>VXAL01002623.1:5618-57726 GCA_013399475.1 Chauna torquata
GAGTTATCATAACTCATAAAGGCCAGAGGCAAATCCTGTTACTTTCTGCTGTGTTTCTTTATATGTTTTCTGGATTAGTGCGTTATACTAGTTGTGCTGTTGTTCTAAACATTAGATTGAAGTTTGCTGTAGAAAACAAAATTGCTATCTACAATTTCTTTTTTTTTGTTTTTTAACCTAGTGTTTTACTTGATTAGTGTGCTTGTATGTAAGGCTCTAGATTATTATCCTCTCTTTCCTTCTGTTAGGTACGTCTGTGCCAAATTATGATTAAATTAACCTGTTGGTTTTTCTGTGCTGGAGTTGCAATGACATAATCATTGCAATAACAGTAATTCCTAAATAATTAGTTTGCTTAAACTATTAACAGCACTTATTAAAATGGTTGAACTAGGCAGAAATGAATTAAAAATAAGAAACTACATCCTCTGCTTCTCACTGAAATATCAAGTTGCATAGAAAGAGATGTCTGCACTTTTTACTTGGCTCTAATTGGAACCCAGGTTTTCAGAAAAACAAATTTGAGATTCTCCTTTTTATCTCTTACCTTGTGAAAGCCGTTTGTGGTTTTGTACTCGTTGAGCTTAGGCTGTGACTTCTTGAATAAAGAAATTAGGTTTCCATATTGTATTGTTATAGAATACCTTTCAAGAAAAAAAGTGCTTTGTAGTTTTTCCTTTCTGACTTTCATACTTAACTTATAAAGAGACTTTATAAAACTATAAAATCCTAGGATATGCAAAAGATGGTCTGTCTTGGTTAATGAATACTAGTTTGATATGAATACCAGGAATACTAGATTTCTCTAAATAGTTTTCTTAAACAAAAATCATCCTCACAGAGCAGAATATGTGTTCATTTGGTCAGCTTCTGTGAAGTTAAAAAAAACCTTTGCAATGCCCCCTTTAAAAGTATATCTATGAACACTTCTAACTGATATTAAGTTTGAAAAGAATTCTGGGTTAACCTTCTGAAAATGTATCAGTATTACTAAGTTTGTAAGTCAGGAGAAAGTTAAGATAAGGTTTGAAGTTGTCCTTAGTATTCATAGTTGTCATTGAGGAAAAAATTCATAGTTCAGAGAATGTTGTGTTTTATTCTTGTGGGATAAGCCAATCATGATTTCTTTTTTCCAGGTTTGTTATTCTGAATGTCTTGAATCATACTGTAAATCGTGCTGTTTCAGTCCCTCTGCAAGGACGGTTGGTGGTGGTTTTGTTCCCACATCAAATGTACTCATAACTGCATGTACAGAATTCTAGCCTGACTCCTTACATCTGTGTGGGGTTTAAAGCTCTGTAAATATAGATACCTGAAAGATTTAAACTTGCTGTGCGCAGTGTATATACTTACATGTGTATATACGTTCCTTATGGATGCTTATGGTAGAAAACAAGCAAGTTTTCTACACTGTTCTTGAACAGAATGTGATTATCCCAAATTACTATACAGAAATTATGATAGCTACGCTTTGGTATTAATTCTGAATGAATGAACACATCCTCATCAAAATCTGGAAGAGAAATAGTAATTGTAGTATGAGAGGAGTGCAGTTGTTGGAATAAAACCTTATCAGCTTACTTTGCATATATAATTAAGTCCCGTAGTACTGTGAATGTTTAGAGTAGACTGCGCCCCATCAGGAGTAGCAAGCAGCAGAGTTCTGTATAGCCACGCTGCTAGGGTTGTTCTTCTTGTCTAACCAGAGGTTTATAGAGTAAGCAGTTTGTATGAAATTGCACTAATATGTCTATCCAGTTACAGATAATATGAAATCCCTCTAATATTCTGTTTGTTTGGCACATATTAGAAGCTATTTATTACAATAATAGGTGTTTATAATATTAAAATTTGTATTTAATCTGTACAGCTACAGAACAGTATTGGAGAGGGGAATGTTGCACTAATGGGAATATAGTACTTGAATGAACAGTCATTATCAAAATGAAGTAGAATAGAATACTTCGGTTGGAAGGGACCAGCAAAGATCAAGTCCAACTGCCTGACCGCTTCAGGGCTAATCAACAGTTAAAGTATATTATTGGAGTGATATTGTTGGAGTATAAAACATATGTGGAGTATCTAGATTATTCTATCATGAATTAAACAAATGAGAATACAGATTTTTTTCCCTATTTTATATGAATTATAAATAGCATGCTATATTACAGGTGATAGCACTATCTGTTTAGTGTTATCCAAGTTCTAATTTTCATTTGCCAAACTTTCTGGCTTTATCCAAACTATTATGGGTGAAATTTTAATTTCTAGATGTCAGCCTTTGGATGACCTTCTTTGGAAAATTTCACCCAAAATGGTTCAAATATTTCCAAGATTGAGGATATTGGAAAGAAACTTCTCCATGTTAGAGTTTTCTAGAGACCTTTGAAAGTCTGTAACTATTTTACATTTGAGCAGAACAGCTGTAACATACTAAATTGTATTGTATTATATTGTTAGATTCTGAACATACAAGAGAGCTAATAAGGTTTGTGCAGATAATCTTAATTCTTGGATTTCCCCCATTTTGAATGCTTATTTTATGATCTTGTTTTGTTGCCATGTGGGTGTAGAGCGGTTTACACTGTGTTATTTATCTCATTTTGCCTTAGATTATTGGTTGCCAAGTCAGAAGAGAGCCACCAATGTCAACTGAACGGTACACTCGTTGGATCAATAATCTAACTGAAGAACAACTTCTAACACAGGTATTCTTGTTTCAGCTGTGACTGAAATTATGGCAGAAAAATATAGTGAGAGGTTTATTTAGTTGGATTTTTTTTCGTTCACTAGTAATACTTGATAACTTACCAAGATTGTCAGGTTTTTATAATTTAAATGCTAGACTTTTCAATAAGAGAAAAGTTGGTGGTATGTGTGATCGTTGTGTAATGATGACTTTACACTGAGTGAAAGTGAAGCTTTCAACTTTAGGTTCAGAGTGAGCCTCACTTTTCTCACTGCTGTCTGTCATTAAACGTATACACTTTTGTGTTCTAATAATTAGTTTAGGGTTTTCTTTTTAAAACATGCATTTAAATACAAAAAGCAAACAATCTTTCTTGAGAAGGGATTTTTTTTTCTCCATAAGGTTATGTACTGACCGCTTCTTTATCTGTTTAAGTTTTGCTAGAGATCATTTTAAAATAGAAACATGTGTAATGAACACTATGTTTAATGCTTGAAGAACTGCTAAGTAAGATGCAGCTTGTACGACTGAAGATGACAGTTTTGGCATAAAGAAAGGTTGTTTCGTTAGGCAGGCAGCCAATGCTGAACTAAAAGAGACTTTGGCAAAAACAAGTTAAACTGTGGAAGAAATCAATCCAGCTTGTGGAGGAATGTGTGTGCTGAGTATTATAAGAAATCTAATGGATGGTTAGCAGAAAACATCCCAGCAGGCATTATGATTCAAGTACTTGGGATTGGGTTTTGTGATGCTATGGTAGGAAGACATTTGCTTTTGATTTTCCTGGATTTAAGTGGCTGAAAAGATTAACATACCCATATTTGTTAGACTTCATTGTAAACTGTGCCGTGTTCCCCGTTACCATAGCCCCCCATACTCACAGGCTCTGGTATAGTTGTTGTAACACAAGAGATAATGTGTAGACCTTGTTTTAAAATCAGCAGTGGTATTATGGTTCTCTGTAATTCACAAAGTGAAAGTAGTTACAGGAAAAGTTACCCAATGGAATATTTGGATTTGCCTTTATCGCATTAGAAAAAATTATAGATTTAAAACTGTGAATTTATCTGACAGTGGTATCTGGATACACAGTTAATAGCACATCATTGTGTTGTTGAAGGGAAGACAAAGGAAAACTTGAGGATGCAGTGTAGAAGCTTTTCCTGTACCATGTGGTATGTTTCACCTATCTTGAAATGGCCACTGGATGGAGCCTTTAGTGAATTAAGCCAGAAATTAAAAGAAGTATCCTAATTTGGAGATTACTTAGGGTCTGGTCAGTTGAGGATGGGGTGCGAAATGAAAACTAGTTTTAAGATGAGGCTGCAAGTTTTCTGGAAGAGATTTTATAGTTTACTGCGTCTGGTAGTAAGATACAGTGACCTGGTAAGTCCTTTGCAATCTCAGTGTGCTTACAAATATCTCTTACAGCCTTAAGCAAGCAGCATGTGCAATCCATCGTTTTTACATACGATTTAGATTCACACATTTTAGAACTAGATAAGGAATTTTGGAAAATATATTGGGACTGGAACTAGAAGGCTGCATAACAAAATCTGTGCTACTTTTTGATGGGTTTCTAAAAAGACAAGGTTTATACAATCTCACTATTTATGTGTTCGTATTTTGTATTTGAACCTGTTACCTGTTCTCCATGAGACTTGACAGAGAAATAGTAGTTCCTCAAAGACTCTAGGTTTCTGAAAATTTTGGGGAAGTGTGAAGCTAGATGAGATGGTACTGCACCAGCTACAATTTATAGGTTAAGCACCACAGAATCCTCTTGGACAGAGATCTTAGGTGCCCAGTCATAAGACAAGCTTCAGCTGCAACTGTGAGACAAGTCTGTATGAAGCTTGGCTTTTCTAACTCTGGTGCTAAAAGAACTGCTCGATTTCCAGAGCACTACATGTTGGTTGGTATATGTCACTTCTCCTGCCTCAGTATCCATTCTTCTCATCAAAAATTCAGGTAGGGATGTAGTTATTTTGCTTTTTCTTGACTTAACATAAGTGTAGGTAGGAGGAGGAACTGGGAGTAAAAACTATTTCAGCTATTCTGTAATGATCAGGATATGAATCAACTATGTAAGGGTAGGTCTGTGAGGGGGTTGTTCCCTTCGTCCTCCTGGTACACTGTACATTTCATTTTGGGTGTACTTTTAAAACCTTTTTTCAGGAAAGAAGTCCCAAGAAAACTGTCATGATGGGCCTCTGCTAAGGGATTTGTAGAATCTATGGGAGGAGCAGTCCTTCAGGGAATTTGGGAAAATTGGCTTTAATTTATGGCATATTGTCTCCAGCAGTTTCCTGTAGTGAAAGAATGTTCAGCTTTTTTTAGCTGTCTCTGTACTCAGTGCCCAGCTTTTTTTCCAGTTACTTTTGTTGCATTTCTGTATCATGCACATATAAATTATTTGTGCTGTAAATTGGGAAACAAAGCGACCAATAAAAAAAAAAGCCAGTTGTCAAGGTCATGTAATCCCCTGTCATAATATTTATGTTACTAATGAAATAATATCGTATAGCATTCGATTGCTTTACTAGACAGTCACTAAAGTCCAATTTGGAAGAGGTGGGTGGCAGCAGATGTTCTGTTAGGTGGTTGGATGGCTTCGTATGCCTCGGTGCTGGCTACTGGTTTTATATTGCTTGAGTCAATACCAGGTTTTCGGATCAAATGTCAATACCCTGTCCTCATGCTGAGATCATTCAATACAAAATGCTTCTGGTGTTTTAACTTTTCTCTTCCCTTAGCTATGGCCTCTTGATGCTTACTCATCCATTAAATGTTTCTCTAAACAATTATACTGTAACATTCCAAAGATACTTTATGGTATGCATGAAATTTCAGAATATATACCCCAGAGAGTGCAGGGGGAATAAAAGAGTACAAAGAGAGCATACTAATGCGAAGACTACTTTTTAAAAGATTAATATTTGCTTTTTTAAGGTTATCTTCTGTATCAAGTATGAGTGATTAAAGCGTGCTTTTACATGTATACTAATATAAGCGTTAAAATACACACACATATTTTGGTTGACTTGATATTTTTCTGGCCGATAGACAAAAAAAAAAAAGATGGTTTTAACTGTTTGGTAGAGCACAGTTACAGGTACAGAAAGAAAACAAACAAAAACAAACAAATATAGATAAATGACTGATTGGATGTTGGAGTAAGTGAAAAAAATACAGGTTAAAACTAATCCTACAGGATGTTAGAGTCTGTATAGTGCTTGAAATGTGATTGAAGTTTGATCATGCAGTTCTTTTGGTACACTGGAAATTTTACTGTACTGTATAACTAAAAATGTCTAAATGGTTTTAAGGTTGGATTAATTATACAAATATTTATACAAGTAATTTTTAAGGTTTGTTGCTGACTGTAAGTAACACAGCCAAGTTCACATCCGTGTCTGTTAAATCACTATTTAGATTAGTTTAATCTCACAGGCAGCCAGTGACGTATTGTATTCAGCCGGAAGCATAATTCCATCTGACCTGTCATTTTTACCCCCAAAGACAAGAAACGTCTCTGCTTTCATATGGTTCTTCACTTAGAAGCAGCCTGTGAGCCTAGAGTGGTATGTGAGGAGACTCTTGCAAATAGGAGTGGGCTCCCTGGTTGATAAGACTGGGCTGTCGTAATTTAGAAGGATAACTGTCTGAGCAAAATGTTACGATTCTGCATGTCCGTTGTCCACTGTGATGTGTCTGTGTTGCTTCCTGATACGTAGAGTACTTTGCAGATTGTCTTAGAGCTGTTTGTGTAGAATAGATCTGGAAGTTTTCACAGGTGATTTGTAGTTCTTACCAGTAATCTCTCTGGGCCACCTGATAGAAGAACAATATTTAACATGTTAGAGTTCCATAATGTTCATTCTTCTGTGCTGTTACAGATGCTTGTGACATTGAGCTAATAGGTTTAAAAGCTGTGCTTCTCTACTTACAAAGTGTTCCTATTTTAGAATTTTAATTAGTGTTAGATAAAAGTTCACACTACCAATCAGGATTTACTGCAGATACTCAGTTTGGAAACAGATCCAGCATTTTGGCTGAGTGGATCATGTGGCATGTTCTAAAGGCAGCAAGGACCATATATCAAGGGCTTTTCCTGATAACATGGTGGACCTTTTCCATAAATTCAATACACTCAATATTGCATTGTCTTAGTGCATCTCAATAGGCAACTTCTTACTGTTTCCAAGGAGAGAGGGCGGTCAGGGGTGGGTTGTGGTTGCCAGAAGAAACTCCTGCACCTTGCTCCCTGTCTGCCTGTAAGAGGGAGCCAGTGGGAGCAAGCTACGGGAGTTATGTGGTTCCTGTCTTTCTCAAGAAGCAGACAGGTGTGTCCGTGTGCTGTGTGAGGCATGTACAGAAAGCCCAAAGTGATGGGAAGGAGCTGCACTGCCCTGAAGAAAATCTGCAGCCAAATGGAAGCTGGCACTACTAGACCAATACTTGCTCTGCTGCACAGTCCCAAAGAGTCAGATAAAGCTGGTAGGACAAGATTGCAGGTGGGATACATTTTCCAGGTGGGCCATAGATTAAATATCTCTGGCTTGGAGCATCTGTTTTCTTCACCTGCAGACCGGAACATTCTGACTTTGTAAGTGCTAGGCTTTCTCGTCATTATGTCAGAACTGAAGTAACGACTGAGAGCAATCTGAAAGTGGATATATGCAGTGCATGTTGTCCGGTTACATTAGTGAAGGCTGAAGCTGTACAGAGACTAAGGCTTCCTTACTTAAGAAGGAATAAAACATGAAAAGGCTGATTGATTTCCCCGCTGCCCCTTGCATTTGTGTGGCTCACTTGTGTTTGTTGTCTTTTGATCAAAAGACAAACACTTTCTTGGGCATTTTTTTTTCTTTTGTCAGAGTTTCCTCTTCCTTCATCCATGTTATCTAAAAATAGCAAAGTCGTGATATTTTTCTACTGAATGATACAACCAAAATTACAAACTGGTGAAATACAGTAGGTTGCGTTATTTTGTATGGGATTAAGGATATACCATATAAGAAAATAAAAAAGAAAATTGGCTGCTTCCTTTTGTGGTTGATCCTTTTTCCCCTGCAGAGGAGAATGAAAGAAAGTTGCACAAGCTAGTCAATGTTTATATTTGTGTTTGAAAATGCATGTCAAAGGGGTTTGTGGAGAAGTGGCTTTAATGAGAAGGTTTAATGAGAAGTGGCTTACCCACATTTGTGAACTCAAAGCATAATTAGAACTTCCCAATGAGGCACTGAAGGGTCAAATATTTTTGAGTTTTCAGAAACAGGTTTGCAGTAGTTCAAAAATGTATACAGATTTTGTGTTGTGTGTTAGCAATTTTTCAAGAGTTTAAAGGTATACTGTAGAGGGGAGCGTGTTAAATAACTTGGATTTTTCTTCTCGTATTTTGTTTAACGATTTGCATGCGTGATTGTGGTTCATAATATGTAGCAATATTTAAACGCAATAAAGATGTTACAATATAATATAAAAGCAACTTGGAGTACAGTGTTACAGCATGGTGGACACTTGTATGGCAGAAAAAGCATGACATGATTTTGATGGACATTCAGATTAATCAGGTAAAAAAACAGTTTGCCTCTGATTTGAGCTATGATTTGTTCCCAGTGATGATCTTTCCTTGTATTTTAAGTAATTATACCAATATGGAATGTGACATGTTTGCATCCTAAAAAACAATTTTCATAAATTGCTAGATGTAAGAGATGGACAAGGGATGCTAAATGTAAAGGAAAACTGTCAAGGATTAAATTTTTGGAAATGCGTAATTTCTTTTCCAAACTATTGTTGACGTCCATGTCTCCTCAGTAGTTCTGAAAATTACTTTGAAAAATAGTGTAACAAGTTAAAGTAATATTAAGTCTTGGTTATTAACGTAGGTCTGCACTTAGCAAGGTGGATGGAACCAACTAATAGCTACCAGCTTCTGTATGCTCCATTTATTCTTGTTTGATCTTCCATATTTATCCTGTTGCTATGTTAGTTTACAAATAAAGAGTCTTTAAGCTTCACTTCGGGCTTTTATCTCATTGCCTTTTATAGCTTAAGGGATCTTTACTTTTGTTTAACAGATAAGGGACAAAAAACAATTTTTCTTTTAAAGTGATAGTTGAAAGTTTGAAATGACTTTTTTTAAATTTCAAAATAAAAAGCCTACTCTAAATGCATAAGTTTCCAACTAATTTAATGTGGTTTATTTTTCAATTAGTCCTTGTTGTGGTTTAACCCGGCAGGCAGCTCAGCACCACACAGCTGTTCGCTCACCCCCCTCTCCCACCTGCCCTGCGGTGGGATGGGGGAGAAAAGCAGGAAAAAACAAAAAAAAAAAAGTAAAAGCTCATGGGTTGAGATAAAGGCAGAACAGAAAAGGAAGGGAAAATAGTAATAATAATAGTAGTAATAATAATAATAGTAATAATAATAGTGATAAAAGAATATACAAAGCAAGTGATGCACAATGCAATTGCCCACCACCTGCTGACCAATGCCCATCCCGTCCCTGAGCAGTGGCCTGCCCGCCCCAGCCAGCCCCCCCAGTTTTATTGTACAACATGATGCCACATGGAATGGGACATCCCTTTGGTCAGTCTGGGTCAGCTGTCCTGGTCCTGTCCCCTCTCAGCTTCTTGTGCACCCCCAGCCTCCTCGCTGGCATGGCAGCATGAGAAGCTGAAAGTCCTTGGCTCTGTGTAAGCACTGCTCAGCAATAACTAAAACATTGGTGTATTATCACCACTATTTTCATCAAAAATCCAAAACACAGCATTATGTGAGCCTCTACGAAGAAAAAAACTCTATCCCAGCCAAAACCAGGACAGCCCTCCAGACATGAGAGCGCAGAGCAGATACACCCTTAACTTCCTGTGATTTTGTTTCTTTGAGTTTGAAAATCAAAGCGCTGATTCCACAAAAAAAGGAAACATTTTTACTGTGACTTTTACAGTAATAAAAATCACTGTTTCCAAACATATTTTTATTGTAATGCAGCTCCCTCTTATACCCTTATATAGAGGAAAAAATACATATTTTTTTCCTCTTGCAACCAGGCATTGAATGATTATTCATCTTTCAAAAACTGTGTATGAGCATGAGTTAAGTGCACTTTATTGCTAGACAATAGCTTACTTTTTTTGGTCTCAGCTTTTAGTGCTAAAAGTATTGGGCTGGATTTTCAGGAGAGCTCGGTAACTTTTGGAGTGACTGGAGTGGCTGGGGATGTGAGTGTGAAAGCGTCACTTGCCGTATTGGACGGTAGGTCAAAAGGCCAGTTTTACCTACCACAGTCAAGATTTTGTCTCTCAGTACTTCTTATACTGACCTCGCTCTGCCATGTTTAACATTTGTCTGTATAGTGGTTCTTGCTTTTTTGATTTTTTTAGTTAAGGAGGTTGAATTTAAAAAGAAATAAAGCCCATCATATCCTTTTGTATTAATGATGTATGTTACACTTATGTTTGGGGATTTTTTCATCCTGTGTCACTAAGAAAACTTATTTTGGTCCAATCTAACAGCTTTTGAGTATAAGGATCCAGATTTAATGATTTGTTCAGTTTTTATACTTTGTTTTGTTAGCACAAGCATGACAAAAATAGACCAGAACTGGGACAAAGGATTTTTATTCTGTTTGTACAGCCTTGGCCAAATGGGCTGTGATTAGAAGTTCTTGAGCTTGAAGTTATGCAAATAAAAAAATAATAGCGAGCTTTTCAGGGTGTCAGCTTAGATCAGCCGTAACTCTGAACAGTATGTCCTTTTTCATACCAAATAGATACTTGTCTATTCATTTATGCCAATTACATGATCTTAAGGATGATTAGCATATATCTCATTCCTCGGGAAGTAGGGGAGTTGTGTATGCAGCTCACATTTTGAGAACTAGAATGATCACATGTAAAGGAGGTGGAGCAGGCATGTGCTTTGTGGTTAGCAGAAGGATAGTCAAGCCCTGGCCCAAACGGAAATCTGAGCGGTTGCAGTGCATGGGGTGTATAACAAGGAAGGAAATGGGCTTGCATCTGGCTTCTAGCGTAACTGCTGGTCCTTTGCCACCTCTCTGGATGTGTTGGTTTCTATGATGTGGGTGGATTTAACCTTTTGCATCGTTTGCAATGACTGCTCCCACAGTGCAGAAAAAGGCAGTAGAGGAGAAATGTGTATCTGACAGCTTTATACCTTTCATTTTGAAAGCATAATACCTTAATGAAATTGGAAATTCTGATGCTGCTGCTGCTAAACAATTATGTCTTAGTAGTTGATGCAAAATATAGTGATTTTTCAGAGATACCAAAACAGAAAAAGCAAAATGTTACCAGACTATTTCTTAATTAGATGAATTTGAAGTATTTTCCAAGATTTTCCATGCATTTATACTCTTGAGCCTATTGTTGAATTTGTTGGAGTACATATTATGTATATCTGTCAACATAAAGGATAGGTGTTCAGAAAGTTTGTACAATAAAAGGAATTATTTCCAGGAGTATAACTTCTTAACATGCCAGGAGGACTATATTTATTTTGGATAATTCTTTGCATACATGTACTCTAATAATGTCAGAATGAAATAAATATAGTGGTGAACACGTAAATCTCAGGATTATGATAATTTTATACATGTTTGAAGTCAAACTAAGACAAGTCCTTGCTGTGTAAATAATGATGGAAATTTTACTTAAAACATTGTTTAAATCTTTATCATTTTGGAGAGTTTATTCTGCCGCTAAAGACAAAATAAGTGTGCTGTCTATAATTTAGCTTCTTAAACTTGTAAACTCGTAGAGATTTTAATGTTCTATCTATATAAGTAGAGATTTGATACTGGAATATACTACTAAAAGTTGTTACATGGGTTCATGTGTATAAAGGTAATTTGTATTAACATAGCTCATAGTTGCATCTTGATTACATGCAACCTATGTGAAATAATATTTATATACAAATGTAAGCACATCTCTACTGGAGTTGCACTGATGTGATTGTACTAAAATAAGTACAAGAAGTCTCTGTAGCATAGCCATCTAGCTTATTGTGCCTCATGTAGCCTGTTGGATTGATGCTGTACTGCAAGAGCTTTAAATTGGTGTTTTAATGTATTCCTAATCTTTTTTGATCTTCCTTGTGCTCTCCATATCTAGGTTGTCTCCTACTGTGTAATTATGTAACAGGACAAAATAATGATTCATGGGAATTCAAATCCTAAACAGAGCAGAGTGACTCTTAAGATGCTCATCCTTATTTAACACTGCAGTGTGTTATAGAAGGGCTCCTTCCACAGCCACTTACTGCAAGCAACCTGCTGTACTAGATTTGCATGGCGCACCTGTGTTTTGATTTTTTGCCTCATCTCATGTTCATGTGCTTTATTCTCTTCTCCCTCTGTCGTTCCCTGTCTTTCTTAAGCAGCTTTATAGCAAAACTGTAAATTCTCTAGAGCAAAAGCCATCTCCTTGTTCTATGTTAAAAGCTAGTGGAAAAAGACCTGAGTTTGTGCTATTACCATGTAATAGCGATACCCGTTTTTTTTCTTCCTTCATTTACAAGGTGAACAGTGGGGAATATCATAGTTAATTTAAAAGCTGACTTTTTTACACCTTAATTGAAATTTACTTTGAACATGCATCCCAGAGTTTCATTTGTCGCAAACGGATGAGTTTCTGTAATTCTGGGGGACTTTTGGGCTGTTTGGCCGGGTCTCATACTGTATGTTTTCTTTTGTGTGTTCTGAAGCTTTTCACTGTTGTCCACTGCAAACTTTTGTAATTGGTTGTTACGGCTGTGACAGCATTCAACAGCTTTCACTCTCCCACTTTATTCTCAGTTTCATCTCTTCCCTCAGAGGATTTTGTCTTTCCCTGCTGCTGTACAAAAGAGCCACAAGTTCACCACATACTTAATTGCCCATTCATTTTGCAAAGAACAAATAGCTTAGTAATTTCTAGTAAATAAATCATAAATATAACCATCCAGGAGTGCAAGAAAGTTGCAGATTTAATAATCATCTTCAGGAGAAAATAGTACTGTATCCATGAATCTCTCCATTTATTGAGTTTCTGTAGGTATGTCAGAGGGGTAAATTGGTCATCAGGTTGCATTTAAACAGAATTTAATTTTTCTGAGAGAAACTAGGCTCTACAAGTCTTTTCAGGTAGCGGACAGATCTGTGCTAAACTAAAATGTGCTCGTACGCTTTGACACACTTCGAGTGCTGCCAGGCTGGAAAGGTAGTACTGAACCCAAGCTAGCAAGAAATGATCTTACTGCCACAGCATTTGCATCCTGGAGATTGAAGGCAAGTTCTCAGCTTTATTATAATAGAAACAAGAAAGGGAGATAAAGAATTCATTGCAGTGGGCCTGAATACAGTGCATGCTTCAGCAGGACACTCCAAGGACCATATTTAGCTTTATGCTTCTCATTGTTCTTTTCCTTCCCTGTATTTCCTGGGTATTTAGGTTAAAGAAGGGATTTCTTTTTTTCTAGTTTTGTCCCATATGCAGCCAATGGTCTACCTGTGTTGTGCACAGGAGTCAGTCAAGAAAGCACGTCACATTATCTGCTGGTCCTGGAAAACTGTCTGCGAATTGTACTGGCAAGTACTCGCTCCCCTTGTGATTTGTCATTTAGTGCTGTTTCCACTCTTCTGCTTTTACTGATCTCGAAGAGTAGCATTCCTCAAGAGTACTCCATGCAAGCCAGTGGCAGTGCAACTAACTATGCATCTCCTCTTTTCTTCACTTCTCTTCCTTTTTATCTGGGCGTGGTGTGGCCATGTTCCCCCCAGCTTTTCCATGTCTTTCCTAATGGCTCTTTTCTTAATAAATAAATAAAAGTCTGTGATTATGAAATGAAAATAGAATAGAAGCTGTTAGATTCAAACACTTAATGTTCTTAGAACCCCTGATGGCTTGCTTAAAAGAGAAGGAAAATTAAGTTTACAAGTGACAGTGCTGTTAAGCTGTCCTCAAATGTGGTTTTTCTTTTAACTGAAACTCAGATTGTGTTGATTGTCTCCACTGGTACCTCTAAATCCTCACTTCTTCAGGATTAATAAGTTTAAGTTAAGGTTTGTTGTACTTGGCATGAATTGATTAGGTAATCGGAGAAATCACAGCTACTTCTCATGGAGGTAGCTGTTGTGGAGCCCACCGCAATGAACTGTTGCTCCATTTTAGGTACAGTATTTGAACATGATGTATGGTCTCAACTGCCAACATTTGTCTGGCCACCTGATTTTAAAAGCCAACAGTCAGCAATGTTAGCTTTCCCTACCTACTCTGAATTCCATTTCAATGGCATCTTTCAGAAGAATGTAAATCTTAACCTGTGGACAAAACAAGCTCTCTCTTAATCTCAGTGTCAGATTACACGTGTTTAAAAAAACAACAACAACAACAACAACAAAAAGTCTTTGGAGTCAGTAGGAGAGAAATTTTTTTCATGTCATAAAGTTATTCATAGATCTGCAGAGCAGATGTTGACAATTACAGAGAGAACAGAGGCCCGTCTGTGGTCAGCCAGCAAGCTCCATTTCACGTGGGTAGATCAAGGCTCAAGGCAGCAACTATTTCCTGTCAGCACGCTGGGCGTCAGCGATAGCCGTTTTTGTGGGCTATAGCCCAGTTAAATTATACAAAGTCACTTTTGTGAGGCCTTGGTTCTGCCTCTCTGCTGAAAGAATAATGGCACTGGAAGGCTCAGTGTTCTGTTTTGTAATGTCTGTCTGTTGATACAAAATTGCAAATTGAAAACTTTTTATGGATTGTATGTTTCTTTGCTACTTGCTTGGCTCACTCTTTTAGAAAGTGTAAAACAGCTGACCCTTTCATTTTTTGCAGTAATAGCCAGTGTCATGTTTCACATTTTAATTGTTTTGGCTTGAGCCACATTTAAAGCACAATCCTCCCAAAATTTTAATGTATTTTTATTCAAGAACTTAAGTGATAGCTAGTTCCTGCAGATAAATAGTGATGAATTGATATCCTTTGGCTTTCAGGACAGTTTTCTTTAAAATTGAGGTGGTCTGGGGCACCTCCTCTGTTGACGGCACTGTTTGGCATGCTGATATAAATAGGCATTTCCCAGTAATTAAAAGAATTTTGACTGTAGCTCATTTTGCCTCAAACAGAATGGGTTTGTTGAAATAATGATAATGCTGATGCTATGTCCAATGAATTCCCATTTTCCTCTTTGTTGGTAGAGCTGTATAAATAAGCATGTATCAATGGGGAAAAGTTAATAAAAATTGTTTCTGCAAATAGATCATTTTGATCTTCAAGTTTAACAAATGTAGGTAGAGATGGAGGAAGAACCCCTTACCCTTTTGGAGACCACGGGAAGAGGACAATGAACAAAAGAGTAGCTTAGTGAAGGAAGAAGCTACCTTGTAGACTGGTATTTATTCAGGCTTAGAAAGGCAACTGGAAATGGAAACAGTTTTCTGGTGTCCTGTTGTGTTTTAAATTCACTCTTTTGTGTCTTTTATAATAAAGTCCTTGCCATGAAATGTGAGCACATTGATGTCAAATTCTAATAATTGGGTCTGTCATCTTGCTTTTGTACAATAGAGGATGCTTCTGAACACAAATAGCACATTGATAAAATGACAAAACGCAGAAATACTTCTTAAATGGCTGAAAATATCTGTAGTAAATATGTTTCTGTTATTCAGAAACTTTCTGAATAGCAATAATAAGAAATTATATATTCTCTGTCCTACAGAGGACAGCACTTTTTTTCATGTTTAGCAAGAAGAGTCCCTGTGATAAGAATCTACTATATTCTGCGTGTGACTCAAATCCTAGGTTGCTTGGGCTTTTTTTCATCAACTAGGTAACACGAATAATTTTAGAATAAGGAGGAAGGAAGAAATTACATGCCTCAGTAGCAAGCATGTTTTCTCTGCTACTTTAGTTTCAAGTTCTGTACTGAAGATAGGTGAAGTCCGAAGTCTCCTTTTATAGTAGGATTCCAGGTGCAAGCAGCTATACAAAGAATGCAATTCAACTTTCTTTTAAGGAAAATGATAGCATAGCTTGAGTCTTAATGGCAAATTACTGTTGTCGTTATAGGGTTTGTATAATTTGTTAGGAATAAGCAATGCTAATATGTAAAAAAAAGTTTAGGCTGAAAGAGGCGAATGCACGTGCTGTGTGAATGGAAGTGCTGTGCAGCCCTGTGGCCGCGGCTGGGCCGCACACCGGTGACTGGGGACCAAGCCGGTCAGTGCGGGACAGGGCACCGACGTTCGTAGCCCTCTAAAGGCAGGACAAGTCTGTGTTAGTAATGGCAGTTTCCTGTAACTCCACTGTATAAATACACATCTATGCCAGGCCACATATTTAGAATGTGTCATGCTGAGGTATTTACCTACATGTTAACTGTTCATATGGTAATGTATAGATAGCCGAATGTTAGGCCAAAGTGTGTACTGTAGTACCTGAAAGCTAGGAAGGATAAGTGCCCTGGTGAATAGGGAAGTGAAGGCAGTATTTAGTCACAAACTTGTTGAAGATAGCTGTTACTTTTGCTAATACAGCATACGTTGTGAGGTTACAATATCATCTACTTTCTCTAGATTAATTTCTAGACTATACCATATAGAATATTATATTGACAGGCTATAGTAACATGGGGGGAGTATGAATGGGGGAAGTTGGAGGAGGTTGGTTTTTGTTTTTCTGCTAAGACCAGGAAGCAAACCATTGGAGAGTTTAAAAATAGGGACCAAGGCCTTTTAATCCGGGCTACTGACTTTTTTTTTTTTAATTGATAAATAATTTTTGGACTTCCACTTAACACGTATATTTGAGTGTCCCTGTTTAGCTGGGGTAAGCTTTCTTTGAATTACACAGTTGTGATTTGGACTGTCAGGGTAGGAAACTAAACACCATTTTTTTCCGTATATCTCAGAGTCTGTTACAGTTGGTAAACTAAGTGACAATATTGATACACCTATTTTGAAGCAGAGGTGATGCAATGAAGGGTATTGAAATCCTGGAGGAAGGCAAATGTTTAAAAGTTACTTAGCTTTATTTTTGCCAGCCCAGAAGTTTTAAAATAAAGATTCCAAAAATAAGTATGTTTGTATATAATGGTGATTTTAGAATCTAGAACTTAAATAATAGGTCTGTCAAGTGCTAGGACTGCTGTTTGTTGATTTATGTAATTATGTTTAAAGTCTGGAGAATGAGAAAGAGAATTGGTTTGGGAGGGTGGTTCTGTTTTTGGTGTGTGTGTGTGTGTGTGTTAATATTGTTTAGTGGGGGGGTAGTTAATATTGACTCAAGGTTGTATATTTGCTGGTCAAGTCAGAAGCTTTTCAAAGTTACAGGTAAAAGGACAAGCTAAATAGTTATCTTAATTTGCAGAAGGCAGACTGATATTCAGTCCTTGTGAAACTGGGACTATTTATTGTTGTTCGTAGAACTTTTGATGAACAGCCTGAAGTTCAGTCTTTTCTGTTTTTCACCTTTTAACAGAGAGCTCTGTAAAGACAAATAATAAATTTTACAGGGAACTTATTATTTCTAAAACCACTGCATATTTCTGCTGCTGCATCACATATTCTGAAGGCTGTTTGAATTTCCGGTCAGTATTTGTTTGAGATATTTAGTTAATTTTTGACTGGTGACTTGGGTGGTTGTAGAAATGTTACCTGCCACCAACAGCAAGAAACCAAATGCATGTTTCTTAGTAATATTTTTGCTGTCTGATTAGGGTGATAATAAAAATAACAGTTTTTGACTTTTATGACTTTCGTCAAGCCTCTTCTTAAGGCAAAAAGATGTTTGTACATTGCCTATGTGAAAATTCAAGGTTTGCTTCGCTGACTGTGAGTTGTTATGTGTGAACAACTGGGAAAGAAAAGAGGCTTGTCTGTCTTACTCAGGATCATTTTCTGTAATTGTCTTCTAAAATGTATTTTCATTATGTCTGTCTGAATTTGAGATATTTTCATGAAGGCATTATGCCACTGGTCCTTCAATAAACTATAATCATTATCATCTGAGAAAATTAAAATATTAACAAGACAGTGCTACAGGTATGTAGTTCTTTGAGAAATAAAGCAATGTAATTTTATCACAACCCGAGTTTTAAGAGTTATGCAGACAAGTCTGAAAACATAAATGAAGAATATTTGGTTATTATTTCAGCTTTCCTCTGAAAGGCACAAACTACCTCATTAATCGTGGTGCAGAGCTTTCTGGCAGGAGGAGGGTGGGGGAATCGTTCTAACAGTGCTTAAAAAAATTATTCCACTTCTGCTAAAAGCCAGGATGTTGTGGCCTTAGCCATAATAGGCCAATGGAACTGCCTTACATGCTGTGATGGGCAAATGTGTATTTCTACTACATAGCATTAAACATTTACTTTAATTTCAGGGCTTCCAATTGTCAAGAATTTACAAATGATGCAAGATCTGGGTTACATTACACATATATGTCTAGATGTATCCTTCATGTGCAGATCTTCTGCTGTGTTGATATAGTGTTTTTACATACGTACAAAATCACCTGTTCTATTTTTGTGTGTCTTTTGACTAGAAGTTTACTTTCCTTGCTGTTCATTCATTTCAAAACACTGCATTTAGCATATATATTTGTTGTTAATGTTTTTGAGCACTCCTAAAGGGCTAGCATGTATTAATTTCAAATACAGTCTTGATAGCTATGCTTGTAATATGGTGAAAACTTGATGCTTTTTTTTTTAATTTTAGAAGAGAAAATTGGTAGATGTCACTTTTAAACCTTATTTTTGTCATTTATTTCAAGCACTACTACTTGCACTTTGCTCTTATTCTTCCTGCTTTTGCAGGTTTGAAGCTTCTGAATCTGGTCTTTTAACTGGATATGTGTAGATTTTAATGGAAATTTGTATGTCCTCAGCTGCTAGAAAATGAGTATGTGGCTGTGAAAGATCAAGGACTGCCAAATAAGCCTACCAAACTGAGATCTGGAAAAAATAAGAATTTCCAAGCAGACTAGAGGTTTATCAAAGAGGAAGAAAGCAAGCTAGCTTGAGTACTTTGCACAGCTGTTTCAGCTGAGATATTTTATCCATGTGATACTATGTAATAATTTGATGCCAGAAGTAATATGTAAATGTTGTTTTTATTTTGAATTAGTAGCATACATAAAATTGGTTTCATATGGTCAAAAGCTTCCGCTTTTCAAAACAAAATAACTAAGTGCTGATCTTGCATTTGCAAAATACTGCAGCTGAGTAACAAGCAAGTTTTCTGAATCACCAGTAAACATGAAACTTCTCTGATCATAAACAAGAAGTACTGACGCTTTGCTGCCTTTCTAATAGCATGTAATTTTTTCAGTTACTAACAATGTCCGTAATAAAAATCTTACTTTGAATTGAAGGG
Source organism: Chauna torquata (assembly GCA_013399475.1). Taxonomy (NCBI): domain Eukaryota; kingdom Metazoa; phylum Chordata; class Aves; order Anseriformes; family Anhimidae; genus Chauna; species Chauna torquata. Next base: position 24,692 of record VXAL01002623.1, read on the forward strand.
TTCACAAATTAGTTAGTGGTACTAACTGAAGATGTATTTTCTTAGGCATTGGTAAGCAGATACTGCTTTTGTTCTAGGTCTCTAGTTCTTGATTTCCACGGTCAAAATAGTATAAGGAACACTCAAAAACACGTAGGATGCTCGTGCTCCAATGAACTGGATGCGAGCACTCCAGTTCATGTGTTTGGAGATATCTAATGACAAAAAGAGAATGAATTTACTAGGTAGAAGTGCACCAGATGCCAAACAGCTGTGAATCATCTGTGTTCTGTTATGGAAGAAGTGACAACCTTCAAGCCCGAACTGAAAATAGATTTCGTTTGTTTGTTTGTCTTAGCATGAAACTGATTTTTGTAACCCTTTCCCTCCACTCCTAATTGCTTTTGTTTAGCTGACTATCCTTAGGTTAGTAAATAATTCTTTTGACTGTCAGTCCCTCATTAAGCCCTTCAGATGATGTGTCTTTAGAGGTCATTAAAACAAAGTGTCAGTTTTATTGTAGGATCCTGTTTTGTCCTTGTTAGTGTCACTTGACATTAAGTGCCCTAAGCAGCTGACCTTCACACCTACAAATATAAACAGCTTAAGTAGTAGCATTGCTGTGGCAGGTACTGTGCCACTGGCACTTTTAGACCTTTGATACCCAGAGATATCCTGCCATTGTTAGTGCCCTTCATTTTCTTGACATCCGGGCCTCTGCTGCTGCCTCTTTCTCTAAGATTTGCAGTCAATTTTGTCTGTGGTTTTTCCTCCTCTAGCAGAAGATTTCTTTGTATCCGCTGGGTTTGTCCAGTTTTCATCTGCATCAGCTACTCTCTCTGCTAGAATTCTGTGCTCCATCAATAAAGGCATAATTTGGAATAGAATTAGACGATAAAATGCCTCCTTTTCCTTAGCCTTTGATTGTTTTCAATCAGAACAGAATAGTTTTAAACCTAAGTACTTCTACCTTTCTCATCCGACATCAATGGCTTTCCCTCTCACCCTGACAGCTTTATTATGCAGTTGCAAGGTCCAGCAATCTTTTTGCCGAACTCAGCATGTTGTTTCAAACCTAATGCATAAGTGCTCTCCACAGACACACAGAGCATTCTTAGATGCTTGCTGTGAAACCCTCAGAGCATATCACAATTTGACAGAATGGTTTGCTATGTCTACCAGACAGCAAGACTACTAAATGCCAGAAATGTGATCAGAAATGCTGTGCATATGTTCTTTTCAGAGCATTGGTAGAAAGGATAGGATTGGGAAGCTTGCTGAGGACTGTAATTTTGAACCTTGTCTTGAGAGCTATGGGAGGAAGGGATCTGAAATGAAAGAAGGGAGTTCAAGAGAAGTAATTCATACACAAAAAGACTGAGATGAGAAGGCAATATTAACAATACTGGTTTGTCTACCTTGGAAACTGAAATTGCCAAATCTTTTCTAATCTCTTGGGAGTTTGTATGCTATGGCTTAGTGTGAATTTGGTGAAATATCACAAGTGCTCTGTTAGCATTTAAAAATTGTGTGTAATAGTAAAAATTCATTGATCAAAAATGCCAGCTGTTATTGGAACAAAATAACAAACCGCGACTATTTCTGTATTATCTCTTTTCTTCCCGCTTGTGCTTAACAAGTCTGACACTGAAACTGCTGTTCTGTCCTTTGTGAACTGAAGCATGAAGATTTGGTGAGTGTGTTTGGGCATGAGCTTCTTACATGTGTGGATGAAGGAATTCTGTGTATGCAACTCTGTTACTAACTTCTTACTGACTTTGGACAGGATTTTTTTTCTAAATCTGAGCCAAAGCTTTGTGAATTGTGATAACATTTTTAATGAATGCAAACATAAAGATAAATATTCATGGTTCTTCTGTGTTTTGCCTACTTCCTAGGCTTTTCTTCCTTGAAGTTACAAATTAGCATTGTCTTTGTCCTCATTGCAGAATCAGTCTGACTGATGTCATGAAAGAACTAGGGTTTTTTGTGTGTGTTTTAAAACATGCATTTCAGTACGCAGCGTATTTACACAAGACACTGAAGATTATTGTGCAGCTTAATTTATTAAACTGGAAGCCAGGAGTTTTAGCTTTTATTTGACATTTTCTTTGCTGACAAGGCAGTTTTAGCAATATGGTTATATTTTGTATGTTAGACATTTTAGGAAATGCTGTCTTATTGCTTGCTAATTTAGTCTTAATTTAAACAAGCTGTAATATCCTTAAGGTAAACATTTGAAAAGAAACGTGCTTTCTTGCATCTTTTAGATCCATTACAGGACTGGCTATAAAGCAGATCTTTTTGTGTATCAAAATCAGAGAAAATGCATAGTGCTACGCAGATGTAACGATTTGGTCAGTTAGTTGAGGCACTTTCAGAGAAGGCATTCCACAGTTTAAGGTGGTCATGATATGACAGCAGGTGTAGGTGCTTGTTTCCCTGGTGGTATGCTATAAAATAAAGCATTACTTTTTGACTTGTTTAATGTGATGAGGTCCTAAAAACCTACCAAAAAAATCTAGTATTGGAGAAAGTAAGTAGATGGAGAGAAACAGAGAGTCCTTGAGGTTGTGTTGCAAATAAGTGCATGCTGCATAAATAATAAATCAGTAAGAGTCCAACAAATTCAACATACAGCAGAGAATAGAAGAAAAATTAAAATGCTACTTTTGCTAGGAAAGCCAAGTAGTGCCATCACCTACTACTGTTACAGAATTCCTCTCTATTGTTTCTTTCCACCTGCGGTGAAAACACACCACGCCATGTTTTGGAGAAAAAGACACATTCTGCTACACTCAGTTGGATGCCACACTTAACACAGGTCTTAGAAGGTTTTTCATTGAGAAACATACTTAAGCCAATGCTTTTTTCTCTTGGGGGTAAAGTTCTAGTTTCATTTAAGTCAGTGTCCTTATTTCCACAGACTCTGGGACACCCTGATTTTACTTCTGTTTAAGAAAAAAAAAAAAAAGTAAAAGAAAATGATTATTATGATTTTCTAGAGAGTCAAGCTATGTTTTGATGATTGCTTGTGGTCTTTAGAGATCCATACACAGTTCAGGGTATTTCTGGCTCAGTGGTTTTTCTGTTTTGGTGGTGGAGGTATATAGACATATGCTCCAGTGCTTTTACATTGTTTCCTTCTGTTTCCTTATAAACCTTTGAGAGAGAAGCTGGGGGATGTTTGGATAGAAGGCTGGAACTTTTGTGTGGCAATAACATAGTTAGGGCACTGTAATAATGACTGTTAATAGACAACTCCCTGAAAAGGGAATGAAAATGATGTTTATAAATCAGCACAATGTGTATTTCCAGAAGAATTGGGTGTGAGAATGAGAGGCAGTGTGCAAGAAGATGAGGCAACCACAGGCAAATGTGTTTCTCCCTTTTTGTCACTTTTTTTTTTGTGTCAGATCTATTATCTTTAATGGCAAAATTAGAACACTTGTATTTTTCTGCCTGTTCACAGTGGGGTAATATGGGTGAATTCCAGCTTGTACTGTGCATGTTCTGTATGGCTCTTCAAAGTTTGGTTTAAAATGCAGCATTCCTAGTCTTTTTATTTAAGCAGATTTTTTAGATGAGATCAGTTGTCACAGCATTTTGAGAGGCCTGGAGCATTCTTATTCTCTGGTTTTCCTTTGTTTCTGCCTTTTGATTTTATTTTCCTTTAACTTTCTCGTAAAAGATAATAAGAGGTTGGAGTAACGTGATCCATTTGTTAACAAGTTTGTTCCTATTCAGATGTTGAACTTTTGATAGCGTAGAATTCAAATTAAAATAAACTTAATTGCAGAGAAGAGACTTAAAAATGAGGGAAAACATGATTGAAAGACCTGAACTTAAATATAAATTTGTGTGTGTATAAAAATCCAAATTCTCAGACATAATCAAATCAGATGGCAAGATGAGTGAGAAAACGGACACTATGAACTAAAGCTGTCAGTCGCTGGGAGAGATTCTGTTGTAGAAGAGTAAGAACATAGGATGATATAAATAAAAAGTTGAACTGAAAGTACAAATACATAGTAAAAGAAAAACTAAATTTCCAATGAGTTGGTAATGCCAATCAACATAAAATTTTGGACGATGTTGTAAAAAGCTTTTTTACTAGGAGGAAGTTAGGTGTCATCAGAGGAAAAAAAAAAAAAAAAGAACAGTCATGCAAATGTGCCTGAAGGAAACATTCTGTGCTGTGAAAGGCGGCGCAGAGAACTTATATTGCTCCTGAATAATATGATTTGGCCATCAAATAAAAAATGATAAATGGCCTTTGGTTTATTGGTTAGAGAAGCAGAGGTATTGGAGAAGGTGTAAGATCTTGTGTGTAAAAGCTGTATTTCATTTTTATGGCTTACAGCTTCTGAAAATGACAGCATGTCAGTATTTGATTGTTATGAGTTGAAATGTTTCCACAATGGTATGATTTTATGCCTGGTACTTAAGGGTGTCTGTCATATAATAGTTGTGAACGGTGGTATCAGAAACAGCTCAATACTGCTTAAAAGAAAGCTAAACTCAGACCTCTAACAGGTATTACTGAATTACAACAGACAAAGAACTTGAAACTGAGACTGTTACCACTGCAAAAGCTGTTTTTGTTTGTTTGTTTTGTCTTAAAAAAAAAAAAAGAGAGAGAGACCACCTGTCACTGGAAAATGTAAAAAGAAAACAAAGCAAAACAAAATGAAAAAAACAACCAACAACAACAAAAACGAAAAACAAAAAAAAAACACAGAACATATTTTCTATGTTCAGGAAAGAAAAGATCATAAGTTGAAATCCATGCAGCCGATGTACTGGGTATAGATATACAGTGACAAACCATAATAAAGGAGACAGTTGTGTTTATGTAGTTTCTTCCCACCCCACGAAGAGATTATTAAACGAGTAGAGCTAAAGAAGGCAAAGATTTATCTGCAACATTTCTGAGTGAAGGACAAGGGGGGGAAAAAAAAAAGAGATGGTCTGTGAGTCTCCAGGTTCAGAAACAGAGCAATTGGAGCTCAATGGATCAGCGGCATCAGTTGGAGCAAGCTGAGCTGAGCGATGTGGAAACTAAAAGCCAGGAGATGCTTTGGAAATCTGTAGGAAAAAGCGGGCCAAGAAGTCAGGTGTGTGGAAGTGGGCTGACCTACTTAAAGGTTTAAACTCATGTAAGTTGCTGGTATTGCCACTATCTCCAGCATACCGTCACTCAGTCCATGTGACTGTTACCGAGCTGGCCAAACATTAATACCATCTACAGAGGCATGTGGCACAACGGTTCTTTCTGTCCCTTGCTTGCTCATGCTTTGTGTGTCCTAATGTTTGTTTATATTAAAAGGTCATTTTATTTATGAGAGCTTAGGCAGAAATCTCACTAATCGTTGTTCAGGGTACTATTTAGGAATACAGTATCTATTTGCATGCATTAAGGAGCGTTTGCAGGAATGAAGCCGGTTCTGTTCTCTGTCCAGGCTGCTACAGGTCGCTTCTAGTACACAAAAACTGTATGCTCTTCACCTTCTTTTTTGTTTGCATAGACTGTAGCCTCATCTTTCTGGATGTCGATAACAGTCCTCTAGCTGTCAGGCACCGTCCTGCGCCCTTTTTTACAAGACTTTTTTTTTCCCCGTGAATATATGGCATCTCCTTTTTCCAACTGAACATAATTCTCCTATTTTCAAGATGTTCACTCTTGTCAATGTTTTCAATATTGTTCTTCCTTTATCCCATCTGTTGGATGCTGGTACAACCCTTTAAAATGCTTATTTTATTGTTGCTGTCCTTCTATCTTGAGAGTCTTTAAGAAATTGAAGGAAGAAGAGTATAAATGGTGGATCAGTTTGTGTTTTGTGTAGCTTGTGGCTTCCTAATTGGTAAAATACTGATGCAAAGGAATGCATAGATTTCGCATGTATGGGCAGTTACGAGTCAAAAGTTTCATAATATTGGTCAGAATTTCTAAGATGCTCATACAGAATAGCAGTGTTGTCATACCTACGTATCTGGCTTCAAAGCCGTCCCTCTGTGTGGGTTTTTGTTCCTTTAAATCTCTGAATCGGTGTTTCCTTGAGTTTTGTGGGGCAGAAAGTAAATGGACGTTTCTGTGTTCGGATAGATCCAAGATTCTTACTATGTGTACAAGTAAAATTTAATACGTCCTTCAGCTACTTTGAGTAAGGCTTACTTACATTTTTATCCTCTTAGAAAATAGCCTGGAGTAGGACATTTTGGCGGGGAGGGATTTGTATCCTTACCTGTTATTATTTGATCAAGTTATTTGTCCTCTAGAACTAAATTCTTGTGTGCATATAATAAATTAAAAATATAACCTACATTAATAATTTGCTAAAATATTTTTTCTTGCATTTGGATGTTGTGTAGTTAAGAGGGGGATGATGCTCTCAGGAGGTGGAGTCATACCCTTTAGCAACACAAGAGAAGGATAGTGCTTACAATTTAATAGTTATATAAATATTCATCATGCGTCTTTATGTTCTTGTTTTTTGGCTTTCTCATGTTGGATCCCCACATTTCAGTGTCAAAGAAATGTTAGCAAACATCAGCTACATTCTATTGTATGGTTGATTTATATTTCATATCATGGCCAAAGTAAAGAATGAATCGAAGTCAGAATCCAGTGCCATCTAGACTTTGGACGTGGTTCTCAGATTGGAGATCCATGTTGCCAAAAAAAAAAAAAAGAAATCTTGCAATAAATTAAAAACCACACTCTATAATTCACTAGCTATTGTGTGATTATACAGAAGCTGGCTGGACACTTGCAGTGGGAAAAGCCAACACGAATTTTTCCTTGTGAGATCTTTCCAAATGCTTCTTTCAGCTGCTGCTGTGACAATAAATAAACACAAGACAATAAAAACAAGGATGAAATGATTGGGCCTAAAGCCCTTAATTACAAGATTTATATAATCAGTCTGTTCAGGAGAGAAGGAGCATTAAAAAATCCTTTACTTTTCACTAAAAGTGCTGTATAATAAGTGTATAATATTCAGCTTTGGAAATAATGAAATGTAATCTCTTAGTGAGAAATGTATGTGATAAATCTTCAGAAAATAGTAAACTACTGTACATAGGAAGAGTACAGTCTGTGCTTTCAGGGCATTTCCCAAGATAAATTTACCTCATGAATAAGGCCTTTAGTTGTTAACTGTTGAAAGGAATCTAAAATAGAAGACACATAGGGTTTTCCAAGTTGGAAACTACACCAGGTTCATTATTATGCACGCACATAAGATCAGCTGCTCTGTGGTTTGGTGCTTGTGTCAGCATTTTGCATATACTGATGTTTTTTCTTAATTCTGCCAGCTGCATAAACTTAAGACAAATGTAAAGATGTGGTGAATTTGAGCACCGCAGAGAAGTGGTTCTCTCGTAGGATTTTTTCTCATAAAGTGAAGGATCAGTGTTATTCTGCTAGCTTTTCAGAAAAAAAGAACAAAAAAATATGTGAACACGGTTATCAGTGGTAAATGTTGGCCGCCTTTTGGCCACAGTACTAATTATGAAACAGGTTAAGATTTTGGGTCTGGTATTGTCACCAACCAGTTACTGTACAATATACATCGTGAATCATGAAGCGTACGCAGGAATTTTGTTGGAAGATCATCTATTCTTTACTCTCCAACAGCAATAAATACTATCAGTTGAAAAACGATTAAGTGAGTTGGGGAGGGGGGAAAAAGTTCATGACTGTACGGCTTTCTTACCTTTGCACAGAAGTGACTGAATTTAACTGTTTTGATTTCTTCTACTATAAAGTAGCTGGTATTTTACTACTTTAAGCTTCAAAGAAAAAAAAAAAGGAAAAACTATGCATGTGGTATTTGAGTGAAGTACTTTTGTGTAATTGCAAAAGAACAAAGTTTTCAGCTCATTGTCAAAAACCCTATGTCTGGCACAAACTTTTTAAGATTATGCATCGTTTTTACTTGAAACCCCTCATTGTTGTCATCTCACTGCCATGAACCGTTGATTTTTATCCTTCTATTCAGCTGCTACTTTTTCAAGTATGTTTTTCTAATAATTACTTGAGTTGTAGCCCATCAAGAGAAATTTGGACTGTTTTCTACCCACCAGTAAATTTAGGTTCTGTATGGGTTCACAGATTTGGCCTTCACTGTGCACTTAGCTTAACTGGAATGTATTTACTCATGGAAATCAGAAAATACACTCAGGATTGTAAAACAAAAGTGCATAACTGAAACTGTCACAGGATTGGTGTCTAAAAATAGTCAAAACTTGATTCAAAACAGATGGGTATTTCTGTCTAATAATTAAGTCCTTCTTAAGTGATTGTTTAAAGGACTTAACCATCATTAAAGATCAGCATGATCAAGTCTGGCTCATTGGTTTCCAAAGAACATCAGGACAAACAAAAGTCTTTCATGATACTGTGCCATGATTTAATGATTTTTGGGGAGTGAAACAGGCACATATCCACCTATGAAAACCATATTAAGGCTTATATGTGCCATTCTCTATTTGGGCTGAAATTTTTGGATTATTTGCCTGAATTTAGAGTCACTGAACATGTCTTATATAAAGCAAAATGATGTAGTCATTTGCTAGAGTATAAGAATAGGTTGGAATACTTGAAGCCCTGGAATAATTAAGTGTGTGGGAAGTCACACTTGTAACAAGGTTAAGAAGTTTATAGCTCTGTAGAAGGAACCTCACAATCCAAGTTTTCAAAATTTTGCTTCATTCTATGTCTAGTATCTAGAATTTCAGAGAGAACTTTTTTTATTGTCACCTAGGTGTTGTATAAACACATCTGTCCTTTGAACCTTAAACTACAATCTAATGTAGTTTTTAAAATAAAAATTGCTTTCAAATATGCTTCTGAATAGAACTAGACATCAGAACATAGAAATGGTTGATTTTTTTCTTTTTTAAATTAACTTTTCTTGAGCTGGAACCAAGTGCCTTAAAAGGACTGGTTTAGTAAATAGTTTATTTTGGCAGGTAAGTTAGCAGCCTGACAGAAAGGTCCTTTGGTTAAAGAATCCTGGTGTGCACTCTCACATCGAGTATGTCCATCACCTGTCCTAAAGGACTGGAAAACTTTTCTTTTGCAACAAATACAGAAGTGAGCTGTAGCTGCTTGGCAACTTCCATTTAATTGTGAGTTTGTCTGTTGCCATAATACTTCACCCACCTCTTTAAGTCAGAACAACCTGCTGTTTGATTTTCTGGCTGTGTAGTGTTTTTCCTTGTCTATTTTGATACCTTTTCTGAAGGCCTTCTATTTTTATCCTTTAATCCGAGCATCATATTCTACATTCAGATTTACATTCCTGATGCTTGTACTTTCTGGCAAATGGCCAAGAGAGAAGTCCTGCTGCTGTTGCTCTTGAATTTTGAATGAGTCACAGGTTGAAGCTTCATCACGTGTTCAAGCAGGAAACTAGAGCCAACCTAGCCATGAGGCAAACACTGGCTAAGCTGGATCACCTAATTCCAACCTTGTTGGCTTCAAAGACATCTGTTGTGGATTTACTCCAGGGAAGTCTGGTAAAGGAGGCTTTGCATCCTCTCTGACTGCCAGTCTAGAAACTCTGCTTTCAGGCTTTCCCTGGAATAAATGCAAGTCTCTGAAAGACCTCCACCTTGAGGGAGAGTGTCTGGATTAGGAACATTGCGTGTTTCATCCTTTAAGGACTCCCATACCACTCTGTGTTCCCTGGGGATCTTCCTGGTGGTGTCCAAGAGGAGAGTATTCTGTCCTTTCTTTGCATTCCCCAGTCTGCACAACAGGCTTCGTTCCTGCAGTTGTTTTTTGTGACACAGAGCAGTCTGTCTCCTTGTTTTCTGGAGAAATGAAGACTATGATGAGATCTATAGCAGAAGTCAAATTCAGATTAGAATTGGTTGACTTTATTTGTGGGATTAAAAATATAATACTTCAGCCCAGATCAGGCTGATTGTACTACATAATTGCCAGATTAGCCCGACTGTTTACTTGGAGCATGAGTATCCAGCTGTGCTTAGAAATTTAAAGTAAAAAATGTGTGATCAGTACGTTCTTTGGTGTTTACAGCTGGACAAAATGCAGCTTTGATATGCAGTGTTTTTTCATGTTATTAAGGAGTATTGTGTTTGCAGAGGACTTCTGAGATCTGTCCTTACTGTGGAAGCTATCTTCTCAGATGTCATGGCTCATGGAAAGTGATACTTAATGTTATCTCAAAATAAGTGGCTGTTACCTCTCTGTATTCTACAGAGCAAATAGCGTTGTCATGTCTCCAGGTTGTTTTGTATTAGATTTTTCATGATTGTAATATAGGTGCTGTTGCATGACATATAGAAATTATGAAATGAAGAAAGGTGGATGCTTACAAGGTTTCCAGTTAACAGCAAAACTGGAAATAATAAAACATTGCCATTTTTTATTTTTATATAACTGTAAAGCAAAGTTGTGTGTGTTCATCTCTGTTCTTTGTTAGTCTAAACAAATCAGCAATGACATTTTTATTTTTAACACAGCATCATTAAACATACACAAGTCTTATAGCAAATAACCCATTTGAGATTGCTTCCAGGAAAATCTTGGCTCCTGCATTTAAATGCACTTCCCTGTTGTTTTAAAGCTGTGATTCTTTGACTGAGTTTACTCAGGTCCTACCCTGTCTCTCTGCCCTTTCTTCATGATCCCACCCATTTCCTTGCTGGTACAAGAGTTTAACTGACCTCTTAATGAGTCAATTCTGCTCTTTACAAAGCAAAAAAAAAAAAAAAAGAAAGAAAAAAATATTCTCCTGCTTGTTTAATATGCTGAGCTACTTCATCAAGGCGTGGTGGAGCACCTGTGCTGGCACAATGGCAGGAGGAGGCAGAGGCATGGCTATTACCAACTGAGATCGCTACAAGGTTTGCAGCCTAAGGTTCGTTAAGAGCTGCTGAGCTTGTCTGAGAATGCGTTATCACCCAAAAAACCCGACTGCCAGCAGGGCAGCCTCTTGAGACATTTCTGGTGCTTGTCTGTTCCTCAATGAGCCAATTTAGCTTGCTAGTCAGGTAGGAAATAAAGAGAGAAAAATAAATCTTTTTTTTGCAGGGTTAGCAAGCTGAATTGGCTTGCTGAGGGTGCAGACAAACAGCAGGACTGTAGCAAAGGAAATAGTGGGGAATGTGTGACCAGGAGGGAAAGAGCAGCAGCTCCTCTGTGTAACCGCAGCGGCGAGCAGTTACGTCAGCTGAGCCGGTCTTGCAGAGCTTCACAGTCACGGTGCAGCTACAGAATGCAGCAGAACTTATCTCATGGCTTACTGCCACCAAAACCATCTGCCACGCTCCTCCCTCTCTCCTCCCCTCACTTCCTTTTTTTCTCATTTGGTGGGATCCATTTTTACCAGTTTAGCGAGCTGAATCAGCTTGTCATATATCTGAATGAGAGCCAAAACCCATGCAAGGGAGGAGATGGACATTTAAGGCCAGGAAGGGAAGGTGGGCATGGGAAAACAGGGCCACCTGCTCTGCTTTTGGCTCACCGTGCATCACTCAAAGTCAAACGGGAGAGTGGAAACAATCTGACAAGTTATTTTTTAATCTGAATTTGATAAAATGTAATTAGAAAGTCCCCTTTTTCTTGATGACTAATCAAACTGTTTTAGCACCTCTTCATCGCCTTAATACGTTGTCTTCCTTTCTGATGGCACCAGTTCAGATACTCTTGCCCCTCTAATGTGGTTTTCAGAACTTACACTTGCCCTAGATGTACATCAAGAAATAAAATAAACCAAATTTGCTCTTACAATTCCACTTAATTCATGTAGTTTATGTTAAGTATTGTCTATATGCAATATTTTTAAGCGAATGACCAAGAAAATTAAGTATTTGATTCATAGACTTAGTATATGAGTATATGGAAAGTTCTGCTTTTCTTTTAGCATTGTGACTGATGTGGGGGTGGAGCAGTTGAGTGAAGGGTAATCTCAGCTATTTTCAGATGAAGAGTAAGAAGTCAAAAAAAAAAAGCTTAAATCAAGATGGAATCCTGATTTAAAAAAAAAAAATAAAGAAAAAGAAAGAAAAAACTAATCCTTTATGTTTCAGCTTCCTGCTTAAAAAGACAGTCTGGCAAAGCTGAAAAAGTTATTTAGCTGAGGAGGAAATTCAGTTGGCAGTTGTAATGCTTCTGAGTTTACAGTATTATTGCACTATAAGCTGAACCTACGTGACACGTCTCTCTTGCAAAAGTTCAAAGGAACTATCCAGAGAAATGTTTTCCCACTTTTTCCTCTTTTAGTTTGAGCTGATCCTAGCTTGATGTTAGCTGTAACTCAGAAATTTTCCCTTGGGTTTCGTTTGTGGTTCTGTTCATCTTTAACTAGCAAGCATGAAGAAAACACCTCTAAAATGACAGGTATCTCTTACTCTGTTAATTTGTAGCAAAGGTTACTGCTGATGCAGTGGAAGTATGCATTTTCTTGCAGAACATATATTTATTATCTCCATGTTACTAAATTTTGCTAGATGTCCTCTGTCGCCATTTCATTATCTTATTTGTAGTTCATCCAAATATATTCTCTTAACATTAGTTTCAATCTGCTCTCTTTGTTTGCTACAAGTGCCTAACCCTCGTGCTTATTTGGCACGGCAGATTTAAACTGCTCTTTGTGAGGGAACCAGTAGTAATGTCTGGAAATTCAAGCAATTACTGTGATTTTTCCCTTAAGAAAATAAGTTGCAATTCAGCTTTAGTTGTGTTAGGAAGTGTAGAACATTCAGTGTTCAGTGTGCTATCCATCTAGCATCCTTTGATAAAAACAGAAGTGCATGGTTTTGACAAGCTTCTTGGGGAACTTGTAAAGGTGATTTCAGGTAAGTATTTGGAAAAATGAAGAGAAGTATTTCATACAATACAAAACTGAGTCTTATCTAACAAAATGCATTGTCAGAAAATGGAGGTTGGGATCAAATGCTAATGAATCGAAAAAATCCTTGCCTACCTAGCCTATGGAATTTTAATTTGCTTGCTTAGCAAGCATAACGGGGGTTGTAGAAGCATACATTTAAAAGCACTTTAAAATCACCATGGCATCTAAGGAATTTGAGACACCTGTAGGTCCTGAATTGATATCTGTGAAGACTTTATGAAATCCGCACAAAAGACGGAATTTTGAGTGGCTTAAACCTTTATTTACAATTCAATACTGACGAGATGTTGCTGAAGCTTCTCTCCTCCCTCTAGTTTCTCCCTTTAACCACTGAATTACTGGACTGGATGGAAATGTATCAATTAAGTATTGCTGTAAGGTTCAAAGGCTCTAGCAAAAGTTAGACGTAGCCACTTAAATTTAAGCAGAGGTGTACATCTAACTTTCCTAAAGCTCTTCAGAAGTCAAAATCAAATTACATTTCTACTTGTATCCGTGGTGGCACTGAGCTCAGTGTTAAGATACAAAAAAAAAAACAAAACGAAACAAACTGGCTGCAGCAGATGCAATTTTGTGCCTGCAGGCTCTGGGTATTTTTCAGATCTTTGTATGTGCATATATGCGTATATATGCAGCATGAGTTTCACAACAAAGATATGGAATACCAGTGAGTTTATAAGTAGTACTAGGAAAATAAGTATTCATAATGTTCTCATTTGGATAGAATAGTACAAAAGTTAGAAAAAACATAACAGGAAATTATCAGTATATGTGGTGATGTGATGGTATTAAAGCCCTGAATCCAAATACTGACAAGAGAGGAATTCCAGTTAGCAACTTCTGCTATAGAAGCTTTAAACATTTACGCTGTGTATGCCATCTTGAACACTGGTGATTGGTAAATAGTTTTTATTTTTGTAGTATATTGATGATATTTTTGGTAGTATGTGAAACAGTGCTTTTTCCTTTTGTATATATACTGTGTGTTTACAGCAGAAGACAAAAATGAGTACGCTCATATATGGTTGTTTACTGTCTTTCTGACAGCATTAAATCCTTCTGGTTATTTTGTACAGGCAGCAGAGTATCAAGATTACCAGATATGTTTATTCTGCTAGGGCAGCTTTGGGTTGTTCTAGTAAATTTATTTTCTCCTTTTTTTTTTCTTATGCCAGTGGTTGTTGTTTCTCTGGTTTTAGCTGTGTAGAATGTTTCATACCCGTAAGAAGTAGGATACCTCCTGGTTTGCTGTCTGTAAAATGTTGCAGTTGTTAATGTAACATTGCTTGACTGGGTTGCTAGCATGAATGCTGGAATGGATGGCTGTATTGGCTTTTATTGGGCACTATAGGGAAGGTCTGCATGGATTTTTGAAATAGTAATTCATCTTGTAAATACCCTTAGAAATCTTGTTTGACAGTTCATTGTGTATATCCTTTAATCTAAGGAATTTATCCCTACATAAGATTTCCAGCAAAGCTCATCTCTTACTGGATGCATTCATTTATTTTAACATAATCACAGCTTGCAATGCCTCATTCAGTAATCCTGTGTTAAAAACACTAATAACTTCCTGAAAATGCATTACTCTGCTCTGTGCATGAAATTTTTGCATTTGAGCTGACTTCTTCAGTTTCTTATTTGGTAAGAGAGTGGAGCCAAATCTGATTTTCTTCCAGTAAACTGTGACAGACAAATTGAACAGAATACTTCCCTGTTTTTCTGGGTTCCCTTTTTAGGGGGAACTACAGAGAAAATTAAGGGTGAATTAAGGCAAGACTCATGGCTCCAGACTCCAGGTGAGATACATGAGGATTCACTGTAAGTGAATCCCAGGACAAAGGACTTCACCTATCAGCAAATGTGGTGAACTGCAATAGGTGGTCAAGGGAAGAAAATGCCTTGCAAGTGTTGGCAGTGCCGGTTGCTGTTGTGTCTGGGATTGATTTAGGCTCTCTCTCAGGCCTGTGACCAGGGAGTCACGCCTCTTCCTACTGATTAAACTGGGTATAACAATGCTAACATTTCTGTGACAAGTTTAAAAGGTTGTCAGATGAAAATGGATCGTGTTTTCAGCTGGCAATGTTTTGTAGAGCTGCCTAGATGAACCCAAAATACCTGCTGCTTAGAAACATAACCGAGCAGCTGAGTGCACTGTTCATCTCATTGTGTCTGCTCTGTGCTTTTTGTTTGCTTGAGCATGGCTCAAAGGAAGACAAAGAGTGGACTTATGCGGGCACCCCATTATTATTTCAAATAGTTTATCCACATTTTCAGGTGGGTGAAGCTGATTATTTGTTGTTGACAAGGACTGTGTAGGGAACTTGTCCTAACAAGCAGTAATTGTGTGATTAGGAGAGTTTAATGAAGAAAAGGAATTCTCATTCATTCGTGGTATTTGGTTTGTTGACAGTTAATGTCATTTTCATTGAATGAAATCTGTCAGTGACACTTGTATTTCAAACTATGTGGAAGTGCTGGTACTCTGAAGCTCTATTGTTGCAGCTAAGGCCAAAGTTAAAATCTATAGAAGTCAGAAAATATTCTTCAAAAAAAGTGGAAAACTAGTAATATTAGTCTTCATTTCAACAGTTACTCAAGGTCTGGTTTTTATGAGGTGCCCTGTGTTGATGATGTATTAATACATTAATACAGGTGTATATATTCCAGGGGTATGGATGTGGAACAGTGTAAGTTTGAAAGTGGCAAAGACTTACTTGCTACTTTTAGATAGATGTGGTGTTAGGATCAAATGCTGGTTTCCTGCCCTAATGCTGTGCTTCGTGTTCGTTGTGGATTTGCATCCAGAGTTATTAGTTGATTTACAGGTGAATGGAAAGGGAAATGTCTATGTGGAAGTTTTGTATTTTATTTTGAAACAGGAAGGATGGCAAACACCTGAACTGATGTGTTATTTTCCTGAGGGTTGAGGAGGTTTTCTAGTATGCTACAGAGAAATCAAACGTGCTCAAAAATGCCTTAAAGCATTGGCAGCATCTGCTGATGGTCTGTCGTGCTCGTAATAGGAGAGCTTCTGCTGACAAAGAGGCACAAGAATCTGACTTCTGACATGGCTGAACTATTCCTGGAGGAGATTGGTCTTTGTAGCAGTTCTTCCAATGAAAACAGTGAGGTGGATGCCAGTAGAAGCTGAATGAAGAATATAAATTTCTCACATTAGAAAACAGATGACTATAAGTAAGCCTCCTAATGTTCCAGCGTGTTTATTAGAAACAAAACTCCAGCGTGATGTTTGCTTTCCACCATTCTGATGATTCTGTAATGAACGTCAGTGTTCCCGTGAGCAGTTTCTGTGTGCTGACAAGGCGTGCACAGCTCCAAGCACAGAGATCTGAAAAAGTATCTGGTCAACGCAATATCTGTAAAGGTGTAGTACAAGTGGATAAAATATTTCTGCACCTGAAACCCTTCTTGACTGCTCAGTTGACTTAGTAGTTTTCAGAGACTTTGTTGAGTAAAGGCTTAGCTCAACTGTTGAGCTCCCCTTACTTATCTAACAGGCTGTCTTACTAAATGCTAAAGTTTCGAGTCAAAGACTCACCGAGAGAAAAAAAGAGGACGATCAAATGTAGACATGAATGTCTCAGATTCAGATGCTTTCTAGTGTGATTAGACTGTAGAATTATATGAGCTCTTTTGCTAAGAAATAACTTGCATTAGGAGAAGGGCATTTTTTGAAAGTTCTCTATGCGTTCCATAGATACTGAATGAAACGGACAGCACTGATTTAATTTTTTTTGACGCAAAGCATTAGAATTCAGGAAGTTGTCTTTGCCATTTTATAATTCCTATCTAGTCATTACAAGACAGCACCTATCTTTGTCATAGGGGATGGATACTTCATTTAATTGTTACTCTCTCATGAGATTTTTGTTAGGGGTTTTCCACCAATAGCTGCAGGAAAATTTCAGGGAAAAGGCAACATGAACTTTATTAATGTATTTTTAAGAAACTGGGAGCCTTGGAGTCTTCAGTGTGACTAAGTGCATTAAAGATACTGTTTAGAAAGTGTCTTGGGTGTCATGACAATGTTCCATGCCCTTCAAGGAGCTGACTAATTGTTAGCTTGATCCGTTTTTCAAGTGACCCACATACAGCAGATTGTACATGCCAAAAAAGCGACAGAATTAGCTTTTAAATAATAATGAAGTCATGGAGATAACCTATCTGCAAGTCAGCTGAATTTCATACTTTTTCTCCTCTTTTCTATTTATTCTCTTTTCTCTTTTGATCAGTAACAACTTTCTTTGTTTTTGCGTAGCGTTTGTTGTAAAACTGGTTCAAGTGTCCTATGTTTGTCTTTTTCTTTACAGCGTTTGGAAGATCTTCAATCTGATGATATAATAGCTCTTTTATTTTTTCATTTTGATTGGTTATTTAAATATTGATTGTCCTACTACTTACTTTTTCTTAAAACTTTGCCACTCTAATCTTTTGAGTGATCCAGCACTAACAAGCAATTATCTCTGTGTGAAAGAGAAAAACACATTGAAGTGATTTATCTGAACTTCGGGCTGAGGCCTTCTGCTAGGGAGCTACTTCCTGCATTTTCAGGATGAAAATTTTGATATAGAAATAGTACACAATTGCACTTTAACTTCAGTGAATTCCTCATGTATAGCTCCACACTTCTGTTGTTTCCAGATTTTGTTAAAAAATTTTAAAAATCGACATGCAGTAATTTCTGAAACAATGAAAAAATCTGTAAGAAGCTGACATTTTAACTACAGGTGATGGTTTGGACTCTCACCAGATAGGATCTATGTAGTTAACTCCCTAGGAAGGCAAATCCCGTGTACTTAGGTGTCTTGCATACTGAAGCATACCATTCCTGTGAGAAAGGGCAGGACTTGGGTTTTGTTGGTGCCGGTGGTTCTTTGAGTTCTAAATATGTATGGCTTCAACATAATTGTATTCAGCGCATACTAAAAATGCTGCCATTCGTATACCCTTCACTTCTTCCTCGTTAGCGTGGAACATAACATTTAACTTTGTGAGGAAGAAGCATGATAATGGTGCTCTGTTGTGGGAGGGCTCTGTATGGGATAGTAAGTAAACTGTGGATGTGAGGCTGTGTTCCTTTTTCTCGTTAGAGGTGGTGTTGAAGCAGGGCTGTTCAACAGATAGGGTCTGTTTTGAGCTGGGCTTTCTGAAAAAGTGTGTTTCTTGGATGCTTGCTGAGTGGCACTGCCAGAACTTATATTCAAAGATATATAACAAATAAAGCTTGTTTTATTCACGTTACGTTTTTTTCTCCTTTGGAGAGAACAGTGCAGAGCACTAGAAATCTTCTATTTATTTGGGAAGGGAGCAATACAAATTATACAGTATTTCTCTCCCAGACAAAAATTCTCTCCCAGATAAAAATAGAGGTCACCTGAAGCTGAAATACTTTGAATACCTGAGTACAAATGCTCAAATACTACAGCAAATATTCTACATTTCATATGGAAAAAAATAAATTTTACCAAAATATGGATGCAACCAATACAGATGTAGTTAGTAGTCAGTTATCTGTACAATTTATATATTTATAGCTGTCTGAGATAATTTTTCCCACATTCTGAAATAGTCTTCTGATCCAGATAATAAAATTATGAATTTCAATTGTTCTTTCTGCCTCCATGTGGGTATGCATTAGATAAAATTAAGTTAATGAGGATTTTTGGTTGGGGCCTGTTTTTTGGTCTGGCAGTTAAGTAACTGCCAAAATTGAGCATTTTCATTTTGACAGGAAATTATTTTTCTTACAGAGTGAAACATAATTTATGATATAAATGCATGGTGAATCAGGCATTGTAATGCAGATGAACCGATGTCCCTGTGTGCTTTCTGAAGTTTGGAGATGAATACTCGTTCATAAAAGTTCGTATTTAAAAAAGGGAGGGGAGAGAGAGAACTGGGGAGAAATTCCCACAGCTCAAAATATTTCTAAAGCTGCCTAACAAAGCAGCTTTAACTCACTGTATAAAGCTTTCTCTAAGCAACTTGGTGGGTCTGGCATAAGTATCAACTTTGAACAAGATTTTCATTTCTAATCTCTTTTCCTGTCTCAATACTGAATTATGTTCAGAGTTTTCAGATCATGCTTGCAACAGTGTGACATAGGGAACTGCCCAAGGCTACAGCCTACAATCCTGACTCTGTATTGATTACTGAGAGAAGTCGTACTTCTGACCTGCATGGAACTCCGTTTGAACCATTTGTGTCAGTGTTTTGTAAAGAAGTGAAATATTTACCTCATTCTTGACGTGATACTACATTAAAATATTCAAAAGTCTCCTTTTAGGCCTTACTGTTGTCTCACAAATGTGTTTGTTTTAATAAGTTGGTCAGGTGGGGTTTGAAAGACAAAATTGAATTCTTGTACAGAAGACTTTTCTTGTGCAATTTGTAAAAATAAAAAAATAATTAAAAAAAAAGATTGAAAGGTACCTGTTGCTGTAATGTGATCACATCAGGGAGTTTATATAGGGAAACTTTTCAAGTAATGAAAATCAGTGTGCATCCAAAAATAAGAAGCTTTTGATTGTTTAAAGAGACATTTTTGAGTAACTTTATGTGGGTCGTGTTTTGCATGAGGCTGTTCTGACTGAGCTGTACAGTCACCATTAAATAACCACTATTTCTTCCACTTCATTCTGATTCCTAGCTGAGACGTGATTGACTTAGTCCTGTAGTTCAGTTAGCGACCTGATGTACTTTATCTATAAGTTTGTCTTCTAAAGGAGAAAGAGGTACGCAAGTAAGTGAGGTTGTGGCTCTTGCTTCAACTGTTCTTGCCTGGAAGCATTTTACAAAACATGTATGATTAAATGCGACTTATTAACCAAAGTCATTAACATAACTCATAACATTAACATTTACTTTCTTAGAAGTGCAAGACAAGAAGCAATAGGGGGCTTTTTCCCCATCATGATTTACTATCCGTCTCTTCTGTATCTCTCTGAAGTCATGTGCAAGTATGAAGCCCTGAAAAGGGTTGCATAAAAGCTTAAGTATTGGAAATTAATTATAAAAACCGTCAGCTTTTCCATGCGTCTTTTTTCAAAGTATTCGATACTGATGGCTGGAAAAGCCTGGTTGGTCTGCTTAGGGAGATCAAAAGGAAAAATGAGCTTTGGTTCAATCTAGAGTTGCCTGAGATTTATGGATCCTGTGCTGCTCATTTGGCTCTTGTCTGTGTTTTAACCTGTAATTCTAGGGTTTGGCAGGCTGTTTTCTCCATAGAGGTCTGCTTGCTGTCTGGTGAAACATCATTTGTTGCGCAGCAATAAAAACTAAGGAGGTGAAGAATGTACAATTTCCCTTTTTTTAGTTTCTTTCCTATACAAAATGCTAAAAAAGCAACTCATAGTATAAGAAATGTTAACTGAAAAAAGGGACGTTTGAAGGCCCCTGCAGACTGGCAGAACTCTGAAGTGTAGTGTGGGTCCTCTTTGCAGTATTAATGCGTGTGGAATTCTGTCTCCTGTGGAAAGACTGTTGGCTCAATTACGTGAGTGTATGTTTCGAGTTTACGGCTCTCGTTACAGAAGATCTTGTAGTAAGGGTTGGTGTTTTGGAGCACAAAATGCTTTATGCACAGCTGGTCTGTATGAAATAATTGACAGTTCTATAGCCCAATTGTTACATTACTGCTTCCTGGAAGAGACAAATTGGCTTCTCCAGCTTAATCCTCCAACATGTGGTCCATATTCAAATGTGAAATGAGGCGTAACTGTGAACAAGCTTTCTTTGGTTGGATTTATTTTGGTATATGCCAAATACATATTCTATGCAAGTGTATCGCCTGGATTCTTACAGTAAGTTGCTGCTGTGACCCTTCTATCAGACCAATATCTCAATTCCTCTTATTAGGAATATGTTGTATACTGGGCCAAACCTTAAGCTTCAAGTGGGTTCTGTTGAGAGGCGTTATTTATGGAAAGACTAAAACTGTTTTCCTTCCTCATATGGTGTTTCTGCTTTCTGTGAATCAGATCTAAGTTCAGGAAAGTAGTTTATTAAAAACTTCTGTGTGATACAATCTTCTGGAAAGCTATCTCTATGCCATCATTGTCTTTGTAACTCCAATTTAAGGATGTTTAATCCTCTCTGACTGGCTTTGTGTTATACAAATTCCTGTTGTATGGTTGTACACGCTAATTTGGCGATTGTGTGTGTTTGGAGGAGATCTAGGATCAGTTTTGTGTTTTGATTACCCCGCTGGATACCCAGATTACGATTGCCTTCGTTTGGTTAAGACAAGTGGGGGTAGCCGTGGGAAAGTGGTTTTGCATAAATAAGTTTTGTCTATGTTGGGATGCGTTGCTCTGCCAGCAGTTTTCTACGTTGGGATTGTTCTTCTTCTGAGACGAAACTGAGGTGTTTGTGGAGGTGGACGTGCGTCTGTGTGATGCAGCTATTTTCAGAGTATTAGCTGCATAGCATGTGAATTCAGCCAGAATTGCTAGCTTGAATACACATATGCTCTGTGTCGAGGCAAATATATATATGTGGTGCATTTGGGAAAAACTCCCGTAGTAACTGCCTTTAACTTCCCCTGTTCCTTGGGCTAGGCAGGAGACTTACAATGCTACAGGAAAACTGTATCTAGTAGTGAAGTAATTACAGATGTATGCCTTTTCTAATATATATGTATAATCTTGGTGGTGATTTTTTGTATATGTAGATATAATGGTCATGTGGTAGTTAAACAGTGACAATTTAGAAACCTGCTGGCGAATAAGAGATGTAAGAAAAACTAGTTCTGCAATAAAAAGCATAAACTATGGTATTATATTTGCATGTGATCTGTATATAGAGTCAAGGGCCACAGATTGCAATAACTTGAATCATTTGGTAAGAGGATGAACGGAGAACATTTGTGGGAAGCTTGATAGGAAAAAGAAGAGTATGTTAAAGGAGAAGCACGAGGAAAAACTTTGTGCAGAGGAAAAACAGTGAGTGACAGGAAAATAATTGTGCAGTTTGGGGGGAAGTCTAGAATGTGGCAAAGAGAAGAAAAGTGCCATAAAACGTGGGAGAAGAAAGTGAAATTGATGAGTAGGAGCAGGAAAGGAAAAAGGGCAAATCTGAAGGGACACATAGAAAATAGCCGTATACAAGTGAAGTATGTGTGAAAGGAAGAAGAATCCTGGAGAAATGTTAGAGAAAAATGAGTAAGGAGAAATAAAATGTAAAAAGTATTTTTGGAAGAGAGGGAAATTCTAAACCAATTAATGTGCTACATCCCAACTGATGCATCAAACTAAAGGTACAGATGATCATATTTAAGGCCCTGTGTAGCATATCAGAGATGTGCTGTATCATAATAATTATAATAATTTGAAGCTGGCCCATTATGTTTCTTCCAATGCTGACTTAATATAGATTTGGAACTGTTGACATAGTCATAGACTTTCAGAGAAAAAAGTTGATGTTAAAGGTGAGGAATTAATTTTTGAGAAGTAGATGAAATGATTCTCTCCATGTTCCATGTATCATGTAAAATCTTTTAAAGGTATTTTGTGATATGTTCTAATAGCCTTTACAGATCAGCAAAGAGTGAGAAAGTGTATTAAAATTCATTTACAC
This sequence comes from Chauna torquata, assembly GCA_013399475.1. NCBI lineage: Eukaryota > Metazoa > Chordata > Aves > Anseriformes > Anhimidae > Chauna > Chauna torquata. The sequence continues at coordinate 47,161 of VXAL01002623.1, forward strand.
TAACTTATTTGATGTAGGGTGTTTTAGGATGTATTTAGGATGCTCATCAATAAAACCATGTAGATTAAAATCAAATCCACATGTTTTAGTCTGTAAAAGCAGGCATTTATAAAATAAATTGGTATATCACATTACTTTTGTTTTTCTTTAAGATGACTTCGTGTGAATTAGGATCAACTGCGGTGTTACAAGATGTGTTGGAACACATTGAAAGGTGTTCGCCTTATGCACAACATCACCTCTCCTAAGTTGAGTCTGTAGGCAGACTGTGAGGTCTTGTGAGTTGTTTCTGTTACAGGAGAAACTGGTGAAAGAACCAGGTATTTCTTGTCATGGTCTAGTTTCTTTATCCAGAATGTATGCAGAGTATGTTTGTTTGTTTGTTTAATAAAGATTAAAGGAAACGAGTAACCCATCTCTTTGCTCACTGTTTCAAGCCCTGTAGGTTTAGCTGCAGGTTTGTGTAGTCTTCCTGCAGCTTTTGGATTCTGCCAAAGGTTCTTCTGCAGGATGCTTTTATTTACATCACCGCGCCCAATGCCATTTCTCTCCCTCTGCGTCTCCCTGTTGCTCCAGTTACCTATTCCATACTGAAACTTAAAATATATGCTTTAAGTTTTTGCTACATACAGGTCTGATATTATAATTCTTACCCTGAGAGAGCTTTCACCAGTCTGAACCTGACCACTATTTTGGCATTTTTAGTGTGGAACATCTTAAGAGGCTGACAGCATATCTAGCATCAGTGCTGCATTTTAATCTTTATCTTAGAATCTTTCTTTCATAATTCTGCTTGTTATGATTATTTTTTCCAGAGGACATTGATGTTTTACCTTTTCAAACACAAAAAGAAAAATTTGCTTTCTGTTTCCTAGTGACACTCTTTGATCAGAAGATTGTGTTAACAATTTCTTTTTTTATTTCAAGACCGAGAGAGGAATGCCCAAGGGTAATATAAATCATCTATAGTTCCAAGAGCCTTTTAAGTAAAGAATTTTCTCCTTACAGGATTGAAACTTGTGATCTGTCATCAGATCTTGAGTTACTTATTTGAGATTTAAGGACCACATTTTTCCTTTCACTGAATTTAGGGAAAGCTATTTAAATATGTAGTCAAGCTTTTAATTTTTAGACAAATATTTAAAAACCTGATGGTTTTGCTCACTTGTATCAACTACTAACAAAATAACTTCAAGTGTTTGCAAATATTCAGAAGCACAGGAGCACAGTGGGTAACAAGATTGCTAGATTTTACCGACAAATATACAAATCAAGGTCTGGACTGACTTTGATTTGCAGGACATAGGCCAATTTGTTGTAGGACAACGTATCTCATATGTGAAAAGCAGCAACAGCAAAGTAATATCCTGTAAAAATCTCATACTTCGCTCCAACTTCTGAAAATGAATTGCAGTGCAGGCCCGTATAGTAGCAAATAATGCATTTGTAGGCTCCTGCAGTTACTTCAAACCTGCAGCGTTCGTTTGCAGTCTGAGTGCACAGTTAGGAGCAGTGCAGTCTTGATTGGATTGGATGAAACTAGTTGTGAAGCTGTGCACTTGGAAAGAGCTTGAAATGTAAAGCATAGAAGTTCATAATATTACCTTCTATTAGCAAAAGCCTTGTTTGCACAATTTTGTCAATAGGATGGTTTATTTTAATTAAATAGAAATATTTAGTTAAAAATTTAGAACATAACACATTGCTGACAAGATTATAGGTTTTAATGCAGGATGGATTTTGGATGGTAACTTCTGTTCCTATTTTAAATATTTATGCTTAAAATTGTTGGCTTTGCTAAGCAGCTGTGATGCTAAGGATATTTTCTGATTGCAGCTGGCTAATGAGAAATCTTATTGAATTGGAGAATACTAATTACTTATTGTTAGTAAGTTAGGAAAAAATATCTAGAACTATTTAGAATGACAAGACTTGTGACAACAGGTGATAAGACTGAAGAAGTCAGTGAAACATTCAGATTCTGTCAACATTATTCATAGTTTGATTTAAACAAAAAGAACATTGACCTTGTCTTTTTTTTCATAAGGCAAAGAAATGAAATGCTCAAATTTATTAAAAAGCAAACCTTTGTATCAGTGTTCATCGCTGAATAACCTTCATTTGAGATTTTAAAAGTTGCCACCCTGTGAAAATAACATCTGTTAAAACACGGCATCGCAGAGGAACATGTTTCTATGCATCTGTTCTTTTTTCATAGTTTTTTTGACTTATCATATTTAGTTTAGCATAGTAAATACTGAGGTTCATTTTTAGTAAATGACTACTTAAGATAGAGTAATTTGCAATTTCTGTAAAGGAAATTATTTCATTAGAAAATGCGTGGTTTGTAGAAAGAAAGAGTGGTGTTTTTTAACTTCACTAAGTTGATCTGAATCACTGATAGCCATCATTGTAATGTTTTGTGTAGCTCACAAGATAAAATAACCCTTCAAGATACATATCGTTTTATTTGAAATGAAAACTGGTTAACTAATTCCATTGCACTACAGCTGTATTAATATACTTCTGCCAAAAATATTTAGATAAGTACATAAACTTTCCTTGAGCCACGATGAACATTTTGTTATCAAAAGATATAATTAGTTTTCTAAAATTTAGCAAAAGAAAGGATGAGGTTGGAATAATTTGTCATAGCATTGATCTTAAAAGTGTTTTCCTTTATTTTTTTTTGTGTCAGTACACGTGATGAGGTAATAGAAACAAGCAGGTCTCATGCTGCAGCAGAAATGAGATATTCCAGGTCCGATGGTTGTTGTAGAGCATATATATCATGTTACTCTGAACTGTTTGACTGTGAGACTGAAAAATATTTAAACAGAATGCAAGGACCAGAACAGCTGGGACAGCATAGGAAGTTTCAAGTTTTCTCCTTTTCGTTTTTCTTCTTTTGTCTTGAAGACCTTGTTGTTTTCCTATCCTTTTCCTTCAAAGGACAGCTTGTTTATTTTGTATTCCCTAAAGTAAAATGGAAAGACACACCCTTCCTTCATTTAATGAAAGTTTCAAGCATGGGAAGGAATATTTAAATCGGAGTGTGGCAGGAAAGGCAAACTGCTGTCTGCTACCACCACACCGGGGGTGCCACCACGGGGCTGCGGTGGAGGCAGGCACTGGGGCCAGTGGCTGGGGTGGCGTGGCCAGCAGGGCCGCTGGAGTTAGCGGGGCAAATGCTATGGGAAAGGAAGTGCAGAAGTTTATCTGGACTGAGAGTTTAGAAGTTGGAAACTTTGCAACTTGGCAATTAAGGATTAACTCTGCCTGTCACAGAAATATCAAAAGTAATATGATAAGGCTGAATAAAACTTGTCCAACCATCTTTTGGTGGTGGCAGAAGTGTCTGCTGTTCGCTCTGTGTGTGTGTGAAAACGGGAGTTTTTTAATTGCAGCCGTGCTTTAAAGTAGTTATACTTTCTTAAAATCTTTCAGGTACACTCTTGATGTCCAAATGACCTGTTGTTGTGAGGCCATTTTAGGAGGTCTCGTAAGTCAGTGGAAATGCCTTCTGTTCTGGGTATGTTGACACATGCTGCTGAATGCCGGTGATGAAGACTTTTATCCCAGGTCAAAGCAGCGATGAATTGCTTTTGCTGACTCACTGATCTGACTGGAAGCCGTGCGTCCGGGCTTGGCACAGCTCTTTGCCTGAGCTAACGTACCTCCTCTCTGAGAGAGCTTATGTCTGCCTGCGAAGGATCTTGCAGACATGTCAGAAATATATTACAGAACAGAAGATACAAACTTTACATCCAGTTATGCTCTGGATGCAGTAATTCTACTGAAGTCAGTGAAGGTAGTCTATATTTTCACTGATATAAGTGGAAACAGAAACATCTTCCATTTAACTTAAAACACTGTGCAGCAGCTTGGCGTAATTTTTTCACTTTACATTTTGCAGATACTATATATAAACCTGGTTTATGTCTTTTCTAAGTGGCAGTTGGTATAAACATCGTATCATTGTATAGAATGAAATATGTGAGAAGTTCCCCTTGGAAATGAAGGGAAGAGGTTATTAGAAACAACCTAATTCAAATTAAAGTGCCTGAAGTGTCACACTTGCTTCAGTGCTAAAAAGCTGGCACACCTCATGAAGGGAAGCAGCTAAAGCATAGGCATGGATTAAAGTAAGTGTACTTCTCTGATTTCCTCTGGTACTTCCTTTAAAGGGTGTTCTTTCTCAGCTGGGAGGATGTTTTCTTTCCTCATCCTCCATGGCAATTGCACAGTACAAATAACAGCAAGAACATACAGAACCATATTCTCTACTTCTTAGAATTAAGGGTTCTCACATTTCAATGAAGTAGAAAAATAAATTGGGATTTTGACTGATTAGGCCATCTTTCTGTGTTCCACGAGCTTTAAAGAGCTGATGTCTTCCATTCATTTTCATGAGCAAGCTGGAAGACTTGCCAGTTGGTATTTTTTGCATATTTAGAAATGATGTTGCAGAGTTTGAAGGTTTGAGTCCAGAGAGCTGCTCTTTGACTTTCCTTTTTCTTCTTTGACTGGTACCTCAGTGACCAGTTGTTACACCAACACAGGCTGTATTGCACAGGTCTAGCACTGGCTGTCATTTTTCATGGGGTGTTGGTTGAAGTATGCCAGAATAACAAGTCCTGATGGTATTATACCTCATTAGTTTTATGGTCATTTTGGCAGTATTTGAAAGTTTTTTTGTTTTTTGTTTTTTAAGGGGAAGAACATGTTTATTATCTTGGAACTGGGTGCATGGCTAAAATGCTTCAGCTTTTGGAAGATCGTAACTTGCAGTTGTGTCTCTGAATTCAAATTACCGAAGAAGACTTGTTTGTAGACAAGATGTGAGTAATATTGAAACATAAGTATAGGTTTATAGATGAATTGGCATATTTTTGAAAATCCACTTTTTCTTTATCAAGCTGCTTTTTTCTCCTTCCAGTTTCCAAAGAATTTTTTGGAGGCAGAATAACACGTGTATATGTGAAAAAATGCTGTTCATAAGTGTCTCAACCTAACTAAATATTTAAACATATGCAGTTTGCCTACATATATACTGCTAAAGCAATGGCTTCCTGAATCAGGATTTAACAGCTTATTGCTGAGGTTATGCTGGTTTTGGAACTTAGACTTCATTATTGTAATACATGGGTCCTTCTGGTTCTGTAATTTATTTTTATGTAGGATTTCCCTGTGAAGTGGTGCAGTTTTGAAAAAGGTAGAGATCCCCACTTCCAAGAAGAGGTTATAGTGCTTATGTTGGGTATTATTAAACCAAACACGGGAGTCTAATTCCCAGAGTGTTAGATTTGCTGAGTTTCCTATGCAATGCAGGGAAGGATGCAGGTGTTTCTGAACTGGTTCAGAGCAGCCAGAATTGCCTGTGCTGGCCAAGAGGAACTCTGAGTGAATGTGTTCAGGGATAGTGGAGGACAGAGGTGCCTTAATTCTAGAAATGTGCTTTTTTTGGATCTCGCACAGGGACTCTGAGCTTCAGACTTAGGAATCATATATGCTGTTAACTAGAAGCTTTAATTTCTCATAGATTTCAGTGGTTGTCTAGATTTAAAATAGTAGTTCCAAATCAATGTCTTAATGCAACAAATGTGAGGAATACTAAATATTTTATGAGAAACATGAATAAGTATTGTTAATATATTGATTGTGCTTAATGTAAAGCTAAGTTAGATGAAGTCCCAGTGGGAGAATCTGATTAATGCTGTTGCTCTCTTTAATTTCTAAATAACAATTTGGTGTTGTATTTGAACTTCGAAGTTATAGTTGTTTGTTGCCATGACTTGTTTGTTGCAGTGGAACTCCTGATTTGCTTAGTTTGTAACACTGGAAGCTCCATCTGTGCTGGCCGAGAGTTTTGCTGTTTCCCATAGGAATGTCCAGACTGGTGTTGTCCCTTCCTACAGAAAAGATCGGACCAACCTTCATAATAATTTGCATCAGCCACTGTTTAGAAAAAAAATACAGAGAAAGCATTGCTGAAAGTTCCTCTTGGATTGCTGTTTTGTCTTCTTTCATTTTTTACGAATAGCATGTACAAAAAGTTCTTGTTACCAATTCGTGGAGCTTGGGGAAAATAAAGATTTTATCTAAATTTTACAAAGTGATCACAGGGAAATTAGGATTATTAAATAATTTTAAAACATTATATTTGTAAGATACATTGTTATTGTGCTTTTGTTTTTCTTATGCTCCTGTTTTCAGAATTTTTCATTCAGAGATTTGAAACCTCATTTAAATCTTAATCGTATTTAGCAGGATGTGTGTGACAAACCAAGGTGTTTATGTTGAGTGACCCATGAAACTTTCAAAGGTGTAAGTCTCAAGAGCTTCTTCGTAGATCTTTCCCAGCTGGTGCTAAAACTGTATTTGGTTTTCAGTATAGCCAAGACTGCTGTTTTGTTCTCAAATTTTAAATTACATTGTTAAGTACAATTCTAGCATATGTTTCTTCTACTGTTTTCCAGCTTTTTGACAACTAAGAAATCAATATTTTCTTTATCTAAAAGAGGCTAAATCAGAAGTTATGAACATTTTTTCTTTGTAATCAAAATTACATAGCAAGACCCTTTTTGCTGTCATGTTTGCATGATACCATTCGTATTGACTAATGATACATGCTGGGCGCCAGATGGTATCTATTTACTATTCTTATAGGTGTGGATGTTTCTGCAGGACAGGATAAGACAGAGGTATTAAAAAAGAATGTAAAAAATCTTTGTGTGTGTAGAAGAATCAACTTCCTCTTAATTCTTTGAACATTTTAGCTGCACTTATTATCAGCTTCACATAGCATGATGTGAGAGATGATTTCTTACTACAGAAATTCTTTTGATCAATTTGAGGATAATTATAGTAGTCTAATAATATGAATGTATGGATGAGGTTTAAGCAGACACCCACCCACCGAAACATGCTTACCTGCACTGGTGAATTTAGAAGCCTCACTCTAGAAGCTCCATTGTATTCTTTAAAGCTGGAGGCAGAGATCTTGGATGAGTTTTGTCCCCCAGTAGAAATTCTTTATGGTAGGGAGGGCCCATGTTGCCCAGGCTGCTTGCTTACACATCTCTGGTTTAGGTGGGATGAATCTGGGCCCTAGTCCTTGCTCTTTACTGTTGATTTGTGTTGTTCTAGTTAGAGCACAGGTGGCCTGAAGCTAGTTCATACCAACCTTCATTTGCATGATCTTAAACTACGTATGACCTTCTCTCTTATCATTGAATTCTTGAGACTTAAAATATTTTAATATGCTGGTTTGATAGAATGACAGACTGGTTGAATAGTAACTAATTCAAAACAGGAACAGGGCATGCCAAGTTCAGGCAGAACTTAAAGTAGGAATAAATGTCAGGAGTGATGCATACTTAGAGCCTAATTTCGGAGAGATGATATGACCTTCAAACTACCTATACTGTGAGGGTTTTGGGTATAGAGTAAGCAGTCCCAAATAAAAGGAAATGTTCATCGGATTGTTGGCCGGAAGGCAGTGAGAGAGCCTACAAAATCAAATCCCACGTATAAACCCATCAACAAGTTATTAGGGAGGCTGAAACAAGAGAATGTGGATGGGAGGGAGAAGCTTTGTAGTGCTCTCAGCTCTGTTTTTTCTCAGACTTTTACAAATTAATGGGCACTTAATTTTTATTTCTGTGTATTCTCAGAATTTGTTGAGGTCTTTCCAGTTTTGTCTTCTACACTGTTGAAGAACAAACTGTTCTAACAGGACACTGGGTTCTTGACATGCATTAGGTCCTTTTCATTATCAAAAATGTATATGTGTGCAAAAACTTTTGCCAAGGTACTGTTTTTTTTGTTGTTGTTGTTTTTTGGTTTTTGCCTGGTTAGTATATATCATTATGAGAAAGTGTATTGTGGGATAAAAAATTTGAAACAATGTGCAGAACATTAGTATTAGGCCATCTATATAAAACAAAACTCTGATAATAGTTTCATTTTCCCCCCCGTGAAATATGTTGCTTTTTTTTTTTTTTGCACTAGCAGTTTAATTTATTTTCCTAAAATAATTGAATAACTGATTTTTATTTTCTGTCTTTTCTTTTTTTCTCCCATTCACAATTTTGAAGTGATACAGAATGCAAATCAAATGCGCTTGGGACACTGAAATGCATTCAGTACTTTGATACCCCCCAAAGACTTGTGTTATGATGGAAAACATGAGGGAGGGATTTAGGGTGAAGTTAGCTTTGATTTCCTAAAGAAAACATTCTACTATTGCAGTTGTTAATCAAATACTCAGAATCTGTAGTCTAAGATTTGATCTATTTTTTTTCCTCTTTACCTCCTCTAAATGTTAAAAGCCCATGGCAGGGGCAGGGGGGAGAGGGTGAGGAACACAAAAGAAATACCATTTGTTTTGAAATAAATACAGCAAGTCTGCATGAATATCTGCTATTTCTCCTGTGGATCTTTTGCATGTATGTTAGCACACAGCTGAACTGCAAACCCGAAAGAGATCTCTTTACCTACAGTGCTATGCTTGTTTAGAAGATGCTTGTATTTCATTCATTTAACTGTGGTTCCTGTCTCCCTCCACTTCCAAGTTGCTTGCAACTTCTATTATGTTAGCATTGATTTGAAAAGGAGAATCAGCGTTAGTAGGTAGGATATATTATGCTTTTGGATAAACCTGAATACTCAAAACTATATAAACCTTATCCTGTTTCTCTCCCAAAATACCTATATCTTAAAATTCACTGAAGTTAGGATTTGCCAGGACATTTACTCATGTATCAATTGAATGTTAATTTTTGAAGGTGGTGTGTGGAAAAGTTTAACATGTTGCTTTTTATGTGGATTTGCTTTCATCTTTACCAGTATGTTTTAGAGAAGCAAGCAACTGACCGCTGTGTTAATTGTGGACATGGCATCACTCACTTTAAAAGGCAGCATTGTCTTATTTTCTTTACTGCACACCGTGCAGGGAGATGAAATTGGAGGAGAAGAAGTCTGGAAGACAGGTAGGAAAGTGAAAGATTAGTTAAAATGCTCAGCTAACAGCAGTATACTTCACCAGAGCAGGCATTCCTTGTTAATGGAGCAGGAGACATTCCTGGGAGGTAACAGCATGCATTCAAAGAAAATAAGTTTTTCCAGACCTTTGCAGGGCTAGCCTGGTTATCTTCATGCTGTGTATGGTTTTTTTATATAAGAAATATTAAATAATAAGTTACAAACATAGCTAATGTTTTTATAAACAGGAAATTAGTAATAATTCCTTTCAAACCATCTTCTGAGCACTAAAGATATCATAATTCTTTGCAAGAGTGAAATTGTCCTAGTATTGCAAAAAGGACATTTGTGTACACATTTGTTTTTCTTAGATCTCTGAGGTGAAAATTGCAGTGTAAATATAGCCTTCTGTTGTAATAACTTTGAATATTTCAGTTATATCTTACCTGCACTTGGGTACTGCTTCCAAATCTGAAATACCTATTCAGTCTTCATCTTGCAAAAACACTGACATGTCCAAAAGTCAAATGGAAAGGTCATTTTAAAGATTTATTACGTTAGCATTGGTCAGTGTTGCTTCTCTAGCAGATTTTTTGTTTGTTCTAATCACAACACAATCTCTGCTAATACGACTTTAAGCAGATTGTTTTCTCTTTTTCGTTGTAAAAGCGCTGCATAAACAGCAAGCCAAGTAGACAACCTCTTGGTACAGAATGCTTCATTTTATTGGATGGAGTAGTTCTTCCATTGTAAGTACTTGACTCTTTAAATACTGGAAACTTTCCAAGAATTAGAGACTTGTTAAGGCATGGATGTTACAAAGACCACTTTTAGCAGCTTACAGACAAGAAAAAAAGAGGTGAGACATGCTAAGATCATACAGGCTATTCCTTTTGCATGCATCTATTCTTTTGATTTCAGCAGTAGGTTAAGTCATCGTCATTAGTAGATAAAAGCTCTGAAAAAAGACTAGAAGAATGGCATTTGCTATTGGGTTTTACTAGGAGCGTTCAACTAAGAAAAAGATATTCAGCAGTATAGTCGGCTCTCAATTATCCAGCACAATGAGGCTGGCATGGGCTAGCTCGCATAAAGCAAAAACACAATTCAATATGTACGTATTAGAGTATAAAACCATAGTTAATACATTTACCTCTGGAAGATTTGTAAACAGATTTCCTTTCAGCAGGAGATTTAAAAAAAAATAAAAAAGGCAGGTAGAGCGCAGCCTGATATAAGAAGCATTTATCCTGCATTTCATTCTTTGTGGCACTCTGTTGTGGCTAGAGATGTCAGGAGGAAGTGAGGCCATGTTAATACACACCCTCTGACTCATTTCAGATGGTGGTTTCACATCTAACAGCTTAGAGATTTGATATGAACATTTTCTATAACGTAGGAAATTCTGATCGTATAGAATTTTATGTTTTGGTATAATGATCAAATAGCTATGAAAAGGACTATCCTGTTTTTCTTAAAGTGAATGGCATGGTGAACAGTGCTGAGAATGTAATGAAGTGTGAGGGATAAGGGTGTTTGACAAACACTAGTTCAAACAAATTCAACCCTCTCGTGCCAGTA
>VXAL01002626.1:5093-43492 GCA_013399475.1 Chauna torquata
TGTGCAAAAATCCGGCTGCAAGAAGGAGATTCCACAACAGCTTAATTGTCCGCTTTCTGAGCTCAACAGGAAAATATTTAAAAAATAATTATAGTTATTTCATTGAGCTCTATCTAGCACAATTGTTGCTCTGAGTTTTGTTTTGTTTTGTTTTTTCCTTTAAAATATTCTTTAAAAATGACAGTGGAGGAATTCAACCTGTACTCACTCATTTATACATTTTTCATATTCACACTTTTCATATTCATATCAAAAGGAATTTACTAATCCAACAAATACAATCTGATACAATTTATGGCATGATCTCACCTGTACTGTCTANCTGCTCATTCAAGTCTTTGCTGTCCTAGGATAATGTATTCATGCTTTTAGTTGATCTTATCTTTACTCTTCATGTGACTGATTTGAGATATTTACGTGTCCCTGACTTTTGGCAGAGTAGGAAAGTTAAATTTCAGGATGAGGGAAACAGCACTGCTAGTGCAGAAGGTCACCAAATATAATCAGCTCTCGGTTACCAGTAGGGGATTATCTGGGCTGTGGATTAGCTGTGCCACCCTGAAATGGAACCTGCTATATGATACAGTCACCAAGAGCACAGAGCTGAGCCTTCTTCCCTGCCATGGGATTCATGCTTCTGACCCAACAGGGAATTCAGCACAGAATGTTTTCCGACCAAACTTAAACTGCATATTTTCTTCTGTTAGTTGCACTTTTGTGTTACTGAGTTATTCCACCCTCCACTGCCCTGGGAAATCAAAAAGTGAGTGGCTATACAAATTTTGGGGCAATCAGACTAACATCCTGACAAGAAAATATCCCTAAAGAGAATCATGAGTCATCATAAGCCTTCTGTACAATATTAGGAGGTCTTTGAAGGTTTCAGAATCAAAGCTGGATATAATCCCTAGTAGGACAAGAACACAGCTATCCATGTCACATTAATTCTATATTCAAAAGTACAGAAGTGCTGCTAGGATCACAAGGAGTGTTAATATGGTTATAACCGTCTGTATGCCCCAAAGGTAAATAACATTTGCGTGTGGAGCACTGACACTTTCCTGAGGCGTGTTCTTGCTTCTCTGTGCATAATTCTCACCACTTCAATTTTTCTCTTTAACTTGCATCTGATTAAAGATTTCATTTTCCCTAACAATGTGTGAGCAGAACCATAGGTATCACAAATCAGCATACTGACAGGGCGGGAACTCATGCAATGTACAGCCAAAAACAGAGCTCTGTTGTTTTCCAAGAAAGGAGAAGACGTTAGCCACGTTACATTGAAAGCAAGATTTTTCCTAGTATTTATTGTACTTTCCTCCTTAAGCATATATTTACAAAATGTATGTTCTAAATTTCAGATATTTAACCATTAATGGGAATTTTAGTCAGATTTCTTCTTAATCTTCCAAGATAGGGAGAAAGCGTAAATAATGAAGTCAAAATAGTTTCTCTCACGTGGTTTGAACAACAGGAAACAAAAAAGGGAGCTCCACTAGTTCCTAATGCTTATCACTTTATAGGGCAAAAACTGATAAAGGGAAACAACCATATATTTTCTATTTTTTATTAAGCATAGCCAGGGTTCATCCATGAGACTGATATTTTGCATATAAAGTTAAAAGGCAAAATTTACAAAATCGGGTGTGTTCCAGTTCTTAGTTTGACACAAAGAGCATTAATGCTGAAAGCAAAATAAAATATCCCTTAAAAGTGGAAACACTACTACACAGAGACCACTTCTACTTCAGCAATTTTTTTTTATGCTGTAAAGATTAAATCAGACAGAAACATACTAGTAGAAATATCTACTTTGAAGAGCCATAAAATGTTCTTGTAAGTGTGGACAAAGAACAGTTTACACATTGAACAATACCGAAGGTTCCTGAATAGTCTATGGCTTAAATATGAGTGTTTAGACACTACAAGATGGCTAAAAAAGAAAATAAATCAATAAAAGCTGTGTTCTCTGGCTCATGGTGATAAGATTTATTTACAGCCAAAGGAAGAATTATTCTTTAAGAGAGAAGAGGGGACTCATGTTTTTCCTCACACTCTTCAGATCAATCCAAGCAACTGAATATCACATAGTCATAAATAAATTAATAAAAACTTTAAAATGCATGTAATTAACTTTTTCAGTTTAACAAGGAGTTTTAACAACAACCATTGGCAGTTTTACAGCTTTTTCTTACTAAAAAGCAAGATGCTTTAGACTAGATAGAAGCTCTGATGCAAGACTCTTCTAAAGAAAAGGGATTAAAACAAAGCCACTTTGACACTTCTGGTCAGAAATATTATTGTACATATACGAATATGTACGATACACATTTATAAATATATCCCTAACGTAATGTATAAAATATATATCTAAAAATATGAAAATATAAGACAGTTCATGCATACAGATGCATCACGTCCAGTCTCAATACTGAAGTCAAAGTAAAATTTTGATGGTTAGTACATAGGATTTGTGGTTGCATACAGCAACAAAATTGCGGGAATTTTGTCTACAATGTTTTGCCTGCCACCCATACTGTCCCTAAATGTACATCAGAAAGATACTTAAATACATGCCTATCTTCTACTTCAGAATATATATCAGGAGCTGAGAAGCAGTTTCCATCTCACCAGCTATGTCCTGAACCTTGCCGTGTATGTACTCAGCAAGTGTCTCACTGAATTGGGGGTAGGCCGATAATAAAAGATTTATTAAGCAAGATTAAGTTAACAACAACTGACACTGCAGATTTGTACCACTGCAAGAGTGCAAAATAGGTCTGTTTTTAAAATAGTAGCTTTAAATATAAGTAGAATCATGACCTATGTTTACATTTTGTATGCTTATATTTTATGGTGTGCTTTTAAAATACAAGAGAGAATATGCTTTCTCGTGTCAGACATTATAATAAATAAAAGGATGTTCTCTCTTGTTCCAATACCTCCATAATTAAAAGATAAACAAGTAAATCACAGTATCCAAGAAGAATGATTCTTACTTTTTGTTTAGTCAAGATTTATTGTTATAAAGAGCCATAAACCTCTGTCATATTCTAAGCACTAGAAAAGAAAGAAAGCTTGTTTTCAAAAGCCAAAGGTAGGAGCTAGTTCATATTTTTTGTTGTGTGTCTAGTGTTCACTTTTTATTGATACTGGTTAGCTGGAGAAAAACATTAGAGAAAAAAAAGCTTTAATTTCATGCCAGCAGTGTTTATTTTGCAGTGGGGCTATAAGTTTTGTGAGGACTGAAGGTATAAAAGTAGAGTGGACTCAATGAACTGAAGAATGCAGTAGGAGGGGAGGTAAGACGAGCTGTAAAACTAATTGGTGTCCAACATGTTTTGGACTGCATTTAATTTTCTTGAGGGGAAGAGAGGTCAAGAATGGAATGAAGTCAATGAGAATAGGAATAAGAACGTGGAAAGCAAAATGGCCAGCATTAAAAGGTCAGCGAATATCCCAGGGACAGGAAATGAACTTTAAACAAAAGTATAAGGTAGTATTTCCATCCACGTTTGGGAGTTGTTAAAATTAGTATTAAAAGAAGGAAACTTAAATAACCAGATGTTTCTTGTATGAAAGCTTGTTTTAGTCTGCTTTCAATTTATTGGAGGCCTTAGCAAGACCAAGATTTTGTGTGCTATGCAATTAGGAAATGAGTATTTCAGCACAGTACTAATGTTATTTAAATATTTTAAAAGACTTCGATATTTTACACTGACTTGCTTCCTGTTACACTTTTATAGTCTTTCTCTTGGAAGAAGTCTCCATCCTAAACTGGGAAAGTAAACTTCCCACAAGCTTTAGTATAGAATTTAGCCACAGCAGCCAGCATGTCAGTGTCTAGGTGACAGACAGGGCACTTTGCAGTCTACCTGAAGACATACAGAATTTATGCATAAATTCAACATGACATGTAAAGTCATCAGTCCATTTTACTTAAAATTACCTTATTTAGAGCACCAACATTTTCCAAAAAGAAACAGTGTTTCATTCAAAATTTCTTCTGCCAATAAAGTTATGGATAAAATTGAATCCAGGGGGGCTTATTCCTGTTCCTGGTTCATTTCTGTGCACATCAGAAGAATCTTTTCCCAGTACATTCAGATTTTCATCCAAAGACCACTAGTTTTAGAAAATCTTTGCTCTGACTTAAACGAGCTTTGAATCAAGGTCTTTGTTCTCTGATCTGGCTGAACAGCAAACATTTTTCTGCTCCAGAATATGTTTAATTTAAAATCTCTACTATTTTCACCACTTGTGCAGCTCCACATTTCTCTTTGCACCCCAGTACAGCAAGTAATTAAGAGACGTTGAAATCATATGAACTAACTCCATGAAGGCACATTACTCTTAGCGATAAAAATGGCAGAGAGTGCGCTGCCAAGAAGCCCAGAAGAGTAAGTAGGGGTACTAAGGCATGAGGGACAGTCTGTGTCTGGTGTCTGAGAAGAAGCTGCACAGCCAGGAGAGATTATTTGTTTAATGAACAAATCTCTCTCTGCCATGCTTGTGAAATATAGCATGTCTCCAAAGCAGCCTTGTCTGCTGGTAAGTTTCCTAAGAATGGGTTTTTGTACAGCCATCCAGTGTGGAAAACACCATCCTTCTAAAATCATTTCTAGACCATGTCTGCTTTTACTTGGGCAAAATTTGAGAACATAATGTCAGCTATAAATACAGCCCCACTTTCAAGTGAAATTCTGATTTTTTTTCCTTTCTGCAAATATAAATCTCAGACCAGTGGGTCTGAAACAATACAACAACATTGAAAACATTAATGTCACACCTCCTACAAAAATTTAGATGATATTAGTCCTAAGAACTGGGTGTCGGGCTTCCGGAATCTATTTCCTATGTAGTGTGAGCTCATGAAGTGACCTCATAGGGTGGGCAGAGCAATTTATTATCTTTTCTGTGAGACAATTTTGATAATACTTAAAAGGGATGAAGGTAACAACAAGCACCATATCACAAGGACTGTGTGGATTTATGTTTACATTCATATGGTATCTTCCCCCGGAGATTTTCCAGGAATTTTACAAAAGTATTTCTGTGCAAATTTGGAGAAGCTTTCCATGCAAGGATCAATGCCTTTTATGTATCAGTGATGTCTTAGTAAATTTTTTAAAATTATTTAGGAAGAAGTATTTGAATGGGAATAGGCATGTACCAGACTGCAGATATTTATCCTACTTTTTGCAAGAGAAAATTGTGGGAAGCTTACCCTTTAGGAAGATCTAAAGTAAATACTTTATAAAAGGGCAGAAGAATAAGATATACAGTCAGAAACTGCTGAAGGATTTTGATAAAATGCATAAAAGGATTATAGTTGACCAAAAAAAACCTCTTTGGAAAAATATTCCCTGCATAGACCTGAAGAATAAAATTCTATGTGTATTTATGGTTCTGAGTTAATGGAATGGCATTTGATGCAGTAGAGTTATGTCGGCTTTTTGTCTCTTCTTTTCTCTTCTCTTCTCTTCTCTTCTTTTCTCTTCTCTTCTCTTCTCTTCTCTTCTCTTCTCTTCTCTTATCTTCTCTTCTGTTCTCTTCTCTTCTCTTCTCTTCTCTTCTCTTCTCTTCTCTTCTCTTCTCTTCTCTCCTCTCTACTTTTTTTTATTCTTCTTTTTTTCTCTTTTTTTTGAAAGAGTTAAAGGCTTGCAAAAGTTCACACAAGTTGCCAAAAGGCAACTTGTCTTTTCCTTGGGACTGCTATAGCTCACTGCTTTCCTCAAATGTGCCCTGAAGTCTTTCCTCAAATGTAACTATCTCACATAAGTGCTCGGACCATTCCTACTGGTATCAAACACACATATGGCACTGAAAATGAAAGCTGGATAGATCATTCTTCCTAGAAACTTAGTGGAAGGGAAAATGTCTAGATTTTATTTAATTTGTCTAGAATTTATTTAATTTCACTTAAGAACATTACAGATTTTTGTTAATCTATTATATTTCAAGGAAAGAAAATTTAAGTAAGAGAAAGTATTTAAAAATGAAATAGGTACCTCATTACCTAGCATATGCACCTCACTCAGTGAGGACTAAGAAACCTCAAAGACTAATCTCTCATTAATACACGAGATGTTCACAGAATGCTTGCCAGAACTGGGAAGTCAAGTTTAGATGGAAACTTGGCATGGGCTTACTGGCTTGTCCCTTTGAGGGGTGGGAAGAAAAGGAAAAGAAAAAATAGTGAATAAAACCTTGTATGCATGCTTGCATGCATGTACATACGAGAAAGAATTTTAACTTCATTTTCTCATTAAAACAGAGAACAGTGAAACTGTAAAGATTCCATGTGTGTTCGTATAAACTGTGCTTTTCACACATCTTTTGTTAGACACATGGAATGTTAACTGAAAGGGCTTATCTTAAAAATCAGCAGGGTAGCTGGAATGCAATTTTACAAAACCTGGCCATCTTTCAACAAGAGTGGGTGGATTTTCAATGCAGCAAATGTTTGTGTATTAAAAAGTATTTGCCATGGTGACAAAGCTTGGAGAAACATCCCATTAGCCACAGACGGGAAGCCGTTGCAGATTGTTCTGATTATCCATGCCCAAAACTTAGTCTGGCTCTGTTTATATGGCATTTCCCGATTAAAAAAAAAAATTCAACATACCCCTAAAACCTGAGCAAACTGTTTGCACTTACTTACACACTGCCTTGTGCTGTATTTTCTGGCTCAGATTCAACACATGATTAGATTCTTACTTTCCTGGAACTTAAAACATGTGCTTACAGCTAAGCATATGCTTAAATGTTCTGCTGCACTGGGACCTAAGAGGATGTTCCTATATTCCTGGTACAGTCAGGACTCCTTGTGAAACAAATCAGAATTTTAGAATAAAGAGGTCTCTATAGCTCAATAGAGAGATGAGTGCAACAAGTTGATAAGGGTTTGCAGTGAGGGACATTCAAAAGTTTGGGTGAGGTAGCCTGAGACAGCACGTGGGCATACTTTACATATGCATACTAACATCTTATCTGTGTTAACCTGGGACAGCTGCATTAATCTTGGTCCCATGTCTCTGTTAGTAAGAGTTGTTATAGCATACCATCGTGACTTTGGTATAAAAACCTGCAGCAAAGTAAGCCATTTAGATGCCAAGGCACCACCATTGTCTGACTATTTTTGCAACATAGCTCTTCTGTGCTTCCAGCTTTTCCGGTTTTTTTCCCACTTTTAAGATCAATAGTTTGGGATGTTGTACTTGTATTGCATCGCACTGGAGAGTTAAGAATCTCCCTTGCTAGAAACAAGAAGTTCTCGTTTCTGCTACTCTTGCATAGCAAGATATGGAGCTTGCACATGTTAGGATGGTCACCTGCCATGGTACAAGAAAAATAAATCACCATGTCAAATGGTACTCTCTGGAAAATGCTCAATTTTAGCTATAATTAATCTGTGCAAGTAGAGTGGCCAGAGCAGCCCTGTAAAGTGCATGTGGGATCATTGGAGACAAGAGGGAAAAAAATTACAGGTCAAAACCAACCTGGAACATATATAAGTGCCCACGCCAGATGTGCACTCTACAGGTTTGATACCTCTGGCTCATACGTAATAGTCAGAAATGGATTAAAACATTCCAAAAGAAGTGTGAAAACTCAGCAGTAAAATGGCTTTAAATAAAATCGAAAATGCATGAAGCCCAATCTCTTGAAATACAATGGACATTTTTTAAATCATATAGACAGAGGTTCTTCTGCTAATATTCCCACAGGAATTAAATTAAATTAAATAATAGACTTAAATAGTTAAAAGGGTATGTGCCACCTCTTTTATTCCTTTCAGAACTTACACCCAGAGGCATAACCTGGGAAGCTTAAAATGGATCCATTTTACTCCTATTTTCAGCAACAATGTTTATAGGCAAATGATCTTTTATGTACTGGAATGAATGACTACGTTATAAAACTAAGTATCCTACAGAACACTGCTTTGAAGTTATACTTGGCTGCCTAAGGTAGATGACAGACAGTGTCAGGAAAAGGGATAAAAAAGACTAAAGGTCATAGTAAGGTCAAAACAAATAGGTCACAGCAAATTAATCCTTATCATCTGACCAGCATGGAGCAAACAAGGGCAGTGTTCAAGCTCAAACCTGCTAAAATTTAGTGGAAAGGTATAAAACAATTAGTCCCAACACTGACTTCTTTCTCCTCTTCAGTTGCTTGAAAGACAAGTTCCCCTTCTGGATAAAAAAGAATTATCATTTTAAAATATTCTACTTAATGATTTATATATCCAGAAAGTGGTTTTTGTTTTTTTTTTTTTTGTCACAGATAAGCTCAGTTGATCATTTCCAACTCTAGTGCAAGTCTGCTCTGAATAAGAAAAGCAGGATAATTGAAAATACTTCATTTTTTAAATGTTCATTTCCATAGAGATTATTACTTATATCAAAATTTGGGTCAAAATTGTGCCATTCTAAGAATCAAATCAATATGATCACAGTCAACTTTGACTCTTAATAAAAAAAATGAAAGCCAAATGATCAAAAATATAGAAAATAAACTTTTCAGAACTTCTTCATAAAGCTTAAAATATCATCCAGAGTAAGTAGGGCTATCATTTTTAATCAAAATGCACAGTAAATTCTTTATGTAGTTTTGAATAAATCTAATAGAATGTTTTATCAGAATAGTAGAACACATGGATACTACTTAGTAGACTTGCATGTCCACCTCTACCCAATGTTATCAATGGACTTAGCTGTACAAAGGTAAGACAATGCATTTCCTAGACTATATTATAAGTGATATTCTTTAGAATCAGCATAAAGGAAATATTATTCAAAAATACTTTTTGTGCCTGTTAATGAGTTTAAACCACCTAAAACTGAAAATGTGAGTGAACAGGGCTGTAAAGCTTTCTGGAATCAGAGGGAACGGTCCTTAGAACCCTCCTTTCTGATCATACCATCCACTAGTGCTCTCTCTGACTCTTTTTTCTGATCATGCCCACTAGCTATGGAGAAAAGAGAAAAGCATTTTTTCCAGTTTCCCCCTCTCCTAGGCCTGTGGGAGGCAGGTGGGAAAACAGTCTACGTCAGCTGCAGCAGAACAACAGCTCTGGGTAAAGCAACTCATAGCTGAGAGTCCTATGGCACTGCTTACTCCGCTCTGTTGCACATCACCCCCTGCTCTTTTCCTGGGACATGCAGTAGCACAGCTTCCTGCAAACTGCCCCTACATCTCCTCTCATTTTGTCTTTTCTCCCTTTCAAGCAGCCCACTGTTGTCAGGTTGTGGACAACAGTTCTCAACCCTTTTCTTATCTGAGGTGTATCTATGTCTTAGGAATACTTCAAGGGCAGGCCTACATCTCTTTACACATCTTATAGCATCTACTCAACAGAATCTAATACTGATAATCCCCTCTGTGCTGAACAAGTACAAAATGAAGTTCTTATTAGCCACTAAATTATTAATTATTACTAAAGCCTTCATAAAGATTAATCAGAAGTGATTACTTGATGATCTCTTAAGACATGCTAAAGTCTGGAAGAACCAGTCAGGAGGTTCTGATGTCTAGAAGATTTTGCATGTTTTCACACTGGCCTCTGCCATGTCCTACCACTACCCATTGTGAAGCCCTGAACAAGGCAAAAGTCCATTTGGGACCAGCAAAAAGGGAGTAAAACATCACTGGTTGTTTAACTGAGATGGACCAGCTAGAGAGAGAGAGTAAATAGAACAGCAGGCATATGCAGTTTATATACTGAAGAAAAAGACAAATAAAAACATGACATAAGGATGCATGACTGAGGAAGGACATTAAAAAAAGGGCATTCACATAGTAAACATCTGTCAGCCACCAATCTGATCACTTACTTATATGCTGTAACTGTTCCTCCCCAATACTGAAAAAAGTTGTATCCAGAATTCCAGAGTCAAATGACTATGCTTTTCCTTAATGTGCCTCCTAAAGCTAAAAGTATCTCATGAAAGAATAGTGTTCACACTATTTGTATTCCACATTCCTGTAATACAAATTATCGGCTGAAATCTACAGCAAAACTCCCACTGACTGAAGAGGGAGCAGACTAGGTTAAACTTTTAAGCAAATGTGATGGCATATTACCATTTGAAAAAAAAGTCCAACCCCCCCAAAATGGCAATTCAATCAAAACAGAAATACCGCTTAAAGATTATAGTATTCCAAAGTGATATTAGAACTTAATTTGTTTTCTGAAAAGGACTTTACATTTATCATGTCTCTGTGATATTTTATATCTGCCAAAATAAAACTGAGCATAAGAGGCTGCATACCGGGAAGTGATAACTTGTGGTGTCACATTTCAGTATATGGAGTCTTAAATATTTATGTGCAAAAGTCATTTAGCTATAAGCCTGTTTCCTGTTTTAAACCAGATGCTATTGCATAAGCTAAAAATATTTAAGAAAAGGTCCACAATGATAAAGGCTTTCATTTGTAAATGTGCTCTGTACACAGTGCCAAAGAACAATCCTCTGGACTTTTGAAAAAGGAATTAGCTAGTCTGCGTGTGCCCCAGTCTGGATGTATAACTAATTTCTGTGCATTTGCACAGTGGCATTAGAGTTTTCAAAACGAAGAATGATTTGCATTTACAAGAGATGGATTTTCTTGAAAATTAGGTATTCATACTTTCTCTTTGGAAAGTTTACTGTTTTTTTTCTTGTTTTTGTTTGAAACTGTAATCAGAAAGGAAAGAAGAATGAGAAGCAGCAACACGTTTAATCATAGCTTAGAACATTCCTTGCAACTCTCAGCTCATGGCAGGTGCTGCAGTAAAGGAAAAAGGAAAGGAAAAAAAAAAAAAGAGCTAATCATGACCATAAAATGAGGGTGTTTTTAGAAAGCTGGAGTTTGCCATATGATATTAAATTGGAGCAGGTTAAAGTTCCTCCTGCAAAACGTAGATCTAATTTCATATGAACAGAACTTAGTCTTAACAATCATTTAGAATCATGCAAAATCTGTCACCAAACAAAACTAAAAACAAAGCTTTTTCAGCCTTCTGCATTTCATTATGTCTGAGACAAGTACATCTTAAAATCAAGACAAGAATGAGGTAGGGCACAGAAGACATTTTAGAACACAAGTAAACTATCTACTTGAAATAAAAGCCATCACATTTCATGTTTCTGTAGATACACTCCAATGATATTTCTGTTTTCAACTACAATTAACTGCAACGGGTGTAAAGAGAAGCAACAAGCTGCAACAAGGGAATATATGGGACTATGACAACAGGATATTAAGGCACTGCCTGGATCAACACTTCCATTTATCTTAAAAGCTAGATTTTTTTTGCAAACACAGATATTTGACCCTTACAGCTTCCTGTTCTCCATATTCTGCAGCCAGTTCAGGAACTGTGCATTTCTGACAGGAACAGAAACTCCACGTACGCTCCTCTACTTGTGCCATCCCCAGTCACAGGCTATAAGACACTCTACACGTTGTGTTACTGGGAGAAAATGCAGTGCTTGCTTGCCCTTGTCGGTACCACAAGATTTCCTCAGCCTGCTGCTGCTGTCCACCTCACCAGCGTGTCCCAAGCCCACACTCACGCACCTGTAGCCCTGGGTGACCTATGCCAGATGAACGTTCCCCTCGCAGGTGTCGTACCAGGCCACCCAGCAGCAGGAGGGGAGTATGAGCACAGTTCTGTTTGACCCTACTGTATTTGTAAATGTTTCCTGAAATTAGCTAATTCTAGTACATTTTTATAGGTGCTGTATGCATTGGTCAGCTGTCAGCAGACGCAGTTCAGAAACACTTACTGTCACCGCCGTACCCTGCCAGCTGACTTGCTGAAACCAAACAGGTTTGCATTGTGCCAGCTGTGTTGGAAGCAGCCAGAGACATGAGTGCAATCTCACCCTCAGTGATTCTGGTATTGGTTCCTTCAAAAATTTGCTCTGAAATGTTAGATCAGAGCAAGTTCTCCACATAGTTTCATGTAGAAACTCTGCAGACAGTTGTGGTCATGCTGTGTTTTTATATAATCCCAGAATGGCAGGTTTGTTATCAACTCAACTGTTCAGAGCTCTGCAAGTCAAGTGAGGACCTTTGTGTCCTCCGGTCTTCTGCAACAAGTAATATCTCCATGCCATAACTATCTCTAAACAACTTTCTGACTGTTTACCCTGCTGTATAAACAACTCCCCTGAAAGCAGGAGCAATTAATGAAACGGATCTGTGGCTTTTTTCCTTCTTTAGACTGAAGAAGTGTAAGACCTGCCTCAAAAAAGTGTGCTGATAACTGAAGGGACTTCTGCACACACTTGTTTAGGTTGCCAAGCTCTCCTCTAAATCAATTTTTAAGATCACTCCACTTGGCAAAGCGCTAAGAAAATCACAGAAATCCTAAAGGCAAACATGCAGAGGTTCAGTACCACTGAAGCTATTTGGGGGTGGGGTGCTGCATTTTTTTTGCCTTTTTTTCCCCACTGTGTTTAGGGCATGCAATGTGTGACACTCAGCAACCTGAAATCTCGGAAGCAATTTGAATAACATGTGCTTGCCAAGATACAGTACAGTGTAACGTTTACAGATGCCATATAAATCTGATTTATATAATTAAACCAACAGAAGCTTCCATACACAGGCAAGCCTTATTAAGTTTTTGCTCCTGACACTGGTCCTTCTAAATGCTTACCAAACATTACAGTAAGGAGAGCTTCTATGTTTAGCACTTACAGAGTATAGTACATAGGGCAGGTAAAAGGCTCGTGTTCAACAGAAATGCAGGAAAGCTTTAGTAATTTTTATTAAACTACTTTACTATTTCACTGTCTACAAACACTGAAACAGCAGAAGTTCCTATACACTCCAAAAGAAAAAGCACACATTGTTTCATTTTAAAGCATTTGGAGACAATATTCTGAGACATCATTTTTACTTTTTAAAATGTTTTCATTATACACAGTGCATAGAAGCCTCAAGAGATAACATTATTCCCTCATATTATGCAACGAGCAAATGCTTTCAATCAAAATAGGCAACAGTAATTTTCTCCTAACAACAAACAATATTATTCCCTTTCACAAATAGGAGAGCAAAGCATGGAGAGATTCAGTCAGCTGCCCAAAATCACTGAGGAAATCTGAAGGCTCCTGAAGACTGATTTAGAGTCTGAGTAAAGCGTTTTAGTAACAATGACATCTCCTCATTTTAAAGTTGTTGTGTCTTTTCAAACTGAGCTCTCCATAACAATCAAGAAAAGGCCTGGTCAGTAGCAGATGTGGGAGAAAGGAAAAGGGGATTACGGAGAGCAGCAGCACAAACATTTGCTTTACTCAGAGCAGATGGTTAGGAGTTTAGAAAGATTTTTCAATTCTGTGGCCTTAATGAAAGTCATAAAACAGTAAAACACTACAGTTTTTCTTGAAATTTCTAAGTTAGAATGTATTTGCCTCACTTAGTCTATATTGTATGCTGTAATCTTGTAAGCGATAAGTCATTCACGGTAAGCATACTCCCTATTACAAAAAAAGACAGCACAGAACTTTTCTAAGAAGTTATTAAAAATAATGCAAATAATCATATCCAGGGGGAAGAAAATAATGTGAAAAGCTCACACACCAGATTTGGTTTTGTTTATAGACTATTTCCAAGTTAAGAAATTCTTGGTGAAAATAAATCATATCAATATTTAAGTGGTGGTGCTTCAGTACATACTACTCCATGCCTTCTCACATGTAAGCAGAACTTAGCAGCAGTTCACCACAATATAATTCTGTCCTGCACTTCTGCAAATTCCTGAGCATTGAGCCCACTTCTACAGAACTGGTATTGAATCATGCAAATATTTAATCATCCACTAAAGACTGTTAGAAAGAAATATTTAGAGGCAGTTCTTCTTCTTATTGTTTCATAGCACTAAAGAAACAGGGAAGAACACATTTATGCAGCATCCTTCAGTTTGATGCAATTTAAATTCTCGGTGCTTATTTTTGCAAGTGAGGAAAGGTTTAAGAACTAGACTCCAAGATTTTACAAGTTGTAATAAAATAACTAAAAATAAAATAACTAAAAGAGGAATTTTATTTTTCAGTCTTTTTTCAGGCAAACATCTATTAAAGACACTGGCAAGCATACCTTTTTCTGTACAATGATAGCAGCAGACTTCAACTGTCTATACTTTGCTTCTGTGTACATATCCATTTACAGTATTGAAAAGAACTAATGCAAAATGGATTAATATATAATGAAGAGATTAAACATTTTGAAAAAAGATGGTGCTTTTTAGTCATTATGTCAACAATTCTCAACATATGCATTTGAAAATCAGAAAATTCTCATCATAAAACAGTAGATTGATTTCAGTTTAAATGACACTCTTCTTCGTACATCTGAGATCTAAATCTCGACCTGTGTCGACTCAGATCTGAGTAAACAGTGAGCATTGTTTCATTTTGTGAAGATCTGGGGAAAGGGAAGAAAATAAATAGATAATCTAAGTACACTCACATGAAGATATTTTTAAGTATAATATAAATAACCGAAGTGAACCTGACAATGTTTGTATTTGAATCAAGAACAAAAAGAAAATAGGAAGACTGTACTGTAAAGAAATTTTAAATATATGTCAGAACATTGCTTGAAACCTGTGAAAGATCCAAAAGATTTGATCTGTGAAGGGAAAAGAAAGGAAAAGTCAAAAGCCATTACGGACAGTTAAGATTTAAAAACAAAACAGAATAAAAACACTGAGAGAAAGAAGTGAGAATGATTGACTGATTAAAATAAACAGTAAGTTTATATTGGTTTTTAATTGCTTCCAGACAAATGCCTTACAGTACATCCTTTAAAGTAATCACAACTTTTGGAAAACAACATTATACCACTTGTTCTTTGTATCACATAGTGAGAATTCCAACTGAAGTGAAATGAGAAAAATATCAGTAAAGCATACCAAATATTGCACAGTTGACCTTCAAAAAAAAAAATAAAATAAAAATGAGATGTTTTTACAAAGATAAGTTATGATCATATAGAGTACAAAAAGATTCTGTCAACACAGAGGTTAATCTACAATACTCCTGACATACCACAGATCTTGTCTGGTTTGTAGCACTTGGAACAGCAGTGTAAGGGTTCTGCTTACATCAATGCATCTTTCTAGGTGGAGAACTGCAAGCATGCTATACCCAGCAATGCTGGACAGACTTGCAATGAGAAATAAGCATGTACAGTGCAAAAGGAAACCCTAGGAGAATGTTTTAAAGAAGTGTCCCTAAGGTATAATAGCTTGTTTTTGACATTATATGCTTACATACCATGACATTCTTCAGGGGAGTCATGACAAATTTACCAGCTGAAGACAAAGTTTCCTGTGCTTAGCAAATGTAATTGCAGGTTTTGGTACCTAACGCTGATGTATAAGTCCTTAATTTGTAGCAAGAATGACTTACACAGGTGAATTTCACACAAGAATGCATGCAGGATTTCAGGATTTAATATGTAGGGTTAGTGTGTTCCTTTAGCTATGGTCCTGAAGGGGATAGGAAAAGGTGTTTCATGACCCTTTTTTAGATGTGGTTTGCTCCAGGGACAGAAATACTACCTGCTTGGCTTCAGTAAATATACAAAGCCAACATCTACTCTGGATGAGAATTTCAGTCTTGTTCCCTTTCCACTTCTGCTGCCATTTGCTCTGGAAAGTTTCTTCTGCATTTATATAAAGGTGCTGGGGTTTGTTTTTCTTATGAACATGAGTTAAACTTCTAGAGCTGTTACAGGAGCTGACATGGACTTTCAAGAACACTGACTCCATTACAAAAAAAAATTTTTGCTGAAATATCTCCATTTTCCTTTAGATCATTCATTCTCAACAGGATGATTTTGTTTATTTGCACATTCAACAAGTGAGACTCTTAGGTATCATAGACAGAGGGCTCAGAAGATTTTGGTCACCATCCCTATGAATAGGGACCTGAAATTCTTAATGGTAAGACAACCATTAGAAACATCAGTCATTGGAAGAGGTCAGGCCTGAGCGCTAGATTTTACAAAGCGAAAAGTTTTAACATTCTCCAGGCATTTTCTGAGAATAATAGTGCTTTGATGAGACTTGGCTATTCATGGTAAATTAAACTGCAGTACTACATCTGCTAGTGCTGTATGCCATGAAAACATGGTCTCTCACAGTCTACACTAACAATACTATAAACTGTATTTTTTGTGATCTTTTCTCAGTGTAGAGGGCATAATCTATGGCACTGTGGTCTGAATTGTCACTGGGGGGTTCCAAGTCCATTCTCCCTGGTTGGTACCCAGAAACTTGAGAATTTTCAGCCACTGGTTTCAGGCACTTACAGTGAAAGCAAGTTGAAAGTGTCTAATTACTCTTTGACTTGCTTTGAATAAGTAATATAGAAATGGGAACATCAGTTCGATCTAGCAAAGAGGACAAACAGTTTGGCCTGAGGGAGGACAATGAACACCTGGAGCACATGGGATTTTGCTGTGAACACTTGTAACAATTCCTTTTGATCCACGTGTTGAGGCAGAGGATGCTACAAGGAACTGCCTCAGAAGCTTTAGCTTTCCGAACCCACCTCCCAGGTTTCTATGCAGTCTCAAGTTCCACACAGCTAGCCCCCTGGTCAGATATAAAAAACAATGGATCAACATCACACAATCAGAACTTGCACTCTGCGGTGATAATCCTTAAGTAGACATATCTGTGGCATCGTTAGTTCAGCATATCTAGGTTGCTTCAGTTTTCCAAGTTCACCAGTTTAGCTTGCATCATTTTTTGGGTTCTTGTCAAAGTAGTAGTGTGTGAGACTAAACAGTTCAATACTAACTAGTCAAACTGAGTGTTTTATAATATTTTCAAAGCGAAGCTTTTTAGAAGTGCCTGGATTCCAAGCGTCAAGTAGGTATGAAAACCTTCAGTTGAGATGAAGGAGCAGCACTTTATTTAATTTTTATGATCTTTCTCAAAATCAAATGTTATTTGGACACTTTTAAAAACACAATATAGCCAATTATGTCTATTTAATGCCCACTGAATTCAATGAATAGATTACTACTAACTTCAACAGAACTTTTTTTCTGGCTGTTTATGATCATTACTCACTGATTTTGACAGAAAACTGGCCAAACTTTTTGAAACTTGCAGGACAAATAATGCATATGCTTTAATCCAAGAACAAATCAATTATAAAAGAAATGGATTATAGAAGACTGTGAAATAACAGATCTGTTAAAGCAACTTTGTGAGAACCTGTGTATTTATTTCCTTTAACTACTTTAGTGTAAGCTGAATTTTTATCCACTTAAGCTTACAGGGTCTGTCCTTCAGTAAGTTACTCTGTTTGGCTTTTCTTAGATGCAATCAGAACTGTTCTGTGTTTCCCTAATTACAAACACATTTATTTCTCCATGCAATATCCCTAAGTATGCAGCAACCATCCTCTTGCCAAAGCTTTCTGGCATTTTCATTCCAGTTAGAATCCAAATCTACATTTTTCTGTGAGAAAAGCTGTAGGAAAGACTGTAAACAGGATAATTATGTAGCAATACGATTTTAAATGCAAGTTTTACTTGCACGTTGTATTGAATGTATGTTTTTTACTTCCTAATGAGTTGTAGAGATGCAATGCTATTGTTCCTGAAGAACAAATTTGTTTTCATTAAAGTAAATTGCAAGAATTCTGTACGAGATTTTAAACAGAAGGTATAAGGAGGAGAAATATAAAGATGTGCAGCTTGTCACAAAAGATACAATTATTTTAATGGTCTAAAATACCTGATCTGTGTCAACTTTGTGTGGCCTCCTTTATCTCACCCTGTGGAATAGCTCTGGAAAGGAAACAACCAACCAAAAAAAGCCATAAAGAATGTAGCCTAGTTTTCTGTGTCCTTTACTGATGCCAGAAGCACCTCACGTTAGAAGACTATTTCAGAGTTTTGGAAAATATTCATAAACATATTTTCAAGAGGTGAGTTAAGTCAAAGCTCAATCAGTAACTGTTACTGTTTTTTTGTTATTTGGAATGAAAACCTCTGGTGTTATGCTAGAACAGAATTTTTTTTTTCCACAAATT
Organism: Chauna torquata; assembly: GCA_013399475.1. Taxonomy (NCBI): domain Eukaryota; kingdom Metazoa; phylum Chordata; class Aves; order Anseriformes; family Anhimidae; genus Chauna; species Chauna torquata. Next base: position 23,153 of record VXAL01002626.1, read on the forward strand.
TCCTGGGAGAGTTTTGTACTCCTTAAGAAAATTCAAATGGAAGTTATTGGAAAAGTAGCTGGAGGCTTCCACATTTTCCTGTTCTTTTGGAAGTTATTAAAATATTGGTTGATAGAAAGGGAAGAAACCTTGATCATTACATCAACAATTGCCCTTAGTATAAAAACTACCAAAATCTGGCTGTGTTCACCCATGTATCATTTTAAATAACATTCATTCACCTGTTAACTATAGACATCGAAATAAGTGAGTTTATTTATCTATTCCACTTGAGAGGAGAAAAATACAGTAAAACACAGTTGAACATACACTGTTCAGAGATGTAAACCAACTACTTAAAGATGTTAGCTGAAATTTTGAAATAGTACTCTTTTAAAACATTTAGACTGTTGACTGAACTTGATATATTAAATAAGAACACTTTCAATGGCAAAATTTAAGACAGTGTGGTACCCTTTCCTGATTCTCAATGAAGAACACCTGCAGAATAATTTTAGATGAAAAATTGTGAACTAAGTAGTTCTTCATAGCTCATGCAATGAAAATGTAGGTGTTTCTGAGCAAAATTTGTCATGCTATCAGCTGTTCTAATGCCTGGCCAAGTCTCCTTGCATTTGTGATGCTACCCACTAATAAATATCCTCCTCTTGTTTAAGTGGATAAATGGCCTTTGCTTTTGAAGTGAAATGATCTGAATTATGTTCCCACCCCAGGCATTAAGTGCCTGGAAGCTCTGGTGTATAACCTAATGATAAACAGTATGTTAGTGGATAGCCTGTGTGTTAACTAATAACTGAATGACTCTTGAAGGATCGAATTAATGCACTCTTGTTTCCATTAAAGCATTTCTCTGGAGTAGTGATCGGTTAGTTTACTTGTCCCTAAATGAGCCATGATTATAGCCAAACTTATCTGTTTCTTCTTCTGGTACACTCAGTTTTGCATACAGATTAACGTCTATTTATATTCTGTCAGAGAAGTGCTCACAGGGCTATCTCTCACGCTGCCCAGATTAACTGCTTATCCACACATTTACAGCATTAAAATTAATTTAGGTATTTATGTATTCTTACTAAATTATGCAGTCATTGCTCATCAGTGAAACAAATTCTTCACATCAGCATTGGCAGACAGTAGTATCAAGTCAGCAAGTAGCAAAAAACTTACTATTAAGTGACTGTATTTATATATAATTTTAAACAGCATTCATTCACCTTTCTGTTAATTACAGATGTTGACTAAGAGACCTTACATTTCTTGATCTCTTCCACCTGAAGGAAGATAAACAAAATAGTCTAACTTCTGAGTGAAAATAATAATAATTTTAAAAAATCTCATTTTACCTTCACCTAAGACAGTAAATGTTGAAATATATACTGTACGCAGTGATGTAGTTTTATGTACAAAAACTATGTAGGAAAAGGTCTGGAACCACTGTCATCTCTCCCATGCACATATAAAAGTCACAAGGATATTTTTCAAATGTTATTCAAGCTATTCTGGTCATACATGCTTGCCAATATACCCCCAGAGAGGCAGACATGGGAATGAGGATTTGGCTCTATATAGGCACAGCTGCTGGACATAGATAGCCATGAGAGCAGGATTTTAAAGATGAACCTAGAACATAACTATGTCCTGATCCTGTCGCACTAGACAAATTCTTCCTCACCACTTTTCTATAAACACAAGAGTTCCTGCGTCACAGATAATTGGTAGGCAATTAGAGGGAAAGAATCAAGTGGGAACATAATCTGAATACAAAAGAAACCATCAAAGGACAAATTCCTACACAAGTGAAATGTAAAAATATCAATGGTTTGCATAGCATTTCCACAACAGAAACAGAGCAGCTCTTTGCATGCCACTCAGTGTATAAAACAGAATAAAATGTTTCCTAATGCTCGGTGTTAAGTATTTTGCATTTAAAATGCTGTAGCTAATATGGAAGGCTTGCAAAGCAGTTTACAGAGCTTCTCCAAATTTCCTGTCATCAATTAGGTATCTGCAAAACAGTTCTCTTAAGTTGTAGGTGACTAAATAATAATTTGCACAGAAACCACTTAAGCAAGATGAAGAATGGAAAGGAGAACTCAAGAGATCCTGATTTCCAGTTCTTTCATCTGTATCGCAGTATCACGTTAACAAATACTAAAGGTAATCAGAAAAAATATATTCCAAGTATTACAGGAACATATAGTTTAACCTCAGTGGTGAGAACAGCTATAGAATATACCACGAGTTTCAGTGGTTAAGTTGATTGTATGGAACACTCTATCAAAACAGATGGAGTTTTATAGATGTAGTTACTTTTTAAGTGACAGAGAGAAGCAGCCATTTATGCCTCTTTAGATTCAGCATTTCCATTATAAATCAGTTTTTTATATACCCTTATAATTCTTCAGCATGTAACTTGGCAACCTTGTTGCACAGATTTTTTTTCTTTCCCAATTACTTTGCTCTGCAGTGCAAAGATCTGTGCAAAACAAAAGCATTTTGTAATAATATACAAATGCTCTTAACACGGAATTCACTTGGTGGATTCACGTATTGAATAACAACTGAGGTTGTTCTCAGCTGGGGGTTAATTACACAGTGTATGAAGCCTGAGGAACCTAAAGTGTGAACAGACAACAACATCTACAGAATTACTACAGACGTATTGAATGTACAGTTAGACATATTCAGTGAACACAGCGAGTTTCAGAGCTTACCAAGTTTTCAGTTCCTCAGCGATACTGAGAGACCTTTGCATATTCAAGTTTAATACAACCAGATCCACTAGAAGTACGTAGAACAATTGCTTAATATTTGCAAATATTTGAACTTCTCCTACTAGAACATATTTCAACTGCTTTTAGTTTAGTCTGCTTCTCAGGTGTGGACTGATTTTTTGGGTGTGGATGCTTCAGGGAATGTCAAGTGTCTTCACAAGAATGATGCTTTTCTTGTTGTGCTTGATTCTTTTGTTTGTTAAGTTGTCTTTAAGGCAGTACTGGCAAGTGAACACATTCTTCGGCCCTGACCCAGAAAAGACTTATGAACACAGTTAGGTTTATGTACTGTGAGTGGCCTCATTCACTGGTGATTTAGTGCAGTGTTTCACAGCCTTTTTTTATTTAAGTCCCTTGAGAGGATGTAATAATACAAAACTGGCTCACCATAACATTTTGCTTCGACAAGAACAGAAGCAAAAATATATGCTCTTAAAAGATTGTATATTCTGAAGTGTAAAGTGGTCAGAAATAGTTATTATTCAAACAATTGAAGTAAGCACAAAGTAACAAATAAATAATATGTGCATCTTGTACTCTAGAAAATACAGTGTTTTGCCACCTGTAATTTATTTTCACACACACTGTGCGCAGATACACCCCCATTTCTATGTTGTTCTTTGAGGAAGGGATTATCATAATGCCTGGCTAAATCAAGACCTATAGGATACTGCTCAAATGACACATAATGATAACTAAGTGGAATTTTGTGTTCATTTCCTACTGACCACATAAAGCCCACAGCGGAAGCTTTCAGTATGTGGGAAAGCGTAAGTCCCTCTGCTCAATTCTCTACTTAAAAGCAGATTACTCAGAGTTTTATTGGAAAGGAGAGTGAATGCTGAAGCGTTGCCCGAAATGGCATGAGGCATTGAATGGACAATAACAGTCCATTTGATAACAGAAAGGCCAACGGCTACAGGTGATTGTGACACTAGTGTAACTGTGTCTCTAAGTCTACCGAAGCTGGGTTTGCTTCCATCCTGCTAGAAATGATGACACCAGTGTCATATGTCTTACACTTCTAACAAATCATTTTTAGCAGACCCATAAAGTGACAACTCTTTACTGCAACGCCTGTTACCAGATGCCCTTGTTTGCTCTGCTTCTCCATCATTATTTTTGTGTTCCCTCTTCTCTAGAGTGAAGCAGTCTAGAAGCATCAAAAGCCTTATCATCTAGCCTACTCCGGCCCAGGTTCATTGTTGCTTTTCCTGTAGAAGATTCACTTGAGTAAGCACTCAAGTGCTGCCAAGTGGCCTGAAAATAGTTGGTTTTTTTGCTGGTGGTGGTTGTTTAGGTTTGGTTGGTTTGGGGGGGCTGTTGTTCTTGTTGTTGTTGTCTTTTTTTTTTTTTTTATGCTAAGTCCACAGGAGACTTTATTTCTACATTAATGCGTGAAGTAAGAGATTAAGGAGGCAAAAGCAAGTGTAGCCAAAAGAGGTGCGAGTCAAACATAACTGCAACACCATTACTGAAGTAATCTGACAGTATTCTGCAATTTATTGGATTCTTGTGCTTTGTAAAGGAAATATTTGTCCTTGAATAATACATGACACATTTGCAGCATTTTTTAAACAAATCTTTCTGTCATTATTACTTCCTTCTATTCTCTGCTTTGAAATGTAACCAATTTAAATTGCAAATCGAATATTTTTACAATGTTTAAATAAAATGTATAAAAGATTTGATTCTTCAAGGTCTTGGAAAAGAAGGAAAAAGTTTACATGCAAACTAATACGGGAATAAACAACTCACTGAAAAAGTTTTCTGCATAGCCTAGCGATTGTGAGCCTTCCTTTCTAGGTGGAATTACTGCACTGTATTTCCTTTTGTTATGAAGATAAGCCTAAGAAATTAACAACGTCTGTAGGAGCTGTACCTAGCAATTGGCATTTGCTTTTTATTGAATCCTGTCTCTCCCACAATATTTTGAGAATTTCCTTAAAATAGGAGAAAGCCGGAAGGTGAAGAGCATCCAGCCACTAGAGTAATGCCACCACCACAGAGGAAAGTAATTGGGGAAGCAAAAGTACAAAGAATGATCTATAGTGAATAAATACATGATTCAATGAAGAGCAGAGTATGTATGACTTGACAACGATGGAGAATCAGACTTTACACAGATCTAATCAGTAAAACATTTTGATCATCAAAGAAGTAGTCTTGTACCCTGTCTCCCTCATCTTCTCCTTTCTTTCTTTTCTTTCATCATATTCCCTTCTTATCTTATAAACTTCTTATCTTATAAACATAACTTCAGTCCATCATCTAAACACCAGTTAAAGTTGGGAGAAAGGCATATAAAGAATTAGCAGCATGATGTTAGTAAACAACACAAGCACATGAATTTAAAGCTCACCAGATTTGGGAGCTCTTTATAGTGTGCAATGTCTGGTAAAGAAGATCTGATACCGAATGGTTCTTTGGAGCTAGTATATTAAAACTCACAAAAATCCGTCTCTACTATTGACAAATAGCAAGGGTGCAACTTTATTTTAATGTTGTTGCACTTATTTAATTGAGCTGTTTGCCAGAAGAGATTTAAGGTGATTTCTACAATTATTATTTCTGATGTTTGGGGATTCAAAATGTTCTTTTTTAAACCAAAAATCCAGAGTAAAAATTACCATTAACCCTACTACTGACAAAATGTTCTGCATCTTTCATATGGGACAGAAAGCCATGTCTAAACACAATAATAGCTCACATTTTTTGACATTCCAGAGTTTGAAACAACAAAATATCATGGAGAATGTTATGATCAATTTCAGTTTGATTCTATCACATTCCTGCTCCAAGGGTGGGCACTCTATCAGTCCTACAGCACTCGTCACAGCAAACATTTTCTAGCACCTCATACTATTGCACCAATATAGAAAGAGATTACAGACTTCTGAACTCTTTAATTTTAGGGAGTTGGAGATACAGTAATAGAAACAGACTGCAGTTCTCAATGCAGATAGAACCTCAAAAATTTAAAGATGCCTTTCCTGTTTGGATGCCTTTCATTAGGAGCAGTTGGGGGGTATTTTCTCTTTCTTCTCCACTTCCCAGTCAGTTACAGTACAAAATTTAGAACAAATCTAATGAAAACTATTACCTATACAGACTGATAACAATTTTCTTCAATACAAATGGAATATTGCTATATTTATAATCAGATGTAGTTTAGTTTCTAACTTGACAGTAACTGGTGTCCAACACAAATAATCTTGTAACTATATTAAACAATTCAAAGTTCTCAAAATTTTCAAAGATCTCATGTTGGTCCTTGTTTCTTTTCTTCTTAAAATAATTCATTTTAATTTTGCCTTTATTTACAAAAAGCAAAAGAATTAAAACTTTCACCTAGTACAAACCATTTTTCAGGGAAATCATGGAATTTAATTGATTAAAAATATTTAAAAGCTTTTAAATTATTTTAATGGACTCAAAATGTCTATCTGCAAGAAAAAATAAATTTTAGAGAAGAAAATTAATCATTATTAATTAATAGTTTAGGTTTTAGAAAAGATCTGTAACAAACCCATAAGAGAACTTCAATAAAAAGAATAACCACTCACATTACTTTTTCTACCTACAAAAATACTACATATTATCTACTTTCTGCTTACATGCACTTACAAAAATGATCCCACAGAAGTCACTGGTATTTATCTATGTGTTAGTGATCACCCATATGAATAAGGACTGCACAAATTCAGCTCATAGTGTATAAAAGCAATAAGGAGATCAGGTTATTTTATGAAATGTTTTATGCTTTCAAAATTAGATAATTGTAAAAGTGCTGCCTAATCAGAAAGATCAAGTACATTTTGAACTGTTAAGGAAGAACTCCACCCAGTAAAAAAGAAAATTGCAAATAAGATATGAATGCTAAGGAAGTCAAATTTGTCAGGTTATGAACGTAAATAATGTAAATATAGTTCTCTCAGTAGAATTGTTCTTATTTTGAAGGAAAATGTAATTCTTTCCCTTTTAAAATGTCAGACCTGATCTATCTGCTGAATAAAATCTACAATCTCAACATGGTAATGTTGCTTAGTAGATTTTCAAGGAAAATTCTAATATGTACAGAAAGAAGGCATCATTATTCAAGGTGACATGAACCCCCTAGATATCCTTTTTAATTAACCAGATAAAGCAGTGTAGGAGCAGTTTCCTACTGATGCCATAGCTCTACGTGGATTTCTTGGTGATCTGATGTGACAACTGAATTACTAATTTTACCTCACACCCACATTTAAAAGTATACTATAAAAGCCATATTCTGTACCTCCTTAAACAGAGACACCACAAAGTTTTGAAAATGTTGTTGAAAAAATCAAACAAAATTCAAGGTTTTGATAATCAAATAAATAAAACATAACAGACAAATTTAAATACTCTGATGTAGCTTTCATATACTTCTGAAGGAGATGGATCAGGACTCAGGGAAGGACTTCCCAGTGGGACTTCTCTAAGGCTGTAAAACTGGAAACTAAACCTCAGTCCCAGTATTGCCTTTTGTGCTGACTTCGATATATTTGATAAGGTATCATTGACACCCAAGAGCACAAGTGACCTGTGTAATATTATAACAATTCCAATCACTGCCTTCATCCTCCAGAGGCCTATAAAGTGTATGGCCATCCTTTCTTTTTCCTGCCTCCCTTCCTCCCTCCCTCCCTGCCTGCCTTTCTCTACATCTAGAGATGAGACATTAGGAATGGTGAAGACATGAAACATCTTTGTTGTCAACAATGTGAGAACAACGTCTCTCCCGCAGAAGAAATTAATGACAATAAATAAATGCCATATATTGATACTACCAGGACTGGAATGAACAGTGACTGGTTCAAACTGAAACTTAAGCAACACCTAAGGGAAGCCGCAAGGTTAGTCAAGAGGCTGTCCTTTCCTTCTGCTGAAGGGATGGGCACCTCCATCGTCAAATAAGCCTTGTGATTCAGAGCAACACAGTCGATCAAGTTGGTTAAATGCTAAATACTTAGATTTGAAAAGGGGTTTGAAGTGTGAAAGAACGTCTTCTTTTGTCTTCAGGATGCCAAGAAATAATCCTTTTTCTCAGAAGAGTCAACTCACAATGACTCATGCAATACATTGAGCAGACTATTGTTAGCTCATAATTAAAGTAGAAGAAATACAAAATCTCCACCTTCTATAAAATAAGTCAGCAGCTTATCACCTTACCAGGACACTTGAGAAAACAATATATGTATTTCATACCTTTCACTGGCTTCCAGTTCACATTTAGTGCCAGTTCAAGGCCATGAACCTACTTTGTAATATGTTCACATTTGATGCCTGCATTGCTGACAGACTCCTTCTCTATGTACGATCCAACAAGACAACTGTGTTCCACTGGCACAACACACTGATTACAATTTACAGCCTGAAAATTTTGAGACGTTCCCAGACACATTTGCTCTTTTACTTTCTTTTTCTGTTATTAAAAACAACAACAACAACAAGAAATCAATAAATAAAACCAGACAAACCAAGAGGTGATGAAGGTCTACTAAGATAACCCCAACAACATTCTTCATTAATTTAATAAACATGTTCTGGTCAAGTAACTTGCCCATATATGAATTCAGATAAATAAGACTCAGGTTGAAAAACAGAATATGAACGAGCCACAGTTTCAGAACTTTTTTTTTCTTTAATTTAACTAGATTTAATAGGTATTTGCCTCTGAGGACACAGTTGCCTCTCTAATAAAGGCCAGTGATATCACAGCAGTGAAGAAAAGCACTTACTGTTTCATTAATTATCATTTAAATAGGAGATAGCCTTTAGGAACAACTGTTAACTCTGATTCCACTGTAGAATCAGCCATGTTTAGTCCATGATAACAGTCAAATGATGAGGAAGTCATCCAGTCAATTTTAATTATTATTCTTTACAGTGTACTGAAGGTGATATTTTATTTTCATTTCGTTTGTACTAGCACTATGGTTTCAATTATTGTTTTTATTCAGAAACTATTTTATTAATTATCAGATTATGCCTGGTGCTCAGCCCAGCATTCCTCTTCCAAACCTATGTTAGGGTGAACCTCAAAATGGTGGTTTAAGGTAAATAAAGAGTCAGGAACTTATCCAAGCATGTCTGCGCCCGGCTTCTGTAGGTCAGAAATGACCCGCATTCACTTGAGACTTACAGCCTTTTACATGAGGCTTCAGGAATGACCAAGATTTGGCAGCACTCAAGCGTACAATGAAAAATGTGATGTACAGATATGATTTTTGGTTTCAGCTGAAGCTAGGAAGCACACATGAATACATAGAAAATTTTAAAACAAACTGGTTGCAACCTTTCTAAACTTCAAAAGTCATTCATTTACATTTTAGTGTAAAGTCCAAGTGGATTTGTATTTTTTTCAAGCTGCAGTTTGCGTACTTAGCCCGAATTTTGATTGCATTTACGTAAATGCAAGCTCGCCAGAGTCAATTAAGACAACGGCGACTACAAAGGGCTGCCATTCCCACTTGCAGGCCCGTCCACCCCGATTTGCTCTTTCCTGGAACTTGTAACCGAAGTCTGAGCCCAACTCTTCGAGGACAACCACCGGCAGCTACGTTGTGCACCACTGCCATCTTCGGTACAAAGGAGGAATCGCTTGTATGACGGTCATTCAAATCAAACATGTTGAAATAACTCATTTAAATATAATCAGATGGTTGGAATTTGACAGCAGAATGGAACAGATTTTTCCACTGTTTGCGATTCTACAGAAATCAATAGACACAGCTTTTCTGTGCTGTATGCATATTTTAAAAAAAAATATTTGGAGATTGAAAATCCATGCACAATAAATAGGAAAATTAAAATATCTCATATTACGTTGCCAAATGATGGGGTAATAGACACAAACATATTGTTCTGTAAAAAACTGCTTTAAGAAGAAAAAGTATGAATTGATTCATTTAGTCAAACACTGCTTGAACAGATGGTGTGATTAACAACTAGTATGTTAGCCATCTCAGGAGCTTACAGAAAAAGTAAACAAATGCCTTAAAAACATATCACTTTATTCCCCAAAAAGTATTTTCATTCATTTATTAGGAAAATGTGAAAAATCTATATATTTATGACAGAGCTGTGAATGTTTGGAAGATGGTAATCAGACATGCCTGGCTGTTAAAATGATTAAGCTCTGCACTTAAATGCAGCCTCCAAATCTTGCAAGTTTTGTTTTTCATCTGACCAGCTGAACCACTGGTTATAGTGCATCGTGATCTGGGGAAAAGAAAAAAAGTGGATGGATATTAATCCCTCAGACCTTCAGGTGTGGCCTAGTACCAATCAATAAGTATTGTAAGAGAAGTTGTTCAAAAAAGACCTGATTTTCAGATAGGGAATGTGTCACATCATTCTAGTAGGGCAAAAGCTCTAAAGGCAGCCTGGAAAGTGTGGTTACACCTGCTCAGAAAATGCCAGAGTTTTGTGGGTTTTTTTGTTTTTTTTTTTAACCATCAGCAGGAGGCAGAACCAAAACAAAAAAAAAGTTTTTTGTTGGGTCATGCTGCCTTTCAACAGTTCTCAAGTATTCATGACAGTCAGTGCAGACGAGAACAAGCCCTTTGCTCACTCGGGTGGACGGGACTGGAAGAGTCCTTCGGCACTGTTTTTGTTGGAAGTGTCTTGAACAACTGCCATATACAAGCTTTCTCCTCAGATCAGTTTTCAGTAACAACTTTTAAAATGGAATAAGAAAAACAGAATGGTACTGACAGCATTGAGTAGGAGAACAGAAACAGAAATAGTCTTCATTGCCATCTAGAAAATGCATCATATGCATAGATACGTTATTGCACAGCAACCCAGGAGTCAGGTCAGACCCAAAGGCCACGTGACCACGTCACGGTGCTGCCGAGCCAAGCCCTGCCAGCAGCCCAGGCTCAGAGCTGTGCTAGGGCCATCGCTCTGCCTTGAACAGATCCGGAAAGAGCTCGATACTCTTGCTTGCATTTGACCTCAACCTACCACAAACAAGTTCAACCTAAAACCATGTAAAAAATATTTGAGGAGAAAATGTAAATGTGATCAGTAAAATTAATTTTAGAACAACTTATCTTTATTTCAAGAATGAAATTAGGGCCAGGCCTGGCTCAGAAGGGAAAATGGTTATGTTAGTCCCATGTTTCGCAGATTCATCAAGACACCTCTTGGTTGTATTATTTTAGTCATCCAGATAGAGAAAAGGAATGACAACGTAATTACTATGCAAAGTAAGTTACCACCAGTCAGCTGAAGTCTGACAAAATCAGGTTCCATAAAGAATGATTTTATTAGCAGAAAATGGCTAAACAATTTCAAAATATATACTAAAAATATACTTGTTTGATTCTAATGTAGCTGGTATGTGAGAGAGGATCACATCACCAAAAATATTTGTAAGATCAGTGTCTGGTAATATGCCTGATTCTGGCAATGCATAGCTTATTTCAATAAGTTCTCTGCTGAAAAAATGAGTGAATTAATTTAAGGTTTTCTTGCCCTCTTGCATGGTCTTTTCCTAACATTTGCATCAGCCAGAAGAGCTGTTTCAGAAACAACAAGTCTGAAGAAAACTTTGTTGCTATTCAACCATTAATGAAAGTTTTTCAGAAAAGACCAAGCCAAGAGACAAAAAATACGGTTCAGTGCCTTGGAATTTTCATTGCTTTCATTTTCACTTATCAGTTTTAAAATAGCAACATGTTTTATGCAGAAAATGTAGTAGTTTCTGATTACCTGTAGAAGTGAGAGTCATAACCACCAGAGTGAAGTTCTAATTTAACAGTAGATAGTTATTTACTGATAAAATCACCTCACTAGCTTTGCATACCTCCTTCTAGCTTTCCTTTGTCTTGATGCCTATAAATAGATTAACAGTAGTAGTCAGTTGACAACTAACTCACCTATTAATATTGTCTTATTATTTCCTTGTATTCCCCATTTGTTTCTTTTTCTCTCTTGATCTGAACTTTTAGATTTTGGGGACAGGGACTGTCTTCCTGATGTATGCTGATAGAGCACAAAATCAGACAGAATGTTTGTGTCTCTGAGACTCTCAGGCATTTCAGCTATAAATTAATATCTTAAAATATGCAGATCTAGAAATGCATCCAAAAGGTGAGTATCACAGATGGTGATATCATGTAATAAGTCTAAAAACAATTTACAGGAGAGCTAGAGATGAAAAGCATTATCTGGATTCTGATGAGAAACAAGAAGACTGTCACCATGAAGCAGTACTAAAAGGTTCTCATACTTTAAAGAGCTAAATTTGTTTTACTTTTCCAGTGCTGCATTTTTACATGATAGAATGGGGATTTTTAATGCTGTGTAAAACTGCTTGCCTAGATCCCTGAGTGCCCTTGGTGGTTTTAAGAATGCACTATTGAAAAACTGACCCATCAAATGTGAAGCCCCACACAATAGTTTACTGCTCAACATTACATACTCAGAGGACCAAAATTTATTATTTTTGACACTAAGATAGTCTCCAAACCTCATTTATGTATCAGGACCCTACCTTGCAATGAACCATGCAAACTAACAGGAATCTATTCTTCTCAGAGTGTATCAGTTCAGAGGTGAAAATCCCAGGACCTTGTGGGTTTAGGCACTACTGTAAATTTCTGAGGTTTTAAAAAGGAGGTGAAAAGCTGAGATTCACGAACTTCCATGCGTTTACCTTCTAAGGAAATCCAGTAGGCAATTCATTAGCTCTTTTATAAGATATGTGCCAGATACTGGAAGAAAAGAAAGAAGGAATGTTATGGAAATAGGAAATTATAAAATCATTCACTTGCACTACAAAGAACCAAATTTCAGCCTTGCTAGTCAGATCTCCCTGGGCTTTTCTTTTCATTGGAGAATGAAAAACCTCCCTTAGAAGTTAAGCTCTTTCTCTGATTCTAGAGGAGCTTATCTCTTCTCACTGTCTATATAGGAAAGCCAACAGGTTTAGCATAGTAAGAGCTCCACACTTTGGTGCACAGTTTGCCACTGGAATGTTTGCTTCTTCTGGCACTTTTCTGTCTTCCTTTGCCACTTCAATGTAGCAGATTCATGTATGGAGCTGGACTCCCGTTTTAATACTTCTTCAGTAGGGTTAGTTTGAGGGAACAGAACAATTTTCTGGTAGTGCAATCTTTACTATAGCTGGCAGCTAAGGAACTTTTCCAGTTTTCCTCATTGTGATATTTTGGAAACATAACTTTGTTCCTCTGCATTGGTTTCCTTCATCTAGCAAAAAATACCCAAAATCTTCATTTCTGAGACCTGAAGATGTGTTCTGCAACATAAATACAGATTTCAGATATGTTTATGCAGTGGTTCTCAACTCCTCGCTGACCAGGACTTTTTCTAGTTCCTTACTATGATCCAAAACTCATAGCTTGTTTGCAACATCCACAGCTTCCCTAAAAAGCACTCAGATTGGCAATCACGGTGCAGGTAGGTCTGCCAAATGGTCATGGAGCTCAGCCTCCCTCCTTGAGATAAATGCTCTTGCCATGGGCCCAGGCAGCACTCTGCACCTTTACCTGAAGTGCGCTTACGGTGTCCTATCCTACTGGCAGCACAGGCCTGCAGCTAAGTGTTCCACCGAGTTGCACCAATTCACTTCAAAATCTGAACTGTCAGTTCATGAATATGTGCTGCTGACATAGCAAAGCTGAGCAATACTCAACAATCCTTAGTAGAATTTTATATTAAAGTGACTTAAAAAATGGAAAGGTTTCAAAAATTCTCGTTTTCTTGATGACTGTAGTTTTTCTGCTTATTTTGTTAATGAGGTACATTTCATTCTTCTTTCCTCTTCCCTAGAAAAATGTATTCTGCCCAAACAAACCTAAATTACCTTAAGATGTGTGAAATACAATAAAATCAGCGACCATGCTTTAATATACAGCTCCTGAAAAAGCATGGAGTCAGAACAATGCTACGGCTTAAATGAAGAGGAGATTTCTTTGTCCCAACTTTCTGTACCCTTGCAGTTCACCACCACTGTTCCTCGCAGGGTTTCTAACATTCTGCAAGACTTTCTCTCCGGGTTCTTAGGCCAGGGGACGCTGACTGAAGGCTCCGCAAGCACACACCTCCCCGGCGCGGGGCCGCAGCACCCGTCCCGCAGGCAGTCCCGGTCTGACCCCGGTATAGGTTTTGTCACTGCACTCCCGACCCTCAAAGCCTGACTTGCCTGTCACATTCACCGTGTGTCCTCGCTGCTATGCTGAGAATGAAACACTTTTACTTGCTGAGAGCGATTCACCCCAAATTCCCTTTGTCTTTCTTCATTCTAGCAAAAAAGTTCAACGTGTGCTGTATATATGAAATGGAAGAGCTGAGAAATCTCCCAGGAGTGCAAGCATTTCTCTCTCACCTTTCTGCTTCCCTTATGCAAACCCATAAAACACTTAAAATTTAAAGGCAATTTGGTTTTCCCAAAAAATAAAACAAAAGAAAAATACGGACTGCTTCATCATTTTAAAAATCAAACCATTCAGCGTTATCCTTTGGAGCATGGTGTAATTGTATTAGCTCCTTAGTTCAGGCGTCAGCTGCAATCTGCAAATGGAAACCTGATGCCTGATCACCGCTGTTACTCTTACACTCCCTCTTCCAAAGAGCTGCTGTTGCAAATAGGTACCTGCAGGGAAGTGTGTAAGCTTGAAGACAAGTTAGATCCAACTCTAACTTAGTGCATGAAGTTTGCCATGCAGTTTAAGCACTCACACTAGATCACTGACAGAGGTTTATCAAATTCCATGGACCAACCATGACAGCAATCTTTACCTCATGTTCTTTGTCTCCATCTGACGACTGAATCTGGATGAGTGCTACTGCTATAGCATGTGTGCTTGGCATCAATATCAAGTTGATCTGCCATTCTTTCAAACTTCTGAGATGATAAAAAACAGCAAAGCTGCAGGTATGGATTAGAAAGGAATAGAAGTTACAGTTGCAAAATCTGCCCATACAAAAAACCTCAGGATCAGAGATGACTTCCCGTCAGCTGGAAGCAATACTAGAGTTCAGTGACTCCTACACAATAGAGCACAGCAAACCCAGCTCCTGCAGTACGACTGCATCACCATGGCACTCAGCTGGAGCCAGGGCTTGCTACTGGGAATCAAAGTTTTTACTGAAGTGCAGAATCCTGCTAATGCAGCCTGGGCAGTTCATAGATGGGTCAGCACTAGTTCAGGGCTATCTGCACTGCACTTAATTGCACAGCATAGACATTCCCTGATGAACCTTTCTTCACTTTAGGTCCTTTAAATTTACAGCTTTGGACGTAGGGGGATCATGAAACATTTCCTGACCTCCCTTTAATCATCCAGCTTGAAGAACCACCCTGCCTGACAATGCAGAGACCGGATACAAAATTCATATAGTGACACTAAACAGAATTTTTCTTTAGAGGAAAGCAAATTTAAGGAATCTTGGGTTAGCTATCTCTGCTGGAGACCTGTGATTACTAAGAAAATAATGAAGAAACTGACAGTGGTTTCACTGTTAGACCTCCTATGGTCGAAAAACTAGATTGCACAATGGCAAAAATGACTATACAGCAAGATTGCTACTTTACAAGAAATGCTATGCCACCAATACTACATAACTGCTAAATACTATTTAAACACAGCTAAAATAAGAGATCATTTTTGTGAAGACCTGGAACATACCAGTTCTCAAATACCAAAGAAGAATTATTATCCTGGTGGCTTCAAAGCCTATTTTGAGTTAAATTGTGAAGGCTGCCAGTATTGTTGAAAAATATAGTATGAAAAGTGCAAAAACCATTCTTCCTAAATAAATATGCCTAATATGATCACAGGCCTTCAGGTTCCAAGTAAAACCAAAATTCTCTAGACATATTGCCATGCTAAATATTGGCAGTGATTGATTACACCACTTTCTGGCCAACATCAGAATCAGTCTACGGGAGGAGGATTCAAATGTCAAATAAACTGATCTGTGGAAAGCCTGACATCCACATCAAACTAAGCAGAAGCTTTTCAATAAGCTAAATTTCAGCAGTTTTAAAGCTAATACTGTAAAATTGTTGCTGTAAAACAAGCACTTTGAAAAGCAGTGGAAAACCAGCTGGATATCCCTAATGCAGCTTCCTGTGACAAAAAAGGCTGACTGGATGTTATTCAAGGATGTTGTCTGCACAGCTTTGTACAGCCTGGACACTAAAGCTGAACAGAAGTGCTTCAAGGACTCTGCCTACACAGCCTTGAATGCCCTGGACACTTCTGAATACATTGGACTTAACACTCTGGAAACATCAAGGCTATATCAATGAAAATGAGTGGGGAACGGGGACAGGGGGGAAGACAAAGAAAAGAGAAACACTTTCTAGGCATTTAACTTGGATGATGCAAGGTACTTTACAAGAACCTGGCAGAGCAGGACCTGGAGCAAGAAAAGACTGTGACTACCCATCAAACAGCAGCGGAAAATTAGCAGCACGGTGCTGCAGCTGCTGCAGGGAACGTCAGAGCTCCTCTCAGAGCAGGATCCTCCCCAGTATGTTCTCTACCACTGTATGACTGCAATCTTCAAAAAGATTTTGTTTTCTCATCCTACTTTCCAGATACCACATAACTGATTTCAAAAAAAGCATTTTAGTCTCCTGTCTTATCAACTGGAAGAGAAGGAAGAAGACATTCAGTTTTGGCAGTTTTCCATGCTTGCCATTCCCTCACACAGTAGCAGCCAAAATTGTTGCAATGGAATAATCTGAATTACCCGGTGGTGGAATTCATTCCTTAAAAGAGGCTCACAGAGGTTGCTTTCAAGCCACGAACACTGTTTTTAAGTACCTTAATCTAGGTAGAATTACAGTTTAAATATCTTCTACCAACATTGATAGCATTTACTGTAACTGACAAAACTTCTTATCTCTGAATCTCTGTAGACATCACATTATAATGCTGCACTCTTGCCAACGTTTGCTCTTGCTACATTTTTTCAAGCTAGCAATCATCACACTCTGTTGGGATGAGAACCAAGGATATTTGATTTATTCAATAATTCATAAAGAAAAAACTTCTCATCCAAAGCAAACTTTAGGTTTTCTATATTTACCCCTTAATCTCTCACTTATACTGGCAGGAAATAGGTATATTTTTGCCATCAGAAAACAGCAATGTCAAAGCAGACCTCAGATGATACAGTTGGTGCCTTTACAATTGCTTTTATACTGCTGTTTTAAAAGTTGGCTGATCCATTGTTTGTATCATTTCTTTGATGCAGTGAATGATCGAGACCTTGCTGTTACAGCGAGGGAACAAACCCCACAGAAGCACTTTGTCATGTTATAACTCTGTCAATTCACTTCCTTCCAGGGAGATGACCAAATGGATGAAATTGTTCCATGATATTGTCCTATGGGCATGTTACAAAGACCAAACCATTTTTTTGTGCACTGCAGCTCGTTAGGCTCTTCAGAGATCTAAAAATACTTTTTTTTACAGCAGCTGTTATATTTTACATATTTTTGAAAAGAATTGTGTGTGTAAGTAACATAGTCAAATGAAAAACATATGTCCACAGTTAATAGTATACAAAAAGAGCACTATGTATATCGCCGAGAAATGAATAACATAAGCTTTGGTTATTGGCTTAAATGAATACTTTACAATCATTTTCCCCCATAAAAGGTGTGAACTCTGAGGGAGGGGGGGAGTACTGCTGGGAATGGTGCCCTCTCTCATCTTAAAATGTGTGAGAATCCAAACAGATTATTTATATGCAGCTTCTTGTATTGATTACATTATGCTACATACTGTGCGATTCAATAGGACTCCTAAAAATATATTTTATAAGAGCTTACGGCTTGCAATGGTAGAACAGCAAAAGCTTTAGCTTTCACTATAACCTAAAGGCTCAGGATTTATGCTCTAATTCACGAGAACTGGGAAGGAAGGGTTTGTAGCATGCACAAGCACACACATACTTGGGGTTCTGCCCTGAAAGTCCTTTGCAAACCAAGACAAAATGCTGCCACGATTTAAGTTTCTGATCTCCCAGAGCTTTGAACTATGCAGAGGAGGAACTTAAATGATGAATAAAATGGACAAAGAGGACTGAAGGAAGCAAAGCACTTCATTCTGGTTCCCTGTGCCACATTAACGATTTGTGAAACTAACGCTGGCATCATGGGATGGCAATACTGGGTTCATTAGCTAGCTGTATACAAAGGCCCCTCCACCCACCTCCACTGGGATGGGGGAGGATCTCATTGCTTCTTCAGTGAAAGACAGCAAGAATCACTAGAGGGCTCCCAAACTATTTAAAGGGACATTCTCCTTCCTGTAATTTGCATAGGATAACATGAGTTAAAGAAAAGACTTAAAGGATTCTCTTTTTACTTCTCTCTTTGGCTCAAATATTCTGTCTTTGTGTTCAAATTCACTCTTTCTGGAGGAGAGGCTGCAAAAATCACTTTTAGGGTGATATAAAGTAGGAGGGGGAAAGCTTTTGGATAGATTTAACAACTGGGGGATTGGCACTGCTGCCATTGGCTGAGCAGAGAGACAGGAATGAAAAATGTGACAAGGAATCGAAGTTGGAAATGTAGCTGAAGGCTGAATTTATACAGCTTGCAAAGAAAGGACAACAGTCTGTGGGATGGGACCACCATAATTTGATAAACTGTCCTATTTCTAACCCACTTTCCGCCCACTAAATTCAAGCACCTTGGTTTTCTTTTGCAATCCTTAGGGAGTCAAGGAATCTCCAAGAAATACACATTTACTTGTACTTATACATGTGTACATATAAACACATATATACATGTACACACACACACATATATATATGTAAGTACTCTACAGTGAAGTCACTACACTGTGGAAAGGACAGAAAACTACCGACCTAAAAAGGAATCACCTAAGGTTTTTTCTCCACTAACATGGCCTGTCACCCTTATCCTACCAATTCATTTGAGCGGGATAGATCTTGCTTCCCAAAGAGTATCACCTCTTTCTCTATGAGTTGGGTTATCAAAAAGAAATCGTAAGTGGGATTTCTTCCGGTGCTCCAGATAACCAGTGCTTATTCTCTCCTTTACTTGCCGTGTTGAGATTGTTGTTGCAGGATGGGTTCTTTTGACTTGATTTACCTGATAATTCTGTCCAAATTATCAGACATTTTAAACAAAAGTTGAAGGTGTCTTTGGACTCTGCCACCTGCCAAGGGAGTAAGCCAAATGGCTAATTCTAAACTGAGTAGGAATAAGATATGTTGTCTATCTCCAGCTAGTGAGCTAATTGAATGGGAAGACTGTTTAAATACATTATTATTGTTATGAAGATAGAAGACCAAGGCAGAGAATTGAATTCTGGCCTGTTAGTTTGTAACTGTGAAGCTGTTCCAAATTTACCCATCCTTGCAAGCTAATACCCTACAAAGTTAGTGTCTCACCTGTCTGAGGCTGTGGCCTCTTAACCCTTGACTTTCTAGGCTATAGCTGTGTCACATTCTTCCCTATCAGCGATCCAGTGTTGCTGGATTTTTTTGAAAGTCTTGAACTGACTTCTAATGGGTACACTTTGACATAAATATTTAGAGAGCTCCTTATAAGACCGGAGAGGGGAAGGGAAGTCTGAAGCTATCAGACTTCTCTGTAGTGGAAAAACAATATTATGACAAGCAAACATCAGGGATCAAGGAGCAGTTTAGCTAAAAGTCTAGAAATGAGATCTGAAAGCAACAACTTTATGTTTGACTCTGAACTGTCCCTTGTGCCTTTCTGGTTTTAGACAATTTGTGGGCTCCAGCAGTATTTTTCTAAGTAATCATTTAAGATGAATGAAACATTAGTACATATCAAGTAAGCTCAACAGTAATGAAGTGGTGCTGTAATGGATATATCTGGTATATGATTCAGAAATGGAACGGTTAATACTATTAGCGTTAAAGTTGTCATAATTATGTTTTGCAGTTAATGTTCCATTAAGATGAATGGGAAAATTCACATCTGTCTTTGGAGCTATTGTTTCAGGCTATCTAAATGCAGACTAACCAAGCTAATTACATTCTAATTTTCTTTTCCATTTCCTTGAAACTGTACAACATCCTCCACTCACTCTGTATCTGCTTGACAACAGTAATTTCACTTTCTTTTTTAATTTCTGCTGCCAGTATGTTTGTTCTACCAAGGACAGAATGGCTGACTTGAAGCATAGGGGAGGTAGACAGTTGCCTATCATAGTGAGAGGATAAGGGGCCAAAAAATAACCAATTCAACTAAATGTTAACAGTTACTATTTGTTGTCAGGAACTGATTATTTTTACAACTGGTATATCGGTGAGAGTCATGCCTCCAATTTCCTTAGAATTTTATTGGGGAGTGAAAAAGCAAGCAGAGGTAGCTGGTAAATAAAATATGCACCTACTGCAGGTAAAATCCTAGAACTGTTTGTGCACACGTGCATGTCCGCTGCATCACTCTGTACTCTTCAAATGTAGCCTCCTGTCGTATACAGCTTTCTCTTCCTAAACTGCATTATCTGTTTCAATTGTATATTTCAAGTACCTGAGAGCATAGTTT
>VXAL01002632.1:371-22821 GCA_013399475.1 Chauna torquata
TCCTAAAGCCACTTCTTCTGTTGCCCCCTCATTTCATATCATCAGTTCTTCGGTAGCCAACAGCTTTGTCCCTTGCACAAGATGGATTAATTCCTTCAGTACAGTCCATCTTCAATATTGAGTCAAGGAATTTTCCTTAAGGAAAACAACATGCAACTCTGTGATTAAAGATTGTATTAAAGATCAGTTGCATAAAAGTATCAAATAAGGTCATCCATACAGTATTGATTCTTGTGCCTTGTCGCTTCTGTGTGCTTTACTTTGCAAATAGCATATACATTAACATTGTAATTTACTAAAGCCTGGGATCCAGAAAGAAAATTTCAACCCAAGCTCTGAAAGCAACAGAAAACTGGATCTTAATGTACAAAGTGTTTGGAAATCTTAATTATAGGCATTACAGCTGCTTCTTTATTTAGTGACCTGATAGAACCTAGTTTGTAATCAAAATTAATTTGAGAAGAAAAAAGAAGTATAAAAGGAGTTAATTCACAAGAATAAATTCTGGAAGAATGAGAAGTTAATTATGGAATTATTAATTAAAAAATTGCTAAGTTAATCATGGAAAAAACCAGTGTGAGCAAGAGAAAACTATTCAGCAAGAAATTATCAAAAACTTTCTCTTCAGGAAGTTACAGAAGGAATGAAGTCATTTTGGGGAGGATGAATCAATGTATGATGAAAAGCTAAGAAAGTGTGAAGCAACAGAAATTAGGTAATGTAATAAACAGCATAGGCATAAGCAACAATAGGATAAAAACTGATTTCCAAATAAGCAAGAGAACAGTGTTTCTTTAAGGCAAAAAATACTGAAATGATACGACAGACTACAAAAATGAATTCTTTCCTTTTAGCTTTGGTTTTCACACGAGAGAAAACAGGACTTATGCCAGAAATGTAAAGAGTATACTCTTTCGAAGGGAAGAGAAAGCTGTGCTTGAAAGGAAAGAGCAGGGAAAACTGAATCAGTATGTATATAGTACAATAATGAATAAAATAACAGGAGTTCTTCTGCATCAAAAAGCAAAAAATTCTTGAGAAAATAAATATTGTGATGAAGTAGTGTCTGACAAAGGGTATACATCCACAGATGATCATTCTAAGTAACTCTATAATGGTGATAGTTAAAACATGAACTGGAAGTAGATTTGCCTAAAGCTAAAAATAAACTGGCATTGCACTGAAATTAAAGAATAAATTGTGGAAAAATCTGAGCAACTGTTGACCATATTGAATTATGCTTTCAGAATTTTGATTTGTGTGTCAGAAGCACCTAATCTGGCTAGAGATACTTACAGTAAATGTTGTGGAGATGGAAAAAAATAAAAGTAGTAACAATAATACAAAAACTACCACGCATACAATATTCCTACAAAAGTCCACTTATAAACCAGCTGTTTGAGGGAGTCTGACATCGTATCACTGTATCTCTTGCTCTACTCCTGATCTTTTAACACAATTATGGTTCCAGCTTTCTTACTAGGGATGTGACAAATGTGAAAATTCTATTTAAAATATGCATGTATTTCTTACCAAGCATCAATCTAAGTTAATGTTTTGCAAGGCTAGAGGAAGAAAATGCTGATGGCTGCAGACAGCACTTCTCACTAACTAAGAGGAAGAAATGCTGAGGTTTTTTGCTGTTTAGGTTACCTTCTGAGGAGAACACAGACAGTGCAGACTTCAGGTGCACAATCTGGCCTTAAAAATGTAGCACAAGAGGAACAATTGGTCCACCTGTATCTCAAGCGAAAAAAGCAGAGACTACACATGTATATAGTCATGCACCGTCATGCTGAGGTAGCCCTTTCTGTTTTGATTAATATGTTCTTACAACTAAATATATTGTACTTTGTCCAGAGAAAGGTTTCTTGATGTTGCTGTGTTTGCCTTTGGTCCCAGATCCTGAGGTGAACTCTCTCAGATACTGCCTACCAGTCTCCTTTCCTCGATATGAAAATTGTTTGGGTAATAAGAGATGTGTACCCGAGAGCCAAATATGAGATTTTCCTCCAATTAAACATACTGATGCTGGAAAAACAACAACAACAACAACAAAACCCTTAAAGATGAATGAATAAAATCTGAGTGTTACACTCATTTCTGGAGATTTCCATGTTTCTTTTTCTTTGCATTTTCTAAGTGTAAGAGGCAAGGGTAGCTAAAATGTAAACATATTTACTAGCTTTGATGTTTAACAGTAGCTAAATCTCTGTCTGAATTAGAGTTTAAATCCACAAGCACCATAAAGGCTTAATGGCAATTGCTTACAGCTGTACACACTAAATCAGACTTTCATGCAAAAAATACACCCAAGTCCTTACATGCATGGGTTTAAATACTAATGTATAGATATGTGCATGTGAACTAGTGTAGACTGAAACCTCTGTTCACCTACTTTACAGTACTGCATGCTTCAAGAACGCTAAAAGTTAGATTTTTTTTCATTTGAGCAAATGCAGTTAGACAGTATCTCTAAATTTTGACATCTAAAAGACCTGTGTTGTTGTCAGAAACCCCAAGATGGCAATATAGCCTTGTTTTTCTTTGCTGCTTATTTCTATTATTATTATTATCACCATTATTGTATTGCAGTTCATGGAACAAATTTGTGATTTTCTCCTTTGCTGACATCTGAAAGCCTTGCTGATTTCTAAGGATTATTTATACAAAAATGGAAAGCTCCCACTACTTCTAAATTAAGTGAATGGATGAATGCTATGCATGACCTAGAGATGTTAAAAGATTCCATTTAAGAATGTTAACCAAGTAGACATCTCTGCTCAAGTTTTGTTTCCTCTTACAGATGCAAGTGACTTAACAACCTTGTTAAAAAATCTATACTTACATATTATATGAACTTGTAGCATATATTTGCATATATTATATTTTCAGGCAGCAGCCTATATTGAATATCTACATGCTAACCACTTTTGAATGAATTCACAACAGGACCCTTGTCCTTTGCAGTGTTCAGACAGTTTCCATAGAGCTGAGGTAATCAGTTCTGATGCAGTCAACTTCTCCTGCAGAGAATGCCACGAGCAAGTGACAGCAACCATTGATGCAGGCTCCTTGATGCTCGGATGAGAGATACTGCAGATTTACCAAATGTGCTACTGCCCGTAACAGCTGCTCAGGATGTTATAAAGTCATAGATTTCATAGCAAAGTAAAAGCACAAAGGAAAAAAGCTGTTGATTTCCAGTGGGTTAGCTGGTATGTACTGGGATAGGGAGACTTGCATGCACAAGGCTGTACGGTGACGGAAGAACAGGAGCAGGGAAGGAGTGGTGCTCCCAAGGAGGACACCCTCATTCCTGTCCCAGCCTTGGTGCAATATCAGGCTTAACAACGGAGAGCTCAGGTAAAGCTGGGTTGGAGTGAAGGCTTCCATTCAGACAGATTCTGAGGTCACTTTACCCAGCATTCCACTGAGAGAAATTAATTTCCAATAACAGATATTATCAATAAGAAACGATTACAGAGTAGTGCAGCAGGAAAGATGCTGGCAATCTTATCTAAGACTAATGCTGTCAAGACAATCAAAGAAGTAAGAGCTGTTTAATACTCAGTCAAAAGTACTAAATGATATACAAATCATATCAGACCCCTCCAGGGTCATTTTAGTGTTAGAAGACAACGAAGATACAGGCACAGATGATCATGAAGGACCCGTGGTTCAGAAAATTTTCTGTCAAAGTTTTCTGTGTATGTGTATGTATGTATACATGTGCATATACATGTGTAGTATTTGTGTATTTATACATACATGTGCATGTATGTAGTGTGCAGAGAAAGAAAGTATCTCTGAGTATACTGCTTGAGAATAACTTAATACAATATAGACTAGTTACACAAACAAAGCCAAATTGTTATCATAACATTTTGCAGTCTTCTGAGGACAGGGAATGCAATGGCTCTTATGCCAACAGTTAGGTCCAAAATTCAGTATTTTCTCCTTTAGAACTGGTTGAAATCATGGATAGGAAAATGGATCACAAAATTAATTTTATAAAACCGTAATATAGAGAGATTAGAGTCATAAGTCTTTGAATAAAATCTGTTTCCTCTGGAAGAGAAACAAAAGGTGTATGACAAAGCACTCAGTGCAATATCCTTTTTTTTTCTGTCTTTATATCTTCTCTAAACAGCATTGCCACTTTAATACAGATTTCTAAGTAGTAGCATTTAGAAGGGAAATCACAAGGTGGGACTACACTATATTGTTACTGTGATCTAAAGAGTGCCTCATTTTAATTTAGCCTCCATTAGAAGAACAGTGCTCAAAGCATATCCATGTAGTTGACTATCCATATCCAATTTCTGTTGGGAAACAGAAAGCATACCTTAGGAGAAAGAAACTTTTCTGATGGTTACTACACCTCCCAGAGCAAACATTTTGAAGCTAAGCTAACTAAAATCACAGGAAACCATAAATTAACTTCTCTCTGAAGATTAGCTTGATAAAACTAAAAAGAAAAAGGGTTTTTCTGTGACCAACCATAAAAGTCAGAGAAAAGGCAGCATCCATGCTATTCCTAGAGGCAAAGTAATGCTGTTCCCAGGCTTGGCAGAGCAGTCAAGAAGCAAGAAGGGAGATGAGACTGAATTACCATCACATCAGGAGGACAGCTAGCTAATCCTGCACTAACCGAGCTTCTGAACTACATCTGAAAGGGCAGGATGGGGTGAACTTGTACTGCCAGTTGATATTCTGTATCTGTGGTGCATTTCCATGCAGACTCTTAGTTCACAGTACCATCAATCTGGCAGCTTTCAAAGCAGTGAATTTACCTACAAATTAAAGAGCTCTTTATTGCTTGAACGTTCCCTTTTATAGTGGGAAGCTGCCAAAACCTCCCCTGCCCAACAACCCAAATGTAGATGATGCATCAAGCAGGATGTTTTATTTTGCATTAGCTGCTCTCTGTAGGGGGTGTGGAGAAGAGGGAAGGGCACAAATTGATGTATTTGAGTTCAGATGCATCTCTGACAAGTAGAAAAACAGCTGAAGGGTGAAAAAGATAATTTCTGCATCAAATGGGGATTTTTAGGGATTAGGGTCACGTGTTTAGGATCTGGAAATATATTGTTTTGTATTATTATAACCATTTTTAAAGATTAATTAATGGAGTTATGATGTAAGGAATTGCTTTTGGCTTAATACATGAATATATTAGGTGAATCTAGCTCTAGTTTGAGATAGATGGGACAGAGGAATCCCATTAATGTCCATGGACAGCCGACCCTGGGCTGGTTGAATTCAGCAGGATTGTTCATTGTGATGGGTGGGCAGATGCTAGCCAGTTCATTCATGCAGTGCTATGATAGGTGTACACAGAAAGTGCCAGGATGATTTACATCCTCTATAATACTACAAAAGACAATAAGATTGCTTACAGTGAGAGGGAGGAGTTTTGTCTTTAGCACTGTTTGTTCTCAGCGTTTATTGTTTCTAGTTCTATGGAAGAAATACCTGCAGCTTCTAAATGATTCATATATTTGCAAGGTAGCCACTGACCCCATATACCCAGAAATGTGATCAACAGGGAAACATTAATACAGTAGCAGCTTCAAATGTGCACAAATGCATGAGAACTTGAACTGTGTAATGCATGTAAGAGCAGGTAGAAAAACAGTTGGAAAATGTGCATTTTTGGAATCCTGCTACAGTTCTAACTTCTCACATATTAGACTGTCACATACAATCAGTTACATCAGAGGTTCAGAATCGTTCATTCCTGAACTTTGCCAACAATTTTTGCTGAGTTCTGAAATTCTTACAAGAATTAATTGCATTTTTCTTCCATAATACCAACTGGAATATGCATTTTGCTAAAATCAGTGGAAAAACTAGCATGCAGGAAACAAACGTAGAATGATAGCAGGCATACATCAGTAGGATAAACCTACCACATATAGACCTGATTAAGTAGATATAAAAATGATGACAAATAATTAGCAGCTGTTATTTTTTCCCAATAATCCAACATCTTGCTGTTCAACAGTAGCTGTTACTTTATATCATGTTCTGCATGCAAGGTAAAATGTACTCCACCCTGAGAAACATTATGAAACATAGATTGCAACTTCAGAAACATATGCTTTTTAAAAAAATAAACTGCTTTTCTGCCCTTGAAACAGCATGACCAGCTTGAAACAGCATTATCATATGCCTTCTGAATCCAAAAGAGGGACCTGGGTATTTCAGGAAGTGTTTCTTCACCCTCCCTTGAGTTTATAAGTAACTCCACATTTAAATGCATCTATTTCAGTGTGAATATTAGTATTGAGCACCTATCTAAAACTATAGCCAGTGATCTTTCAGACAAAGGGGCTTAAATTCTGGTGAAGATTAAAAAAATGAATATTTTAGATTTGATTTTAATGAAAAATAGCATGTTAAAGTTGAAAGCATCAAATGTTAATTTGTCTTCTACTTGAGGGAATTTAGAACCCCCTGACAATCAGGAAGGATGGAAGATGAGTGACTGTAACACACATGGACATTTGTCAGGTTTACCTGCTTGTGAGCATGGTCGTAAGAATTGATGTGGTTGTCAAATTCTTGGTGTTTGTGGTACTGCTTGTCGCATAGTTCACAGTAGAAGTTAGCCTTCACATCCTCTAGGGCCTTGGCTGCAGCTTTCTCCTTCTCAGCATAGTCCTGCAAAGGCGGAAGGAAAGAAAGGGAGATGCTTTGGTACAGATTGTGAGCTCACACTATTTTTGTCATCCACATTAAAAACACCAGACTGACCAGAACTGCTAACTCGCTCGGCTCCGTCTTAGTATCTAAGTACACACTGAAAATGTTTTGGTCTTAAGATGGATTTAATTAAATAGCTGTATTTCTTGAATAATTATTCCTAGCACTTGTTTTAGGTACTGTAGTAAGCAAAGTACAGAGAATTAAGGCACCAAGGAATACCATGAGGACACTGCCTGGCTCCCGGGTAGAAGAGCTGAGCAGTAAGAGTACATAAACCACCAGGAGGATGAGTTAACTGCTACTGCACTCCCAGGTGGCACTGCTGCCGTGCCTCTGCTCTTTCGGATGTTGATGCTCAGAGGAAAGCAGCTAGTTTTAGCTTGATACCAAGACATATTTTCTTTTGTGTTCTGCTTTCTACCTCACATCAAATATTCAGCAGGGCCAGACAGCAGCTGGCTACAGCTGGCTGAGATTTCCCTGGAGCAGTGCCACCACAACAGGAGCCTTTTCCATGCCACCAAGTCCCTTCCCCATGGCCTACATGCCATCCCGCCCAAACCGCACCCTGTTGAACGTGACCATCACCTGCCAGCCACAGAACACAACCGCTGATGTGATCTAGCACACCTCTCACGCTGCTCTAGTGCTGGAAGATGTCCAGTCTCAGGCAAACAGCCGAAAAAAAGGGAAAGCACAAGTGTTTTCTCCCTCTTTGTCTCCCTATTGACTCAGGTAGGTGCTCTGGAGGGTCAAGTACTTTGCTTTCAATATATATTAGGTACACAGAGAAAGCTTAAAACATAGGAGCTATTAGCTATGAACCCGCAAATAATACACTTAAATAAAGGGCTTGACATTGAAAATTGGAAGCAGCCTTTGCCAATCTTATTTCTTTTACAAGTCCTTCATTATAATATTATTAGTATTACACTTAAATATTTTATTTATAGTTTAATGAGCAAACTTCTTGCATGGAAAAAATGAACGAAAAAGTTGGTAAAAGCAATTCATTTTAAGTTCATATTGACAATTTGATATTACTTGAGTGTGTGTAAGCTACTGCCAGGGACTGCAGTAATTCATCGTTTGCCGTATCATTTTATTCACCTAAAGAAATGTGTGCATTTAACCACCAGGCTTTCCATGCTATGCAGACAGTGCTGTCTGGTGTCTGCATGGTTTCACCACCCTGCCTGTGACAAACTCTAAGTACGCCAAAGCCAGGACACACTGCATGGCTAGGATACCCTGCTCCTCCTCAGTCCCATTGCCTGGCAGGGGCCCAAGGACCAGCAGGGAAGCCTTTGTGCAGGTCAGATCAACATGAGTGCATGTCTTAACCCTTTCAAGAGGGAAGGACTTAATGAAAGAAAGGGATTTGACCAAGCAGCAGGGATGTTGGCTGTTCATGTGACACATGAGAGCTTTGGAAGAGTCTGTCCTGTGAGACTTTCAGCTTTGCCCTGGTCTGTACACTGTCAGGTTGGTGTCAGTAGGTCTTTCTCACATGGTAGCTTAGAGGCTGGCATTGCTAGTGAGAGTAATTTTATCTGAACTAGTCTGTCTAGAAGCTGGGTGTATGACCGTACACCTAAGATAGTACCCTAAGCTTCCTGTATAAGAAATAGAAAAATGATAGCCACTGCCAGATGATGACTAATCCCACCTACTTCAAAAACCTATTTTAGGATGAGATGAAACTCTCTCCAGAGGTGCTATCTCTCTCAGTCAACCACTGCAAGACTCTAAATTACTAACTGGGCCTACATCTTTAATTTTTAGATTGCTGAACTCAGGCATAAAGAATTGTATATTGTTATCTCTTTATATTCAATTCTAACTCTCCCCAAGGAACATGTATGAACTGACCGGCTTGAAGACAGGAGGTCAAAGAGGAATTTTGTGCCTGGAATTTTGATTTTACTTCTTACAAATGATGCCAACGATATGCCAGTCTCTCCCACAGGGCAAACATCCAAATAAATCTTTTTCCTGCATGCATATGGCTCAGGTGGATTAGTATACTGTGGTATACTCAGATTGGTCATTTCTAAAAGCAAGTAGCCTGAGCTAATTCACCTCTCCATTTGAGAGGCTGCTCAATCATGGTAGCTAATATTTGATTGCATTAGGGGGAAATATTCTTGCAATTAAATAGTTAAGTAGCTTTTATTAGTTATTTAAATCTACAAAGCCTATTAAAAAGTGATACTTTTCAGCTTATGCTTCAGACCCATTTTTTTGCGAGCATTAATTATTCACTGGGCCTTTGGTATAATTAAAATGCATAAATTAGAAGGTGGATGCAATAGCATTAATTATGCAGTGATGCCTTCCTTGGAAGTCAAGTGTTGAGGGCAACACATTTTTATTCTAAACTGGAAAAAAAATGTAAGTTTTGCACTCATTGGCAACCATCCAAAGCATAATTTTTGTTGTTGTTGTGTTTTTTTGTTTTTGTTTTGTTTTGTTTTTGTTTTTGTTTTTTCCTGCTTCTGAACTGTCAATTAAGTGTTTACAGCCTGCTCATCTTTGCTTGTGTTGAAGGAGAAGCCTAATTGTTTGGGGTGAACACACAGCATTACTCTCTGTGAAGCACGACTGAAACTGCTGTTCGTGAGCATTCCAAACTGCCAACTTTATCTTTCTCAGCAGAAATTAATACAGTTCCCTTAGCATAAAGATGTTTTAAAATAGCAATAAGGCAGCTCCCAGGTGCATCCTAAGATAATCACAACTACTTCCATTGCCTTATTGCTTAATTATGCTTGTCTACCATGGCAAAAGATATAATTTCCTGCTTGCTTATCGATCAGATGCAGGGAAATTTAATACTACATCACATACTTTAGAAAGGTCATGGGTTTTTCTTTCTCTGCAAAGGCATAAGAACTTCTAGCACTACAGGAAATTGTGCATAATCAAATGAATTTTCACGTACAGACTGTTAATATAATCTGCCTTTAACTATAGAGACCACTGGCCAATTTTGGCACAGTAAATGTGATCAAGTGAAAGAAATGCACAATTACATCTGTAGAAAGCATATGTGGTCATAAAAGGCTTACTGCACTAATGTAGACACAGAAAAGCTAGAAAGATGCACGAATGTGTTTCGAACTGGGGACCACAAATGATAATGAATATGTGTGCAACAGTCTCATAGATTTTATTCTGGATCATACACTACTTACTAATGACATGTAGCCTGGGTAAACATGAGTATAGTTGAAAGACAATGTAAATTAGCAGCTTTATCTTTGAGGCACAGGCAGCTAACAGTAAGTGCAAGCTGATGTCAGGGATGATAGAGGCGTTGTAGGTAATTGCTCCTAGAAACCGTGGGTTAACCACCTGCTATGTTGCTGGATGCAGATAACATACTGTATAAGGATAAATGAGTGCAGAATACACCTGAATGCATTTTTTTCCTAGAAATGTGCAAAATGGCTTCATATTATAGATGTAATTACATTCACATCATTTTGGCCCACAGAGGCACGTAACTGTAATAAATGTTTATATATGGGATTCATTTAACAAGAAAACTTCTATTGCACATTAGGCTGAAAGTGCCTTCACTTAGTTACTTTTGCAGTATGCTTCTTATTTTGAAAATACAATTAATGGTTTCTGACATTTCATTTTCTAATATAGAGAAAATCAATGAAAAATCCCATGTAACTGAGTTTTCTAGAGCGTTGCTACTGACACCTAGTCAATTAGAAATCATTTATTAAATCCAGAGTCTGTAAAAGATATTTAATAGACTGTACGGCCATTAAAGTATGCTGATCTAGACAAACCAATACTACACTGCTTGCCTTAGGAACTGATAGTAAATATCTGCTATGTTCAAATAGACTAAGGTGAAAAGTAGGTCACTTGATATGGTAAAACTTTCAGAGAGAGTTTTGTATAAACCCATGGATTTTAACAGATACAGTGGAGTACATCTATACTGTAAATAGACATGAGAAAAAAATGTATCATCTTTTGCCAATTTTTGGTCACCCATTTCTAGATGGGAAAGGAAAATTAAAGATAGAACATCTAATTGTTACATGAATGCAGAGTTCATTAAGTGATAGACTGCTCCCTCTTTGGATACATAAACAAACAGGTTTGTTAGAGTTTTATATCTTAAATATAATTCTGTGAATCATATTAGATAATGAGTGCTAGTACTAAATACTGCTGCCACTATTGAGGGGCTCAGGGACTCTCTGAATAGAGGTTAAACGATAAGTAGAACATATACAAGCATGTGAATAAGCTACAGAATTACATTCTATATCAGAGAATTTTAAGTACATTTTCACTAGCAACTTAGATGATGAACTGAACTATGATTATGTATGAAATCTATGAATGATACTAATTAACAGTGCAGGATGTACAAATGGTTTAGAGATCAGGATTCAAAATGACTGCAATAATCATAAGATATGGGCTAAAATCAGGAAGATAAAATTAAATAAGATGCTGCACTTTGGAGGGGGAAATCACATCCACCAATACTACATTGTGAATAGCTGAGTAAACAGAAATGCAAGGAAAAAGATCCAGAAGGTTAGAGTAGAAAAGAAATTAAATGAAAGTCAACAGTGAAAGTCAAGGCAAATCACATTCTGACATGTTAGTAGTAGTGTTATATGTAAGATGCTGAGGGTAATGATTCCACTTGATTCAGTATTGGTGAAATGTCAGCTGTAAAATACTATTGGGTACATCTACACCAGCAAATAACTTGCATCCTGGAACCTGGTGCTCCATCATCCCCACTCTGTGTATGATAGTTTATTCCCAGGCTTTCATTTCAGAGTAAGCTTGCTAGTTCCTTTTGAGACGAAACTGAGTGTGGTTCTGCAATAATATTCTTTTTGAGGACCACACTGTATAGGCAGCAAGGATAAGACTTCACCAGGCTCTCCCTGCTCTATATAGTCCTCCAACAACCATCAACCTGTATGCCCTCAGGCATTCCTATTTCATGGCCTTCCCCAAGGTATGCAACACTTGCATGCCATTAAAATGCATACAGCATCATGCCACACACTAAATAAATAAATAAACACCCAGGCAGTATTTTAACAGAGTACTCACATATTTTGAGACAGATTGAAATAAAAAAAATTATAACAATTATGTCTAAGGGTACCACACAGACCTGAGGAGACTTAGGCCAAGCATGGACATAACCTTTTTTCCTCGAGATGCAGTGCTGGTGACAGTGCTTTCTGCATCACTGGGCCTGAGAGGTTAGGCCTGCTTGTTGGGACAGATACAACTAGACATGTAGATACAGCCTTTGAGGCAGTATTGGTCCTCATAATTTGAGAAAGATCTAGACATACATAGGAGACCCTTGAGCAGGACAGTAAGGATAAGATATTTAAGAACTACTGAGTTGCATGCTTAAAATAGGCAGATGAGATTTTAGACTGTAATTTTTTTGTTTGTTTGTTTGTTAGTTAGTTTTTTCATTGGGAAGAGCATGTAAGGACTTGTAAATAATGTTTTTGGGGGGAATTTGTAAAACTGTCTGGGCTGGTACAACACATCTCTGGATGTTGAGAACCCACACATAAATGAATAGGGACAGCAATTGTGGAACTTTTGAGTGCTCATTCACCACTTCTTACTCATTCACCACCTCTTGAGATAACTGCACATAATTTTTATGCCCTTATATTTTTTCTTCCGCAGCTATGGCAACACAGACTTTTAAAAGATCTCAAAAACTCAGTGGGTAAGTGACAGAAAACAGGAACTAATCAAAGTACACTTGTGCAACGTGAAACTTGAGGACCATACAAATGTCCCAATATTAGGATGTGCAACTGAACATCAGCATGGTTCAATTAATCAGCTTTTCCCTGAATGTTCTTTTTTTACATGGACAAGACTCTTCTCTGTTAACTAAAGAATTTGCTAGGGAAGCTTAGCTGTTGAGATAGAGTGAAAAGCAAATAACTGTTCAGCTGCAATAGATATCCACTTACAGTAGGTGTGAATGGGCTTCTAACCATCTGAAGCATGGACTGTATGCCATAATCACATGTGTCTGTTGGTTGGTAACTTTTTGGTTCATCTAAATAGAGCTCACCTCAGTGGGCTCTCCTAGGGAATCCTACCCACCTCTGTTCTTGGAACTGATTTCAGGGGAAGCCAACAATATCATTTTAATTTACCCTGCACATATTCTGCCGTCCTCCACCTTGAAAATTGTGTGCATAGTTTCTGCCAATGTGGGATCTACATTGAGGAGTTTCAGAATTATCTATTGCAAAGGAGTATTTTTTTTTTTCTTGAAAAGCAGTAATACTGACATTCTCGACTGTCTTATAGAGGGCAGCTGCTTACTTCTGCAAACAAAGATATTTTTCACACTCAGCCTATTCCAGCAGCATTTTCAATTATATCTACTTCTATTTGCTACTAGAATACTGAGACATTAGAAGTGCAATGCTTTTAGCAGGTCCGAAGTGACTTTCAGAGTACAAACCTGCTAGAACTAATGGGTCAGGTCCATCTAAAAGATGTAACTTTTTAGAGTCGTAAAATAGTTAGGAGTCATAAACCTCTTCCTAACTTATTCACTATCAAAGTAAGCAATGTTAATTGGAATTAGCCTTATAGAACATTTGAATTTGAAGAAAAGCACCGGTGGGCCATTGAGATCTTCAACAAATCTTATGTATTCTAATACACATTGCTGCTTCTGGTAACTTTATAAGGGACTTGTACTTATTTGAGAAATAAGGCTTTCCAAACAGTTTTTCAACTTTATAAATGGAACATAACAAAACTAAAAGTCTTCATTGTGGATACAGAGTGCATTTTTCAAACATCTCAGTGTGGTTCAACATTTCCCCCTCATTTTCAGAAATCAGTAGAACTTAAACAGCTACATCTATCAGACCCTTCTAAAAAAGTGATCAAGAGTTGACCTGCAAGGGAATTAGGTACCTAATGGAAAGTTACATACAAAATTGTATATATTCAGTTGATGTACTCAGTTTAATTTTAAAGGAAATATATAATAAAGTGAATTTGGGAGTTTAGATCATTTTTGATTGCAAAGGGATATATTTTAGGAGCTTAAAGGAAGTGATTAGCAAACTAATTTCTTTAAGTGAACAGAACTGCCTGGAATGCCACACAGCACAGAAACAAAGAGTTCTAAGCAGCTCAAATAGGACATTATATCTAGGTTGAAAACAACATAAAAAGGAAAGAAAGCTAAATCACCAATTTCAGAAAATGAAGGGATAAAATAAAAATTGTAAAAGAAATCAATTAAGTTTGGAAAGGAAATTAAAATAAATAAGAAAATATATGCCTATCATAGAGAAAAGAGGAAGTGAAGCATCACTTAATAGAGAAAACATTTTGTTTAAAGATAATCTAGATATAGTGATATATACAGTGAAATTAAAATTTCCAATCTGAAGTAGAAAAAAAAACAACCTTAAAGAACCTAAATTATTCTTGCAAACAGGACCAAATTAAGAAGTTGAAAAAATAATCTGGACAATTACAGACCATGTTAGCTTGGCATCTATTGTAAGAATGACTTCAAAACAAACTCAGACAGAAAAAGGTAAGGAAGAAGTGGAGTTTAATGGAAAATGGAATAAACAGTGATCTGGATCACTCTATCAAAGGCAAAATATGTTGGACTAACTTGATATCTGATTCTGGGAATCGATTCTTGACAAGGTTAATCCACCGTATCTCATCTGTCTGGATGTCAGTGAGGACTGTTACATGGTACCACAAAGGAAATGATTATATAGTGATACAGTTAATTATTAAATAATAGTAATAGAATAAGACTTAATTAAGATGGAGATCAGTGAAATAATCATATAATGGTCAAAGAGTTAAGGTAGGGAAAGCAATCAACAATGTTAAAATAAAAGTGTAAGCTCAGGAAGAGTTGCTAATGAAGTTCTTCCAAGACCAAACCTGGAATGGATCTCATTTATCTTCTCACTGATGTGAGAAAAGTGAAAAGTGAAAGTGCCTACTGAAAGTGGCAGTAGGCAAACAGCATAAAACTGGAGAGCACTGTCAGGATGTTGGAGGATCTCAGCAGTAGAGGACAAAGTGGATGACTTCAGAGTTAGAGTGAAGAAAGAAGATGAAATGAAATGAAGTAGTACAAAATTATGAGGCTGAGCATAGAATCATAGACTCATTTAGGCTGGAAAAGGCCTCCAAAATCATCCAGTCCAACCTTTAACCTAGCAGTGGCATGTCCACCATTAAACGATGTCACAAAGCTTTGCATCTAAATGTTTTTTGAAGACCTCAAGGGATAGTGTCTCAACTACTTCCCTGGGCAGCCTGTTCCAATGCTTCACAACCCTTTCAGTGAAAAAATTTTTCCTAACATCCAGCCTAAACCTCCCCTAGCATAACTTTAAACCATTTCCTCTTGTCTTATCAGTTGGTGCTTGGGAGAGGAGACTGACCTCCACCTTGCTATAGCTTCCTTTAAGGTAGCTGTATAAAGCGATAAGGTCGCCCCTGAGCCTCCTTTTCTCCAGGCTAAACAGCCCCAGCTCCCTCAGCTGCTCCTCACAAGACTTGTTCTCCAGACCCTTCACCAGCCTTGTTGCCCTTCTTTGGACATGCTCCAGCACCTCCATGTCCTCCCTGTGGTGAGGGGCCCAAAAGTGAACACAATATTCGAGGTGCAGCCTCACCAGAGCCGAGTACAGGAGGATAACCACTTCCCTAGTCCTGCTGGCCACACCATTTCTGATACAAGCCAGGATGCTGTTGGCCTTCTTGGCCACCTGAGCACACTGCTGGCTCATATTCAGCCAGCTATTGACCAATACCCCCAGGTCCCTCTCCGCTGGGCAGCTTTCCAGCCGCTCTTCCCCCAGCCTGTACTGTTGCATGGGGTTGTTGTGCCCCAGGTGCAGGACCTGGCACTTAGTCTTGTTGAACCTCATACTGTTGGCCTCAGCCCATTGGTCCAGCCTGTCCAGATACCTCTATGGAGCCTTCCTACCCTCGAGCAGATCAACACTCCCGCCCCACTTGGTGTCTTCTGCAAACTTACTGAGGATGCACTCAATCCCTTCATAAAAAAATATGAATTTTTTGAATGAAAAAAGATATCGAAGAGAACTGGCCCCAGTGCTGAGCCTTGGGGGACATCACTAGTGACCGACCTCTGACTGGATTTAACTCCATTCACCATGACTCTTTGGGCCCAGCCACCCAGCCAGTTTTTAATCCAACGAAGCGTATGCCCATCCAAGCCATAAGCAGCCAGCTTCTCCAGGAGAATGCTGTGGGAAACAGTGTCAAAAGCCTTAATGAAGTCTAGGTAGACCCCATCCACAGCTTTTCCCTCATCCACTGAGCACATCACCTTGTCATGGAAGGAGATCAGGTTAGTCAAGCAGGACCTGCCTTTCATAAACCTGTGCTGGTTGCCCTGTAAGTGCTGCGTGATGGCACTTAAGATGATATGCTCCTTGAGCTTCCCTGGCACCGAAATCAGACTGTCAGGCCTTCATGAACTAATTTAAATAATGTCTCCTATAAGCTCATCAGCTTAAAGCAGATGATGATGAAGGATCTGCTCCCATGTCTTATCCAACTATTAAGATGCAGCTGTAAAAAAGGTAAATATGATATTTGAATCTAACAAGTGAGGAATTTCCAAAATAGGGAAAAACACGCAAGCATAAAGAGAAAATTGTACATAAAGTCTTCATTCTATTTAGGCTAGAATCCAGAAGGTTTCTCATCATCTATGTAACAGACTTAAGAACAACCTTCATGTTAAAGTACAGGCCGTCTAGAAACCTAAATTATTTTAAGGCAGAACATGATACATTTAAGAAGGGGAGCTATATGATGTTATTGACTCTGCTAATAGAAGTCTAATTTTGATTTGAATATTTAGGACGATACAGTTATACTAAGCCTGCTTAATGGTGTGTGATGCTGCCTGGTTTTTATCTCTGTGCTAATCTATGTCCTATGTAAGTGCTGTGGTTAGCATCTGACTTACTATTTTGAAAGTATTTTCTATGTATGAAATAATGAAATTTCCAAAATACTAATTTTGCCATGAAAAAAATATAATTTCTGCTGTCATTCTGTAACTAGAGCAGTAGTCCCCAAAAGATGAAAGGGTGTGACTCATGGACAACCTGAGAGCACAGAGGCTGTCAGAACTGTCAGAGTTGGGATATGGTTGACAGGCTGAAACAACTTCTGGGATAACAGTGGAAAGGAATGTGGTTTTATTACTGCTAGAATTATATGCTAGGCAGTTAAAAGCAAATACTAAAAAGTCATGGGTAAGGACTCAAAAGACAGAAAATGATAAAGGATCTCAGAAGATTTCCAGCTGCTCTGTAGATGGCCTTTGTTGACTGGTGTAAATCTAGATTCTCCACTAAGGCTTCAGTGAAGTTATATTTCAATATGACTAGCTTAAAATGTAGATAGAATAGAAATGTATCTTCTAAGATGGACAGAAGAACTGTTCCTTTTATGCAGAAAAAATAATGCATCACTAACTTTTTCTCATTGTACTGCTTCCCTGCACAAATGTGAGTCCTTCAGTGAATCTGATTGTGACATTATTGTCTGCCTTCCATTTAAAGTCAATCCCTTCAATTTGTTCACTATTTCATGCTACTTTCTCTCCTCCTTTCAAGTGATCATTTCTTTTACCTCTTTTCTGATGAGTGAGGTATTATCAATTAATCTGAAGAGTGAGTCCTCCATTTACCTCTTACTATTCTCATTTTCCAATTGCAATTTTTAGAGTACAATACATGTTCCAGCACTGCATAGATTGTGCAATGCTATGTTTCTTTGTCTGACATCTCTTTTCAGATGAAACCTTCTTGACATAAGTTAAGATCCTTGTACATTTTGACCTCCTATATAGCACAACAGAATTTAACTTATATTCAGTGTCTTTCATATTCAAGTTAGGTCAAAGCACTTTACAATAATGATATTGATCATGCAGTAACTGCGTAGGAAAATAAAGTGTTTGTTGTGGGTACAGGAATAGTTATCACACAACTCATCCTTGCCTGTTAGAACCTTTTTTTATTAAGTGCCTTTTTCATACAATATAGGCTAATCATTTTGGATAGCTTTTTATAGTCTTTAATACCAATAACATTAAACATTTACATCCTCTCTTTTAATAGTGTTTGACTCTTTCTTTGCAGATACCATAACATTAAAGCCAATTCATGTAGAGCAATTCAATACCATAAATGGTACAATGTGATGTCTAATATCAGTGGGTTTCTATCGCTCATAGCAACAGAGAATAACTGCTAAATTTATGACAAAATATTAATAAATGTTTACTAAATCCAGATTGGTCAATTTATTTACTTGTGCTATGTATACTTGCAATCTACTTCAGAAATATGTCTTGCATTGTAAGCATTAACCATACATTAATTGAATTATATCTATGCAGTCAATCTTCTCTTAAAACTTCCTTATAAAATAGTGCCTCATCATCACATTATATAGCATCTGATGGAATGTTTGTTTGTTTGTTTTACAGAAACCATAATATTTCTGTACATTAGCTTTTCAAGCATCTTTTTTTTTTTTGCAATTTTTTTTCCAACAGAAGCCCAAAATGTTAGTTTCTTTCAAAGTGTTCAGTGAAGTCCAAATGGAAAAAGGAAGGTTACTGAACACAAACATATACCACTCTTCCTCTGCCCCTCCCCAGATGTATCGATCTGGGTTGCAAAATTCTATGTACTTTTTTTATAAACTGAATTTTTATGCATGACACGGTTCCACTCATCTGAGCCAAAGCAAAAAATGTCTTTCATTCCTCTGCCAAATGAAAGTATAATATTTACATTTTGATTGAAAAAAAAATGCATGGGAGGGAGAGAGGGTGGAAGGCAGGAAGGAAGTGAGGAATGAAGAAAGAATAGAAGGAAGGAATTAATACTTTTTCTAGCACTTTTTTTAGCAAAATGCCTATGGCTTGAAATTCACCCTGCAGCACATCAGACAATTAAATGTCACTTAATTTCTCAATACAACTGGGCACTCAAAATGCGGGTTAATGGCACCATTATGGCAATTTCCAAAGTAAAACTCCAACATTCCATGCTCAAGAGCCATCACACAGGAGTAATTGCCCAGTAGTATCTCCTCCATGCCCAAAGGGAAACAGCTACTTTCCAAAATTACTTGTGTGTGATGAATGCAAGACTCAGGAACATGTCCACAAGCAAAAGACAGCAGTTACTAACAGATGAAAAGAATTAACATGAATATTTGATTGCTGATTGTAGAAAACAATTATTTACTGAAGATATTAATTCAGTCTCTGTCCAACACCTCCAGACTTAGAACTGAATTAACATTAAATCAAGAAAATCTAAAAACTCTGTGCATTGTCTACATTCTTACATCATATCCTCTGTTCCAACCTTCCTCTAGGAGAGGGATGAAGTGCTAGTTTTTGTTCTCAGCATGAAGAGGTCTCCTCAGCTGGAGTCAATGGAAGTTTTGCCACAGATTTTAATGGGAGCATGGGAGTCAGCTGTAACAAATAAAAGAAGAAGAAAACAAAGCAAACAAAAGAAAAGATGAAATGTAGATCCAGGGGAATTTTCTGAGATTATTAAAAGGGAGGCTGAGAATACTCTGAAGAGGAAGATATGGCGGGCAAAAAAAANACAGAATAACTTTATAATCAAAGATCAGTTTCTTTTCTGCTGGAATATTTTTGATGAACAGACTAATATGGTACTAAATTGACAGAAAATGTCTGTTGTGTTTGTGAAGTCACCACACATGATTGCTGGTATTAGGAGTGGCATTGTAGAATAAAACATGCAATTTAAAAAAATATGTCAGCATCTGGGGCATGAAAGATCTTAAATAAATACTATATTGAACAAATAAAAGATGATCCATGCTTATCTGCCCTCAGATGAATAAACTGTATAACACAGAGTTAATTCTGTCACAAGTACTTGGATGGGAATACATTACCCAGACATAACGAGCGCTTCTATTGCTGCCATGGAGACCTGAGGCTTCCTGAGACAACAACTCAAGTGGCTGATTACAGTTTGATGCTGTTTCATGAGGCCTCCTGGGGTGTCAATTAATCTCATGAACTTATTGAACACAGTACAATGTTAGAGGTTCTTGATTTCAGAAAAATGAGCTAGGCTGACATCTCTTAACTTGAAAGAATATTTCTGGCTTCACCATCACCTATTACACATAGAAATGTGGAGTTCTCAACTCCAAGAGTACAATCATTAAATTTCTTGCTTTACTGTGTTGCATTTCTTAATTTTCTGTTTTTAAAAACTAACTGAATTTATATCCATTAT
The DNA here is from genome assembly GCA_013399475.1 of Chauna torquata. Classification (NCBI taxonomy): domain Eukaryota; kingdom Metazoa; phylum Chordata; class Aves; order Anseriformes; family Anhimidae; genus Chauna; species Chauna torquata. The sequence goes on from VXAL01002632.1 coordinate 20,477, forward strand.
GGACACTCTAGATTCTTATTTATTTTTGAACTGTAATTCTGCATTAAATATGTAATGATTTTAATGCTGCAGAAGTCAACAGAAGTACTTCTTAACTTTGATTTTAGATAATCTGCCAGCACATAAAATCTTCAGTAACCACCTGTATTATAAATTAGTGCACAATCTTATTAGACAACAGATTTGACAGTGCATTTCCTTAATGAATATGAATACTAGTGTGTGTGCTCTCTAACTCTTGATCTAATTAAAACAGATGACTCAATGAATTAACGATGAGAGGGTGACATTTCCTTCCAGTATTTAAACCTCGTACAGTAAACAGCCTACTCTTGAATAAAATACAACAAAAAACTACTTACAATCACACTGGTTTTCCACTAGAAGAATTTTTGGCTATGTAACAGTATATATGAAAGCAGAATCAAACAAACAGTAATTTCTGACAGCAATGTAGCCCTCTATGATGTTGAGACTTCACAGAATGGCTACTGCATGAGAGGGGCCAGGGGCAAATTTCAGTATTTTATGTAACACCAGGTATATGTCAACTGCTTGTAATCAGTAAGAATGTAATTTATAAACTATTGCATATTTCAGGCTTGCTATTTACAACGTGAATGAGAAATTTAACAAAGAGTTAATGTGGAAAACAAAGATTTTTATAACAAGTATATTAATAAGTTTAGGGGATATATTTTATATGATGTTCTTCAGTTAATTACTTCCCTTCCACACAAACTCTCCACTGCATCAGTCTCTAAACCTCATTAATTTGTATACATCCCATTGACACTTTCCTGCTTGCATTTTGATTTAAAAAAACTTATTTTGCTACATTTCCATCACCGGTGATTTTGGTCTACTGCACTTAACTTGCATCTCTGAGCAGCTTTCCCTTATGCTGTCAATGTACTGTCAGGAAAACCCAACAGAAAATTGGCCATTACGAGACTTGAGGTGCTAATGTGAGGCTGGATTCTTCTGAGCTGGCTCATGCTTATACTGGTAACTGTCTGACAGGATGTATGCTCTCAGTCGTGCAAGTACTCACAACCATCCTTCACATGTGTGGGAAATAACACAGGTGCACAGTAGAAAAGTCCAGGGAATAATAATTTTTTTTTCAGGTCTCATATTGTTGTATTTAGAGGTATTCTTCTCCCTTTTTGATACAAGTAATATGCTGTATGAAGTTATTAAAGCAGAAGTTCTGACTCAATTCATTAGGACTATGACTAGACCATTCTGGAAGCAACTCCTGAGCAATTTAAAAACAATCAGGCCTTCATTTGTATCGTGACAGGGATGAGCAGGTGAGAGTCATACTTCATATTAGGACTTCTTGCTGTCCTGCAAATTTTCTTGTTCCCCATTTGAGAGCAGCACTGCTCCTAAATGCTGGACACTCGACCATGTTCAGTGACCTATATAGAGTAAAATCCAGTTAAGATTCAGTAGAAGACGTTTTGTGTATTCAAAATAACCTATTCTGTTCCAGTAGAATGATTGTGACAAGTTTTGACAGAGTTACAGTATATATTTTATAGAGGGGAATAAAAAAGCTATTATGTCCATATTTATATGATCATATCTGTTTTCATCTCTAAGTTGATTTGTCATACTGATGCATAAGCTTATATTTAATATTCAAAATATTATTCCTAAGCCTGACTAACTCCTGCACTGGATGCAGTGCTAGCACTTCGGCCTCCCCATACTCAACTTTGCAGCACTGAAATCGTATTCATCCCACTGCATACTGTAAACTGTAGAGCTGAATTAAGCATCACAACTCTCTATTGTGAGTCCAGCATAAATCCAGCATGTCGAACGAGACACTATTAGGAAATACCAAGAGAAAAACTGGTGCTTTACACTTCTTTCCTGCAGGGATTTGGATGTCTGTCTGAAGCTAAATAGCTAAGCAACTCCTTGCAAAGTTGTTGGCCCCCACCTTCATGTCCTGCACACACAAGGTAATTTTTCTGATCAAATTGGGAACATTACACTGCATTTATTCACGTCCCTTTTCTAATCTCTAGGAGAACAGAGGAACTTAGTACAACAGTATACATTTCTAGGAGTATAGAAAAAGTGACACCGTGCAGTGAGATGACATGAGTAAGATTTGCCTGCAGATTTGTTGTTGTACCAGAAATAGCACCGCATGTTCCAACCTTGGCCTAGTGAACTGCATGACTACCTCTTCAATAATTTTAGTGAGGGAAGATATCCAGAAAGCACAGACAAAAATGACGAAGAGGAAGATGTTTGGACAATGAACAAATGACAAAGCATAAGAGTAAATGAGGAAGGACATAATGGATACATGATACATGGAA
>VXAL01002632.1:22839-37538 GCA_013399475.1 Chauna torquata
AGATAAATGAAAGAAAAGCTTTACACTAATTACCTAGTAGAAAAAAAGATAGTATATTGATGTACGTGTTTCAGTATTTCTGTGTGTTTAGTTTATACTGTATATATAGTTTTTGTAGTATAGTATATGCAGTATAACTATGAAGCTATAGTATAGTTTCATCTAATATAACATGCATATTATATAAATTATATTTTTATACAATTGCATTATAAGTTAANGCATTTCTGTATTGTAAATATTGCATATTAGTGTAAGATACCATTATATATAACTGTAATATAACCTAGAAATATAGTTGTGTGAAATCAATAGTGATATTTCAAGTCACAATATTCCAGTACACATCCAAGTTCGTGTTGAAAATTTTATGGTTAATTTCTGCATTAGTATTCTTCATATAGCATTGTGTTACTTAGGCTAGGCCGTATGCATTATGAACTAAAACCCAAGCTCAGATACGTAGGTGTGACTTTGCAAGAAACAGAAGCTGGCATCACTAAATCTAAATAATGTTGCAACATTATACTTTGCCTTAAGGAGAAATACTGTTACTACTACCTCCGCTATCAACTAGGCTTTGCTAATGAGTTGCATTTTCATGAGTCACTTCAAGTAAAACTATGGTTCCTTCACTTCATACACAGTATTAATATCCTGGAATTTATAGCAAAGTGCAGATTTTATGGGAACAAATATTTTAGATTAGTTTGAATGAACAAAATTCCTGTAAAGATTTTTCCTTTTATATTTAGCACTGAAAACATCTTTTTGCAGTTCTTTTCATTTTTATTTAGTATGTCATAAAAGAGGAGGCTACTTACAATAATGAGAGTTTATGACACGTTACATATTTTAATAATACTCACATTTATCTCTTGTTTCTCTTTTTCAGATTCCAATTCAGTTTAACAATGAATATCACAATTTTTGGTGCTACTCAAGATAAAGCACGCAGAGTTCAATGAACTGAAGTAATTTCTATAGTGGTTACTTTAAAAAAAATTCTATTCATAAAACTCATACTTAAATCTTAGCAATCCTTATCACAACTGTTCAAGATGTACTGTTCTAAAACAAGCACTTGCTTGGTTATGTATGCATAATAAACTGTCTCTCTTACTGAATTTGCTTCTCCTTACCACTTCTTAATTTGCAACTGTAATACATGCTTGCATGCAGAACAGGATAATGAAATTAATGTCATGCTTATATTTCCACTAAACAAAAAAGGAGGCAGGATACAATAAAATAATGGAAAACTAAAGTGACAAGGCAAACAAGATATTCATACAACAGGGACAAACCCAGGCTGTGTTATACTCAGATTACTTTACTCAAAAATTATGCTCCTGCCTACAAACTTATCATATAATCAAACAAAAAAATCTTTCATTTTTTAAGGTAATTGCTCATCAGGACATATTCTGAAGCCATGTCACTTCTCCACAGATCCTGCATTTGATAATTAGTTATATTGCCCTGAAATGTAGAGATGTGACACTGGCATCTAATTTGGGCTGAAATTCAACCCTGCATAGAAAACCTGCTTGCTATTCTGTGCACTCCCTTGGGCAAAAATTAGGAATTTGACTAGCGCTCTGCACTGGGATGAATTCCATTTACAATGAGTGTTTGCATGCAGATTACGGGAAAGGTTTTCAAAGTTACTGGAGGAAGGAAAAGAACTGCATATAGTCTTGCGTTGTCAAGGGCTGTTGGAGATGGTTGGACTATGGGACCCTAAAAACTGCTGACAGGTTTTTATCAGATGCTGGAAACTTGTGTTTAAGTACAGTGTAATTATTGCTCTGGTGTAAGTGTCTGCAGCTAAATAGTTTCAGCCTGGACTGCTCGTACAAACGACTCAAGAATCTTAAGGGAAAAGGAAATAAACTGTAGCACAGAGATGAGAAACTTAAAACAGTTGATTTTGAGGTGTTGTGTTTTACTTTTTTTTTTTTCTTTATTTATACTAGAGATAAAAATCAGTTGTCAAGCAGGGGTTCTTCAGAGTTTGTGGCTGTGTCTGCATTAGTATTTTGAATCAGAGCAAACGTGAGCTTTTAAGGCAAACCTAGAAGCTTTCTCCACTTCCACTTTGTTGGTTTGGTTCATGGAGTGGCTTTGGTGCATGCAGCTGGCTTGCTTGCAAAGGAAACTACAGGAGAAGACCTGCCTCAGCAGAATGCCAAATGCACTCCAACCACTATTGGAAACATAAATGTCTCAACTAATGTTTTATGCTGCAGATACTTTTGAACCACATGTGCCATGTGGTGGGGCCAACAGGTCCAAATAAGCAGCCTAAATTGAAGGTCTTGCCGAAGCAAAACCTCTGAACAACAAGACCGATGCAAGTGTTTCAAATCCAACTTCTTCAATTCACAAATCCAATCCTACTATACTGAATTATTTTGCTAAGGTAGACAGGGCCTGGTTACATGCAACTCAGAACAAAGTAGAAATCTCTGTTTGCAACTTTTTCTCTACCAAATTTGTCCCTGATTCACCTGAACTCAGTAAAACACAAAGGTATTCATACACATCAGTAAGCTATTTGTCAGCACACTGTATTACATAGCACTTCCCTAGGAGACAGCTGGGTTGTTAGGCTACCCTATACATTTCTGGGTTTGAGGTTTTCATATTAAAGTGGGAACTGTAGCTTTGAGTTACATTAATACAAATTCATTGCACAGCCCACCATTCAGCCTGTGCCTGACCTGTCACACCAAGGAGATGGGGTCAAACACAGGGGCTGCTTTATGTAGAAGTGAAGGACAGTCCACTAGCAACCTGTAGCTTTGAAATAGCAGTGAAAAGAAAGAAGCAAGTCCCCAGAGTGTAATTGCTCCCTCTTGCATTCAAGAAAAGTGTTGTCTGTAACTAATGTGTTAAGGTGACAACGTTTAGGGACAGATTTCTCTTTTCTGTCAAGGAGACGCCAAATACAGCTTGGGTTCTATAAAGTGAACATTGTGATAACACTGCAGTCAAGTCAATTGAAGCAGAACTGGTACAGAAACATTATCAAGCATCATTTCAATAGAATGTGGCTGTCTTCCAGAGTTGCAAATATCATTACACTACAGCAAAGCAGTCTATGAACTGGATTAGCTGAACAGCCGTTATCAGCACTCAGGAAAATAATATCAGTGACTGTGACTTCACCTGCCTGAGTGGTTTAAATGTCCTGCCTTCCATACTGATAACACTTGGCACCATTTGCAGGCTGAAGAAAGCATGACTTTGTTTGATCTAATTATAGAACCATAAAAATTCTTGAATAGAGAAGAAAAGGCATATAGTCTAGGTCAACTTGTCCATCTCCCTATAACTGCATGAAAGTTGCATGCTGAGGCACCTGAAGTGTGCTGGAACAATGCTGTCTTTTCTGTTCCTTTCATGCTTATTTATTGTTTTTATTGGGTGTTTTGTTCAGTCTCAGTGCAGCTGAGTTCCCAATAGCACTGACATTGGAGTGTTTACATTGGGCAGATATTAGTAATTTTTTTATTTTTTTTTTGGCAAAGAAGAAAAAGAGGAGAGGTGGTATTTTTAGAACTGTTAGAAACATCTTTCTCTGAGGTTTAATCTCCCCAGCACAGGATGTCTCTATGGAGGAGCACACTTTGGCTTGTTATAGGCAGGTGCTCACCTGCAGTCCAAAGCTGGCGGTTTGGCTTGGAGGCAGTCAGGAAATTTATCTTTCCAGGTGGGTTTTGAAGTGATTCAAGACAAAGAATGGTTTAGAGACAGAATCCTCATTAACAGAATCCTCACTAACAAAATTATGCTTTCTGTCCTCTTAGTTCACGTTACGGTATACACAGTATATACACTAAGTACGCTATATACATTATATACACTGTATACAACACTAAACTGTAGTAAAACAAGAAGATTTTTTTAAGCTTTCCATCCATCCCTGAAATGACTTTTTGTTTTTACTTGGGACAGTGCTGCAGTCATCATTTAATTGCCAATATAGCACTAATTTTATAGTAGTTATAAGGATGGACTTTCACTAACTATAGTTTTGCATAGGGTGAATTCTGAAGTAAATAACGATGTACCATACGTGCCATGGGTATGTGATATGGGATAGAATTGATACCTCTATAACAACACCTATCTATTTATAAAAAATTATACCAATAAAATGTCATCATTAGCTTTGGGCTGTATCCTCAGATTTATCTAAGGCCACCAAGAAGCCATTTCTCATACTGTTCTACACTATCAGGCTGCAGAGTCAACTACTGAGTGCACAGTAGTAAGCTCGCACAGCTCCATTAGCTTGCTCAGTTTAGGCACAAAAAGATCCAACTACTGATTCAATATCAGGGCAAGAAAAGCTAGAAAATAGATGCTGACCTTTGGCACCCATCGAGCATTTCTACCCTCTGCTTTCCATTATCCTGGAGGGCATTCTTATTATGAACTCCAAGAAAAGTTTTCCTAAGAGCAGTGAGGCAGAAGACGCTGTAAGGATGCTTGCTCCCACAGACTACCAAAACATTACGTGCATCTGAGTAACAGAAGACAACTTTAACAAGGTAGTCAAACTGAGCACAGAACCTTGTAGTCGTTACTGTGGGCATTCAGAAAGGTTTTAATTTCAAGACTAAAACACCTAAGTACAGGTGTCTAAATGTGCAGTGTCTAGGCTACCGTATCACTGTCAATTGAGGACTGGGTTTTGATTTAGCTGCCCTCACATGTCCAGTGCAACCTGACATGCGTTAAATACTGCTTGGAAAGAGTATTGACCTGCTTTAGATCCTATACCTTATCTCCTACCCATGTGACATTTTATACCCTGGATGCTGATGAGGGCAACTGCCTCTAACACCTCATTGGCCCTGTCCATAGCCCATGCGTAGACACCTAAACTTAGATGTTTCAGCCTGCAGTTGAATATCATCTTGGAATGGTGACCAAGTGCTTACAGCTCAGGGAAGAACTGAAATGTTTTCAAGTCTTTTCTGCTGACACCTACAGCTGACAAGGGAAAGAGATCAACTTTGTCAGACTAGAATGTGAATTTGGAGACACTTATTTTTTTGGACTCACAAACTTTAATGACTTCTAAACCTGTTCTGAGTTTGGATGGGAGATCTTGTATTGCTAATAAAACAAGTTAGTAAATACTTGTTCTTGCACTGCTTCATTAACTTCACTGACTATTCTTTGAACAGAGCTTTTTTTTTTTTTTTAAATCATAATTTTCAATTCATTTGTTACTTTGAATTTGTCAGCATCTGTAGAGACCAAGAGTCTCTTCACAGCTGGGATGTCCCTTGACAGCTCTACTCCTTGGGGACGATGGAACTGTCAACTGACCAATGAATGAGGTATGACACATAATCTGCAGCTCATTCACCACATGTAATTCCCTTTTATATTAGATTAAAAGGAGAGTGACCAGAGTGACCTCTATCAGTGTTCAAACAACATGCAAACCCGCTTCTGCAAGTTATTTTTCACCATAAACTAGAATAATCCTGTTAATGCAAGGGAAGTAGGGGTTTGTAGTGTGCTATCACAGTAAAGTAATAGAAAAATTAGAAAGATACTCTTTCAGATTTTTTTTGTTTGTAAGGATAAGCCTGTGTGTATAGCTACGTTCCAGCCACAGGGCATTTTGATTAAAAGAATGGACTTTTAACAAATTACAGTTTTTGCTGATATTTCATAAAGCTCTGTTGGACTATCTGGGGGGTGCCAGAGTTCAGTGTGTGGTATATAATCACACAGTATACCTGCAATTTTTCCCTACACATACTTGCACTTTAGATAGGCAATTTTCAGTTACTATATAAAATAGCCTGTATAAAATCAGTTTCATATGCATTACTCCTCAAGAAGTCTAGACTGGCCACTGAAGTCTCAGCTAGCTCAACTGTGAGACTGCTCAAAAAGAAGTCATCAAATTTCCTTTTATAATAAGAAAAAAAAAGTTTTGCTTTTATTCTGTTCTCACTCAGCTTTAAAATATTTTTTTCAAATAAATTACAAAAGAGTTGTTTTGTTGTTGTTGTTTTGTTTTGTTTATTTGCTTATTTTTACATGCAGACTAGTGGACAACACAGAGTAGTCTGCTTTTGAAAATACAACGTTAAGATAATATGGTTCCCTCTGATACTGTAGATATCATTACTAGACATGCTTTCTCTAGTGTTCTCTAACCTCATACAGCTGCAATCAGATTAAAAGCAACTTCTCCTTCCTAGGACCACTGACCAAAAGAAAGCATTCTGTTCCATGGAGTCAAAAACAGTGAAGCTGAAGATGCCTTGTCCTGCAGCTTCAGTGCAGGTGTATGTTAAGAATTCAGGCCTGCATCCTGTGACATAACACTGGCTTCAGCATTCACAAAATCAATTTCCCAAAAGGCATTGAATATAGACAAACCCTTTGTCTGAACCACTCTGTGGTCTACAGCAAATACAGTTCTATCTAGCTTTTACAATTGTTCAATAGCTGTGCTAATTTGCTGGTCCTAAGACTCATTTCTAAAAGTTATAGGAATACTACATACACACATTTGTAGAACATGAGAAAAATTATGTAAAACACCACACACAGAAACCAAGAGGCAAGAACAAAATATCAACGTAAAAAGCTCTATCAGGGGAAAGAAAAAGGGTAACTGCCACATCTGGGAGAAAAAAAGGTACAGTTAGGAAACACAATGTAATACAATGATAAAATAGCTAAAGAATTACTGAATCTGGAGAGAATGCAAACAATCTAATTTTAAAAGAGGAGTGAGTGAAATGTGCCAGAAGGACCAAAGAAATGGACTGTTACTGACTCAGTCATTTCATTAAACTTCTGAATGTTTTCACACTTTTTAATTTAATCCTTTGTGATCCTGGCACTTTTAAGCAGGTAATTTTCTGCCTCTCCCATGAGATTTCATTTTCCCCTCAGGATGATGCCAAGACAGTAATAATCTACCACCACATCCTGACTGGGGCAGTTCTTCTTCAGAGGTTTCTCTAGAGCATTTTTTCAATGTTACGCCCTGATTTTTATATTTTCTTAATACTTTGCAGCTCTTTTTAGTCTAACTGGGCTAACTTTGTGTACATGCAAGCATATTTTCATATGCAGACTGTAAAACCAGTGTGCAGCTCAGGAGAGGTCTGTGAAGAACCTGCTCCACTTTCTAGTTTACAAATCCAGTAAAGTAGTCTTAACAGTAAAAATGTGCATGAAAGACAAAAGGAGAATTCACCCATGCTACTGACTGTTTCCTATCTCTCCTGCATCACTGGATTGAGTATTACAATGAAGGGAGGTTAGAGGGAGAGAAAGACTCTCTGGTCTTTTTCTGGTAAAACTCTTGATATTGCAAGAATGTATTTACTATGGCATAATTACATGAAGATCAGCATGATCCAAAGATTGCAATTAAAGCTTCTTTTATTTCAGATATATATACACACGTGACTGGCAATAGCTTTTCTGTTGTGTGGAATTTGGTCTCAGAGTAGCTAGAAATGCTTCCAGCACTGTGTCTTTAGCTGCATCACTGCTTATTATGCTGAGAAAGAATACATAAGAGATTGGAAATAATGAAGAGATGGGTCAATAAACTGGATGTTTCTTTGTGTTATGTTTTTCAAAATAGGACAGTCTTTGCTGTACATCAGACCATCTCTGCTCGTTTTAGCATATAATTCATTACAATACCTAGTAATAGCTATTGTTTGTTTCTCTACAACCTTAGAAAATACTGAAAATGCTGGAATCAGAGGCACTGAATTACTTGTCTCCTGACACTCAAGAGAATAGATTGTCTGGTTTTGAGCCAATAAAGTTTGCAAAACTTCCAGCATTTGCTAACTGTATCTTTTTTTTCTGGACTGTAACATTTTCCTTTAGAAAAACAAAATGGTATATCATATTTTATCCTGTCTGTTTCACAGTGCTTACCAAACTTGCACAAGACACAGATCTGAACCTAGAAAAATGACCAAGCACAAGAGCATGAAGAAGAAGAAAATCATTTCCAAAGCCTGTGACCTAAACACCTAAACAAGCGTGCTCCATGTAGCTGTTGCTGGTGTACCACAGGAACTGTCTCTGAATCACAGAATCACAAAATCACAGAATAGTTGAAGTCGGAAGGGACCTCCAGAGATCATCTAGTCCAATCTCTTTGCTCAAGCAGGGTCACCTAGAGCACGTTGCACAGGTATATGTCCCTTTGTCCTGGTTTCACCTGGGATAGAGTAATTTTTCTTCGTGGGGGCTGGTATGTGCCGTGTTTTGGATTTAGGAGAAAAATAATACTGGTAAACACACTGATGTTTTAGTTGTTGAGGAGCAGTGCTCACACAGAGCCAAGGACTTTTCAGCTTCTCGTGCTGCCCTGCCAGCGAGGAGGCTGGGGGTGCACAAGGAGCTGGGAGGGGACACAGCCAGGGCAGGTGACCCAGCCTGGCCAAAGGGATGTCCCATACCATGTGGTGTCATGCTTAGCAATAACAGCTGGGGTAAAGGAGGAGGAAGGGGGGGATGTTGGGAGTGATGGCGTTTGTCTTCCCAAGGAACCGTTATGTGTGATGAGCCCTGCTCTCCAGGCAGTGGCTGAGCACCTGCCTGCCCATGGGAAGCAGTGAAAGAATTCCTTGTTTTGCTTTGCTTTGCTTGCACACTGCTTTTGCTTTACCTGGTAAACTCTTTGTCTCAACCCATGAGTTCTTGCACTTTTACCTTCCCGATTCTCTCCCCAGTCTCACTGGTGGAGAGCGAGCGAATGGTTGTGCGGTGCTGAGCTGCCTGCTAGGGTTAAAGCACTACATCCTGAGAAAAAATAAGCGTTGGCACACACACACACAGTGTTCTTATTGTGCTTCTGACATATCCACAACCTTTTGTGGGCTGAAGAAAGTGAGCCCAACTTCAGTGATCTTTAGCGATTTTCTAGCATCTAAGAAAATGGAGCATCTTACTGTAATGCTCCACTGCTTTTATACATGTATACTGTGCAGTTATACTTTGTCAGAAGCTTTTGGAGATTTAAGAAACCTCAGGTCTGAGCCAATACTGGAGAACCTGCTCATAGATAAATGTCACTCCACAGTCTGCTCCAGAGGCACCTAGGTGCACCTTCATCCCATCAATAGAATCACAAAGTCACAGAGGAAGTTCTTCTATGCTAAAATGCTGCACAACACTGTGCAATGCTACAGCAGTTTGTACTAAAACAGTCAAAAAGTCAAAACAGCAGAATTTAAAAGCCTTCTTTCCAGTCAAGTAAAGGATGTAAGATAAAGAGCTGTAGCCTGAACTGGCTGAAGCTGCAGACATAGTGATAATACACTTTGAACTTGTTTGTTTTCAGTCATTCAATACCTTCCTGTTCAGATGCCTCTTCTGTATTCAATATGGAAAATGAAATAGCTCTGGCAAGTCTCGTAACTGTTAATACTTCAAAGCCAATTCTTGTCTAAGTATCTACTAGCAGGGAAAAAACACTGCCATGGAAGTCATTTTTTTCTGCTGCTGTAGCAATCCCCCATCCAACAATTTTCTGTAACACATAATATGAAGAATATGCAGAAGTGTCTAGTTTTGCTATGGTATTTGTTTATCTATAACCAGAAGAACATTAACAACTGCCTGTGAAGACAGCAGTGATACTAAACGGCAAGTAAAGACATTGATCTGTATATTATTATATTGATTATGCCAGAATCTGTTGTTTGTGTGGTTCAATATTTTTAACGAAGTAAAACATGAGATTTAGCCTAGTGTATTCTTATTTTTTACCCCATATTTCATAACTTTCTTTTCTTTCTGGAGATTTAATGTCAGAGCTAAAATTATGAGGTAAAAGAATAAGTAAATTTTGAATAATCAGTTGATTTTCCATGCCATCATGCACGTCCTCTTCTTATCTCCTCATTAGTCGCAGAAGAATGTCGCCTTGCTGTGTATTCCTAAGCCCCAAGCACTGTGATAGCCAAATAATGGGAGGGCACTGAGAAGGGTTCCCTGTGTTGCTCTCCTGGACTCCCCGGTCTCTCAAAGTGCTAAGAGGGGGAGAATCTGAACTATGCTACGTATGGCGTCTTTTTCTTGAACCACTGTCACTTCATCCAATCTGGAATATGATATTTTTATCTAGTACTTCCCTCATCATCTGCTGTTCGGTAGCATTGTTTCTACTGATAGTTGTAAACGTCAATGGCTGGAATCCTCTGGACTGAGATCACGGGCATAAACATCTGCTTGTCCTTTTACTGAAATCTAACTCATTCTTGCTTTACTATTTGGATGGGCTGGAATATTTCCTTTGCTGCATTTGGGTTGAGAGAAAGAAACTCCTTAAGATGACAGATTCAATTACCTGCATTTTCAAAACTGTGTGAACATACCCCAAGTTACACCAGGTCGTCAAAGGCCGGACCAGGTATCTTTTGAGGTCTGTTCCAACCTGGGCTGTGCTACGATTCTATGATTGAAAAGGTACATTTTATTCTGCTCTCTGACCAGCAGCAAGCCTACAGACCTCTTCCCAGAAACTCAGAGGTGTCAAAATCAGGGAAAGTTCCACGCTATTTTCACACCAGAGCTAAGCATGTATTCATTACCTTTATTAAATTGTTTATTTCACCTTCCTTCCTTGCTCAGCTGACAAAAATAACTATGCTACCCAGCATAATATTAATTTGCTTTTCATTTTAAAATGAGGACAAATAGTGCACAAAACATATTCCAGTACTTTTACTGTTCGAACTATTGTTGATGATGCCAGTGAAAGGTAAGTCATGCATTAATGTTAAAGAACTTGACATTTCAGTTTTATTAATCAAACTTCTGTTAATTAAATCGTATTTCATCATACTTTACAGGTTTTAAGCAGCACACAGTACTCTTAAGATAGCTGTGGAAGTTCAGATTATGCAAATAGCAGAATGCAAAATGTTGCTATTTCAGCCACTGCTGCTCTATTTACATTTTTGTTCACAGTTTTAACAATCAGTGAAGATTTTGAACAAACAAATAAACCAATTTCATTTTGTTTTAAAATCTTAAAGATGTCTCATATCTCTGGCTATTCCTGTTCTGGCCCCATTAATAACCACCGAAGAATCTAGAGGAAAATACATGGGAGAAAGACAAAGGAAATAATTTCTGTTTATGACCTGACTGCAGATAAAAGCCTATCTCAGTTGTACTAAAGCCATTGACAATGGAGCAGGCAATTGCTTACATTCTATTTGACATTAGATATTTTTATTTTAATCTACTGCTTTACCTACGGAGCTAAGATCACAAGCTCAACCCTCAGGAGCAGTGCTTGTTATACTTTTCTGAAGGGTCTCTAGTGTATTTTTCTTTCTTTCTTTCTTTCTTTCTTTCTTTCTTTCTTTCTTTCTTTCTTTCTTTCTTTCTTTCTTTCTTTCTTTCTTTCTCTTTCTTTCTTTCTTTCTTTCTTTCTTTCTTTCTTTCTTTTTCTTTTTCTTTTTCTTTTTCTTTTTCATTCTTTTTCTTTTTCTTTTTTCCTCATCCTGTCTATATACCTTTGCTATCCTTTGTATTTTAATTTAAATTTTATAACAAATCCAGGGCAGATACCTCCTGGTTGTTTGCACAGTGCTTGCCACAGAAGGCTCCAGCTCCAAGCCTCGCACTCCCAGGTGGTTACTCATCATGGTTTTGGCTGGGGTAGAGTTAATTTTCTTTGTAGAGGCTTATATGATGCTATGTTTTGGATTTTTGATGAAAACAGTGGTGATAACACCATCACCAAACAGTAAAGAATCTCATAATTCACCAAAGCTTCAGCCCTGACCCCCATATGCAGGGTACACTCCTCCTTCCTAGCACTGTTCAGGCTTTTCTATCAAGACAAATGCTCTGAGGTGACAAGTACTCTACACCATATTTATGCCCTTTCCTGAATCTACACTTTGGATAATAAATGACAGACAAGCGCCGCTATCTGCAAATTTACATATACACACAAACAAACACACACACGTATTTTCTGATGCTTATGTGTTACAGGAATTTGTTAATCCAGAGCAGATTCTCAGTTTCTGCACCACTGAAGACCGTAGTATAACATGAATCCCTACAAAGGTATAACTATTACTTGCATATCTGACTGGAAAGTGCTGAGTCCTGAAACTTTACCTCAATGGTACATTTCTACATCCATAGTGAAAACTCATTCAATATATTGCTTTACTGCAAGCTAATTGTTATTAATCCTACATGGATAGATTTTCTTAACTTGATTCAATCATACAAAAATTAGATTTGGTCTTAGACAGGACTATTTGTTTTAGATTTCATTAACAACCAATAGAGAAATAAGTCTCACCTGAACAATGACCCTGGTAAAATAGGGGTCCTAAAACAAGTGGCATAAAATGTTCTTTATGTAGAGAGCTTGGGATGAAAAAATTAGACACTTGACTTTCATATGTCTAAAATTAAATGAGATTAACCATTTCTGGGATTACTGTTTGCCTTGTTTTTTTCTCTCTGCTTTTCTGTGCCACTATTCCAGTACTGCTCCTGAATGTCACTTTGTGAGGGTGGCCTGTGGGGAGATTATGACTTTTGTATGCCACAGCCTATAGGGAGATTATGACTTTTGTTTACCACTCCATGCCTAGACTTTATAGATGGTTATCAAACCTTCCTTGTCAGTCGGCTTATTTTATTTTTTAATCTTGGCAGAGTCTTTTAATTATATATTATCCCTAGAGCTCAGCAAACCTTCATCTCCCTAATACTCTTACAACAAGTTCCACAATCTAAAAGGTGTTTAATTTTGATTGTTTATAAGGGGTTATATCACCTTATTTCTATGTGAAAACAGCTGTAAATATTTTTTTTCCCCAAAGTTTCTAATATTCTTTCTGAATAGTTGCATTATAAAACATGGGTCACCTCAACATTTCTGCCCACACTCAACAACATTTCAGCCACAAAAGCTGAATATCAGAACTATAAAAATGCTCATAATTGATAATAATTTAATACTTTTCTGCTCAGTGATAACAAATTTAAACATACAGTTTGGAAACTTATTGGCTTTTGTAGACAGAGACTGAGAAAAAGCACACTGAACATCCCTGTTTATTCTTGTATATTGCCAGTGTCTTTGTAGTTGAGATCATGGGTTGTGGGACTAAGCAAGGAAGAACAAAACAATCAGGAAAATACGGCTTTGGAACTAGATGTCAAGCAGTGTGTACATGCACCATCCTGCATTAGAGAATTTCACTTTCTGGTGAATTAAATTATTGTAAAATTTATTGGAAAGAATGAGTCATTTTTGGAGGGCATGTCTATGAGCACTGGTTCTTTGCTTAAACAGTAAACAAAACATAAATAAATACTACTAAACTGCAGTTCTACAGCAGAGATATTCCTTAAAATAATCTACATGTTAGGAAGAAGATTATTAGTAATTAGAGAGTTATATAGCTTATTGTTTAGTTTTCTTGAAGTTCTTCACAAATGATTGTTTGATCAAACCCTTGTCACGTTGGAGTGGCAGATGATTGCAGTGGCAAACTCATTTGTAACCTCTAAAATTCCAGGAATGTTTATTTCCACTAGCAATGAGCAGCAATGAGCTTGTCATCAGGGTGTTCTGCTCCAATTACATTTAAATTCCTGTTTTCCCTTCAAAATTCTAACCAATATTTGCATATTTAAAAACAAGGTGCATGAAAACTTGGAAATTAATTATCAGGTTGGCCAAAAACATAGCTTCAATATGTTAGTGAAGCAATGAATTCTCTAGCAGGATGAATAGCCTCTTGGAAACCGACTAAAACCCATTGTTACAATTTTGTAATAGGTCACCATACCCAGTGCTTTCAGCAAAATTTTAAAAAGGACTCATTCCAAGACACAGTTTTTTAAAAATACTTAATCCATGTCAATAACTGCAGGTATTTTTTCTCTGTAGGAATTCTCAACAGGGAAAAATTCTGCATTGCTTCTCTTATTTATTACCACGTGTAGGTTGTCTATTGCCATAGCCTGATGTTTTAATTTTGCAGTTTTTTTACTAGTGTTTTGTGTTTCTGACATTGTTATTTCATTAAGATTTTAAAACTTCTCATAAAAAGTATTTATCAAACTGGCAACACTCTAAGTTTCCAATTCCTTATATAAGCAGTACTGCACACAACTGCCAAATAAAATTACATGAGCAAACATTTTCATTGCAAGTACTAAATGACACATTGAATAATAAATCAAATAGTAAATAAAAACAGACATTTTTTGACAGTTTGTGAAGCCAAGTTTTCATGACATCATACACCCATTGCTTATCCTGCAGGAAGCTCTCATACCAAAAACAAAACAAAGCAGAACAAAAAAAACACAGCTTTATAAGNGGCAGGAATAATGAAAAAAACAGACTGTTCTGCTAAAAGAATGACACTGATTTTAGTCATCATTATGCTGTTGTTTTCAGCAAGCGTGATTACTAATCAGATCAACAGTAAATTGAATACCAATGTTCCCTTCCCTATGCATTCAAACCTTGTACTATTAGCACAATTATAATTANATAAACACAGATGAAGAGAGTGTTCTTGCCCAGGAAAGCTTAGGTAAGTTTTGTGAAGAAACAATAATGACTATAGAAGCTTGTTGCTGATCAAGAGAATTTGAGAAATGCAATGACATTTTTTAGG
>VXAL01002639.1:3027-16029 GCA_013399475.1 Chauna torquata
TGGATATAAAAACATATTGCATCCCCTGCCCTATTATGTTAGGAGAAATGATAACAGCTGATAAATATGCAGTTATTAAACTTTTAATGGAATTAAAACATTTCTGTTAGAAGCACAAAGGAAAGACTTGTGTTTGTCATGCAAGTAAACGTAATAAGGATGTCTTTTTTTTTCCTCCCCCAAATGTCTGTGCCTCTGACGTGCCATAAGGGATGAACTGCTGTTTTAACGACCTAGGGGGTTGCTTCTAGAAGTGGTTGCCCTTGGTGAAGAATATATTTGCAAAGGATCTGAATGACCTTGTACTTTTGAGCCAGACAGGTGCTATTAGTATGTGATGTTGCTGAGAAACTCCTGAGGAGGCAGTTGTATTGTCTGTCACTGCAAGTACAACTGCAATATAGGAATATTGAAAGATGGACATTGCATAAAGATAATGCAAGTGATCCTTGCAATATTATTGCATCTAAAGTGTGGAGGTAGACACTTTACTGATACCACAAAGTTTCAAACACACAAACAGATTTTCTTGTTATTGTTTTTTGATCTCTTGCATTCAAAATAGCAGCACACGTGTGAATGCTGAGCTACGCTCGTAACAGGTGTTCCTGACCTCCTTGAAAACACAAAGAACTGTTATCTCCTTTTTCAGCTTGTGGTCCTCTTAAATCACTGGCCTTTTAGCTATGGAGAAGTACATGGTCCAACTCAGTTTTCAGGAAAAAATACGGATTTCAATGTCATCCCTAAAGTGTGGAACACTTCTTGAAATCCTGAAGCTGTCAAGGGGCAGAGAATGCCATTCTTCATCCAGACATATTAATGGTAGGTTCCTGATCAGTAATTACTTGTCAGACATTAGAAGCTGCTGTGGCCTAATGACTGAAGACTTTCAGAAAAACAAGAAAACTGAGTAATGTACTTCTCAGAGGGGAGTTTCAGGCACAACAGAGCTGGAGCTAGAGTTTTACTGCTATTTGCTTCCACATTAAAAAGTAAGTGATATAAACACCAAATCCTAAATAATCAGAAAGACTTGAATATGATAGTTGTGCATTTTGTTGAGGAAGGCTATGAAAGGCATAAACTCACATAAGATCTTGTTCTGTAAAATAATAGTTTAGGATTGTCCTTTCCGCAACATATCTGATACTGACAGGAGCAAGACCCCTGAGTAGAGGGGACTATTTTCTGATTAAGTAGGAAAACTATGTAATGCTTCAAGCAGTCATTGGCATTATGAGGCAGTGTTGCCAGACATTGGACTTGACGATCATTGTGGGTCGTTCCACCTCAGGATATTCTATATTCTAGTTTGGGTATACCACTTAAAAAAAAAAAAATCACTAAAAATCCATACATCTCAGTTAAAACAAACAAACAAACAGAAAACCATACAGGTGTCTGCAGGTTTCAGCTCTTTTCAGTTCCATTTTCTGATGGATGTGGCATTCATTCTGCCTATTCTCAGGGATGAGTTCTCATTCTGGCTAAATTGCTGCTTTAGTTAACTTGTATGGGTACCTGCATAGCAGGTCTAACCCTGTGCACATCCAAACAATATTTGAATGCCCTTCTAAGACTGCAGTAGGAATTTCTTATTCTTTCTTCCTCTTATCAGATGCTTCTTGGGATTCCAGGATTTCTGCATTATCAAAACTTACAAAACATGATCCTACAGGGGGCCGCTACTTTGGTCTTGATCTGCTGATGCACTTAAGCATATTGGTGGGATCTGTTCATATACTTATATGCCAATGCACTAGGCTTTCTGTGATTATGAGCTGTAATTGACCAGGCAACAGAGCAATAGCAGTTAAAAAACAGGACACCACAGCAGCAGGGAAGAGAAACCTTCATGCTTTTTTTTTTTTTTTAAAAAAACCTGAGGGTTGTTTTGAAGACTACCATGCAGTTCAAAATCTGAAAGGATGAGGAATAGCACTCATGAGAGAAAATAAATATTTAAGTTGAATTTGCCTATTTATTTTTCAGTGTTAATGGCTTTCAATGTTCAATTTCAGTTGTAGACTGCTTTTCTGAGTTGGAACAAGTGCTTTACAAAGGAAGGTATCATTGTCCGCCTTTTACATTGGCACAAAGAGCTGAGATGTCTTCACCAATCTCGCTTAACAGATCACAGCATAGCCAGGCTTTGAATTCTAAAGAAAGGCANCAAACTAATGAGGGTTCGTCAAAGACACTGCTGATATGGTTCTTGAGCAGAGCAAAGGTACCTGGGTAAATTTAATTTTTTAGGAGACATATATGTTAGAAATATAAATACTCATATTACTATGCATAGCTACATGTATATATATATAAAAACTACACTATATATAATAATACAGGCTATATATAGTAACAAGTATGTTACTATTTATATGCAAACTTATATATAGTGTTTAGATTCTGGGGAAATCCTCAATTAGCAACTGGGTGGGAAAAGGATTGAAGTTGTAGGTACGTCACATGCTATGTGAATGCCTTGCACTTGAGCTGGGTACTCAAAACCTCGAACTGAAAACTCAGAACCCTATTTTGAATACTCAAAAATGGAAGAAGAAAAAGGTGTGCTCCAGACCTCAGGGAACAGGATTTGTTAGGCTGCACACTGGTGCAGTAACAAAAAGGGAGATAGAAGAAATAAGAATGGCACCAGGAAAAGGAAGGCAACTCTTAACTTTAGTGTGAGACAAAGCAAAACAGTATGAACAGCGAGGCAAAGATGGCAGAGGAATTTTATAGAGCTTTACTGAAGGATGAGATTTTTTTCTGCCTCTTCAACACATTGTGGTCCTCTGTGTCTTCCCACTCCCTCTCTTGTTATATGTTTATTTCCTTCATTTTCATCATGATGTGGCTACAAGAGAAGAATCTTCCTATACTAGTTTGCTTGCTTTGCATCTTTAGCACAAGAAATACTCCTATATCTTCTCCTGGTTAACTTGGTAAGCCAATTAGTACTTGATCAGTTGTTCTGAACTCCATGCTTGTTGGTTTGTGGTTACATGCTCTCAGACCCTAACATCTGACAGGAAGTAAGGACAGGGAGTGAAGCAACTTTATTTCTTATTTACCTGTCATTTGTGGATTCAATTCTTAGCATTTATGTTCCAATAATATTGTAGTTTCTGGACTGAATGAATATGAAATCTAATCTGTCCTCTCCAGAGAAATCGCTGTAACACTTGAACATGTTACTGTTGAAGGGATTTGGGTCAAATATTGATTTTTCTCGTATGCCAGTATCAATCAGTGTATTTTAATTTAATTCAAAATACAAGTAGCTGAGAGTTCATAGAAACTAGAGTTGTACTGAGATAGACTTCATTTTCTCAGGTCTGCTATCTCTGAGTCTACTGACACAGTGAACAACAGAGATAATTCAGTATTTCAAGAAACAGCTAGGCTGCTGGATTGAGATAGTCCGTATTTATACTCATTCTGATAAAACCAAGAAGCAATCTGATAACCAAAGAAGTTCCAGAGGAGCCTGAGCAAGGCAGCCTTTGATGAGTAGTGTTGCAACCAGAGGGCTGGGTTGAGGTGGTAGAACCGATGGAGGGGAACTGATTTAGTAGCTTAATATTACAGTTCACAGTAAAACAAGGGCATATGTCTTAGATATCTAATCTAGAATACCACTAGCAGTGAACGTTAAAAAATAGACTGGTCATGGCAAACTGTAGTTGTAAGTGCAGAATGAAAACAAACAATGTTGCTGAATGTTATAGCCAGACATTTCATACTCAGGTGGAACTACTGGGCTCACAGAAGTGATGAACTGCTCTGGACATAGAGCTGAATTCTGGATGATTTCTGTATATTTACCATTGACATTTCTGGATAGTACAGGCAGAATCTTAGAGATGTGAGAATGGATTTCATTGATTAGTTTATTGGGGAGAAATTAGGAAATATGCCCCAAAATTATAGATACACAAGTCTGAAAGTTTTGAGCCATTATCTAGGATATGATGGTTTGGTCTGAAAGAGGTGAAAGAAACCTCTGTGTTGGTTCACACATCTCTTGTGAACCTGTAGGTTTGTTCTTTTTATAGAAGATTTTCTAGGGTGCAATGTTGTACTGTATCCTCAGCATAAGGATTTTAATAATTCTGGCAGCAGATCAATTTTCTGTTAGTAGAGTTCAGATTATGAAATCCGTTCTTTCTCTAAAGAACACCTATTCTTGCAGACAGGTTCATTGAGACTAGTGGAATGACTTGAGAGAGTGCTGACTAATTTTAGTGAGACCTCCACAGTCTTGGTTCACTTTAGGAAGCTGGATTTAATTGTGTGTGAAAAGGAATGGAGCCAAAACAAAGTACAGAGGGAAGAAATCTCAGTGGTTTCTGTGGATATGGCTTCATAGTAGGTGAAATCCACATTCTTATCTGAGGCTTACCTCAAATCCCCACCAGCTATTCAAATCCACTTAAATCCTTGCCTACCTGCCCGTTGAATATTGAAATATTTGCTCAGATGGAGCTATAGGATATAGTCTGTGTTGCACTTTAAGAACAGTTCCAACTTATCTACTTTACAGTGAGCATATAAATAAAATTCACTTTGTTTCCCCAATTCTATTCTATATGTGAAAATTTCTGACCTTTTTCCTTCATCATGCACCAGAAACTACATGTGCGTGTTTCCGTATGTTTGCCACTTAAATCCTCATTTCAGATGCTCTATCTCATATCTGTCCTGCTTTACTCAGCTCAGAAATACCAAAAAAAATCTGTTTGATGTTGGAGCTCACTGACCAGAGCACTGTTAAGTCAGGCATGGTGATACTCATAAGCAGAGCATGTGAATGAGTACTAGACTCTGCCCGCCTCTGACGGAAAGACAAAAATTGGTCTCTGCACTAAGCACACGTAAGCACATCTTGGAGTATCTTATCTGTAACATCTAATTTAGAAATCTGAATTTGAAACCTCAGTTAAAAGAACATCCAGAAGGAAATGTGCAGAAAATGAGCTAGGGAAAAACAAACAAACAAACAAAAAGACTGAAAGGGAGGAAGGGAAGACAGGAGAAAAAACTTCATGAGTAAGGTAATTGCAGCCATTTACTCCCACAAAGTATTCCATAAAGAAGTATTCTGAGTTGTCCTCTGGAGTCTTCACTGACTCCTGTAGAGGAGGTTAAAATTCCTAACTCGGGGGATATAATGACTTGGGAAGAATTTGCTGGTGTGCATCCCTCAAGACACCTCTGAAGAGCCCAGCACACTTTTTAATAGCAACTCCTTATCTGTTGAGTCATGACCCTGACATGCTTCTTGCAGCACAAACTAATCTGCCACTCCAATGAGAAGACAAACAGCTTTCAATCTCCAGCCCAGAAGAAGAGCCATATAACACACATTTCTTTCCTCCCCACTGACTTCCTACTGGTCACTGATGCTCATGGTCTGCTGTCTTCTAATAACATAAACTGGAGAAAAATGTGCGTTCAGTGAATGCACTCAGCTCTGGAGTAATCGCATGACTCACTGCAACTGAATATAGAACTGTCTTGCTCCCTTATCCTGGCCTCCTTGTTTTATTCCTTTGTACTCTTAATGTAAAGCCTAGAGTTAATGCAATATTTAGTGAGAGCATACTAGTGTATGTGGATTGTAAATGGGCATCCGTTTATTTCAGGAAAAAAGAAATACGGGTTAGTAAGAACCACAGCAAGTCTGGCAAATGACTGTCCACCAAGAGTTTGTGTAATCTGTCCTTACTATTACATGTACACATCTGCAAAATCTGGGGCTGCTTTCTCTTCCAGGTGAAGATCTAGGGCCAATATTGGCAAGCCCCATAGCAGGAGGAGGAAGGAAGAAGAGCAGACCTGACACAACTTGATGAGCTGGAAGCTACGCTGGGCCAGATACTAAGGATCTGCTGGAGGTGAATTTATGGGAGAAAGAAACAGCAGATTCAAAGTCATAGACTAGTAAAAACCTGCCACTATCTTTCTATCTGTTACTGAAGAGATGACATCAAGAATGGAAACATTTCCCAGATAGTAGTCAATGTAATAAGTGCTGGAAAAACTACTGTACTGTAACATTCTGGCTTACCTAGATGGAGTTGCTGGGAGATGCTAGGGACCTTTCCTTTGACTTCCATTCATCCTCTATGATGTATGATCCCAGATAGATTTACACGTGAAGAATTTAAGTGTGGAAGTAACATTTTACTTCAGCTATGTCTGAACTGATCGTGAAGCTTGTGTTCTCTTTCCTTTGCATTTTTCTGTTTGTAAGTCCGTCATTCAGGTAGACTTTTATGCTTTTATGCTGGCATTACCATTCCAGCACTGTCCAAGACAATGCCAAAATCCCAGATACTGTACTACTATATGGCTGAGGGATGGAGGAGATTTATTCAGTTGCTTGCAATTTCTCTTCCTTAATTCATCACCCTATTATTCTATGTGCAAATGTTCCCCTTTTTTATTTGACTATTGGTGCTTGATAATATTTTATTTAGAAGGAATTTAAAAAAAAAAAGGTCTTGGCTAAAAGAAGTTTCCAGCCATGACTCCAGTAGCTATTAGTCTTGCTCATTTGGTGGCAAGCTGCCAAGCCAGCAAATTATGACATCTCTCATGTAGATAACTAGTTTTCTAATGTGTGTTTGTAAAAAATCACCCTTATTTCAGACTTTATGTGATTTTCCTGCTGCGCCATCTTTTTCTCTTTCTTCTTCAATTCAAGCCCAATCCTTTCTTCCTTGGAGTTTTATTGTATTGGCTTTGTGTGGACCAGGCTCAGAACATTTCAGTGTACTTTTCCATCTGTCAAATAGTCTTTTGTAAGTTTTAACTAGCTGGTTCTTATTTGCGGAGTACTTAAGCCAATTCTACGTAGTGTCTCATAAAGTTCCTGCACTGTTGCTGTATGATTTTACCTTAATTGTTTAGTCAAATCACATATGCACTATTCAAACATAAGTGAGTCAATTTTGTGTTTTTGGTCATTTCACATTGCTCACCACTGACAGATGCAGAAGGTCCTTCTTCTTTATGTACACATGAGTAGACATTTGGTATAGACACAATGAAGTTTATTCCCATAACTAGGTGTTTAAGCTCCCAAAGAATCATCAGAGCCTCCAGAGCAACCAAGAAACTGGAGGAAGGAGAATGTGAAGGAGAAATGAGCTGGAAAAAGGGAGGGGCATGGAGGTGTGGTGTTTTTACTCTTCTGGGCAGCTGAACTCCACCACAACCACTCACTCACTCCCCCTCCTCAAAGAAAGAGGGGGAGAAAATACAATGGGAAAGGGCTCAAGGGCTGAGATAAGCAGAGGGAGATCGCTCACCAGTTACCATCGTGGGCAAAACAGATTCAACATAGGGAGATTAATGTAATTTATTGCCTATCACTAGCACACTAGAGCAGTGAGAAACCAAAAGCAAACTAAAAACACCTTCCCCCAATCCACCCTCTTCTACCTCCTCCCCCCAAACAGCACAGGGGAACGGGGAATGGGGGCTGTGGTCAGCCCATATCGCTTTGTCTCTGCTGCTCCTTAGCAGTCACTCTCTGCCCCTGCTCCAGCGTGGGGTCCCTCCCACGGGATGCCGTCCTTCCCGAACGGGTCCTGCGTGGGCTTCCCACAGGCTGCAGCTCTTCAAGAGCTGCTCCAACAGGGGTCTGTACCACAGGGTCCATCCTTCAGGAGCAAACTGCTCCAGCACGGGTCCCCCACGGGTGGCAGCTCCCACCGGATCACCTGCTCCTGCGTGGGCTCCACTCCATGGGCTACAGGTCCGGCCTGGAGCCTGCTCTTGCGGGGGCTCTCCATGGGCTGCAGCCTCCTTCAGGCCAGATCCATCTGCTCCACCGTGGGCTCCCCCACAGGCTGCAGCCTGGAGATCTGCTCCATGTGGTACTCCATGGGCTGCAGGGGGACAGCCTGCTCCACCATGGTCCTCACCATGGGCCACAGGGGAACCTCTGCTCCAGTGCCTGGAGCACCTCCTACCCTCCTTCTTCACTGACCTTGGTGTCTGCAGGGCTGTTTCTGTCACATTTTCCCACTCCTCTTACTCCCAGCTGCTGTTGCACAGCAGTTTTTTTCCATTTCTTAAGTCTGCTCTCCCAGAGGCACAACCAGCATCGCTCACTGGCTCAGCTCTGGCCAGCGGTGGGGCCCTTTTGGAGCTGGCTGGAGCTGGCTCTGATCTGACATGGGGCAGCTTCTGGAGTCTTCTCACAGAAGCCACCCCTGTGGCCCCCCTGCTACTAAACCCTTGCCATGTAAACCCAATACAGGGGGTGGGGGTGGGGAGGAGGGAGGAAGATTAGCTGACCCATACTCCTAAACAGGGCTTCACACTGAAGAGTCTGGATCGCCCTCGGAATGCTTGATTGACGATTCAATGAGAGCAAGATTCTGTATCAGCACTTAGCTTAGATGCATAAGGTTGATATGAATACCTGTTCACTTCCCCTATGCCCCTCGTGTCCCTTTAATAAGGAGAAAATTGAATCCCAGTTTCTGAACAAAAGTCTGTAGCTAAGAGAGAACATGGTCTCCCTGGCTGAGTAACAGCTGGGGAAAAATGAATAGACCATATGTCGGAGAGCAGCCGCCAGAACACTGGGACAAAGCTGTGGACCACTGCCAAGCCTCACAGTGAAAGCCATGGCAGTTGGGGCGAGGGGTGGAAGGAGACTGATCAGAAACACTATCAGGGACCCTGCGCTGGTGTATTTTTTAGGGTTTGCATTATGTAAATCCTGAACAAAAGAAGGAAAAATGACTTGTTTTCAAAAAGTTCCTTGGAAAAGAAAGTCAGTCACCCAAGTGGCTCTGAACTTCCTTGTTAAAACTTGCCTAGTTCGCTTATGCACCCCTTTTTTCACCTGCGTCATCATCTTCAGGAAAGCCTAGAGAGCTTCAGAATTTTATCTGTGGGAATCATTGGCTACTGATTTCTTTATTTCACCTTTTCCACCCTTAGTCCTCTTTCTCCACAATCTAGTTCATCGCTGTTTCTTCTGTAACCTCAACTCAATTGTAGAATGGGGTCTTCTTAGATGAACATCATGAACAGCTGTAACAACTCTGCAGCCTCTGGAAGGGGAGCACGGTTTGTGAAGACTTTTATGGAAAAGGAGTTGATCTGCAATATGTTCAATCCAAAACTTTTTTTTTTACCTATAAACTGATTATATACTGCCAGTCTGTTCCAGGCCCATGGAGGAGGTGGTGATGTATAGTTTTACAGAGGTGGAATGGAGAGCTGAAGCTAACGAATTTGGTGAGCTCTGGGAGAGAGATTAGGAAGGAGCAGCAGCAGCCCTCAGGCAAGGAAAAAAAAAAAAAAAGACAAACCTGACCCCACATGGTAACCCCACAAGATGTGGGATGCAGCCAGTTTTTTCACATCACTGTGAGCAGGGGTGGTTGAGAGCCACTGGTCCATTCTACGTTTTGTGCTGAGCCTACATTGAATGGTACAGACCTCACTGGTCTTACTCTGTGCACTTGCAATATTAACTTGATAAGTAAGGAAACAAAAGAGAATCTTGGCAAAGTTTTGGTTTAATTTTTTTTTTTTTTTAAAGTAGGGCAATTCTTTATAGAAAGAATATACACATGTTATTTACAAAAACCAACACTTCAAGTTTCTAGTGAAAATCACATTCATCATAGTCCTAATTACATTTCTTTAATCAGACACGTCCCTTCTGAAACTTTGTACGTTTAAACAGAGTACCTGCTTAGAGACACTTAAGCAAAAATTGTGTAGCAGTTCACATTAATTGATTGTGACTGATTTAAGTGAAACCTAATTGCCTACATTGCTGATACTTATTTGTCTAACAACCTAAATGAAGGCAATTGCGAAAAAAAAAAAAAAACCAACCAGCCTTATGCAGTGTTTTACACCTTGTTGGTTATTCCTCCATAATTAGTCATTTTAGATTCTAGATATCCAGTCCACTGTAACATGTCATATATTGGCTTATAATGGTTAAAGGGAAAAATAAATGAGAATATACTTCTGGAATGGCAGTGATATCTACCAAATTTCCTTTTAAATATGCACAACAAAATGGATTGTTAAAAATAATCCCCAGAGGATGGTGCTTCTTTTGTCAGTTTTCTACCAGAGTGCACCCTGCATTTTGACAGAAAATTGTTCATTAATCTCAAAGGAATGACCAGTTTTTCAAAATAGTCACTCAGCTATGCTGCCAATGTTAATTTTTTAAGCATTATGGGTACCATTAATTGCTTGCTGTGGTTGGAAACAACAGTAATCCTTTTTGAATGGGACATTAATGCCAAAACAAGTAATTAGCTTTTGTCCACATACTGTAATTAACAATTACCTTCCAGAAGGTAAGCATCATGCCTTCACAGACATTGCAAAGGCCACCATGTCACTGGAGATTTGGGGTCTTCCTCGGTAATATTTATACCTAGTCTCAAGACATTAAGGTGGGGTGCTTTTCTGGCTAAGCCCTACCACTTGCATTTGGAGTGGCAGACACAATAAAGGTAAAGGGATCTCATCTTCACTTTCAGCCTGGGAAGAGTTTTCTCTTCTTTTTTCCCTCCAGCTTTTTTTGCCTTTTAAGATAAGGGAAAAGGTATTTTCTTTTATGGATGCCTCAAATCACTTCCTCTCAATACATGAGATAGCACCATGTTTGGTTAAAAGGGAGGTTGAGTTGTCTGTGAAAGGAAGGCTGAGAATTGTTTGGGGTGGAAAAGGCAAGAAAGAATATGTTTTTCTATCTCATCCACCTCATACTTTGCCTTTGCAACCTCTGCTCATGTCCACTACAACTCATTCCCATTGGGTGCTGGGGTGGGAGGAGGAGAAAGAGGGAAGAGCTGAGCTTCATGGAGTGGAAGAACCTGCCAGAACTGCAGCTGCTTAGATGTGAATTTTGTTAAGAAAAGTCATGTCTTTGTTTTAGCTTTAGGGGAAAGGTGGAGGGATTGATTTTCAATGTCTGTTCCTCACTTTGATACTTTTCTTGGTAAAAAGTGCAAAATTAAGGGGTGGCTGTGCATGTATGCAATGTGGAGCTTGAAATCTCTGCAATGGTGTCAGTTTTTCCCCCAGGCTACCTTTATATGGCTCCAATGTCAGCAAGATCACTTCTAATTCTTATGGTATTACTTTAGACTCAAATCATCTGATTTTGCTGTCTGGGAGCAAACCCATTGTACTGAAGTATGCATACAAGGGCAGAAATATGGGAGAACATGAAATATATTTGCTTTTATATTTAAGAAAACATTTTTTTCTTTGGTCTATGCTTCAAAAAACCCCAAACCTAACCTGCAAAATAAGCCTTTAGTAAGTGTATTTAGTTGAGATTTTTAAAAGCACTTTATGATTTAAGATACATGGTCCCCGTGAAAACCTAAGACGTTTTTGCTTCTAGGCTGCTAAAACATATTTGATATGCCTGTTTATATTGGATTCTTTATATTGGATTCGCTGGTAGCATAGCTTGAATCGAAGCAGAGCTTTGGTATATCATTCCTCTAGGACTGAAATGTCAGCTCCCGACACAGTCTTGAATATTTTCTCTTTCTGGAATATGCTTTTTCAGAACGTTGCTCTGTGGTAGCAAAGGGCACTTCCCAGTGGCAGTTTCTGCTGGTTGAGAAATTAGTAACCTGGAGATGCTCATAAGTCTTGCCTGCTTTGCTCAGAGATAGTAAACATTCAAGCAAAATTACACACAGGTAATACTCCCTGCAGACACTCCAAGGAAGGCACTAGAATTTCCTAGCCCTGCAGCAAGNTCTGTAGAAAAGGCAGGTATTAAGCCTCACCTCAGGTGCTTTAGCCATGAGATCATTTGTGTAATATTCTTTGGGTGATGTTGTTGTCTAGCAATACTTGATATTCTCGGTACACTTGGAAATATTACAGAATTTCCAATCCGCTTTTCTAATACATTTTACTTGTTCCAGATTTTGGGCATCTTGAATTAATTTGACCCTTTGTTTTCTAAGATTCTTTTCAGCTGGGACTATATTCTTTTGCTTTTTTGTTTGTTTGTTTTTTAAACATATTGAATCATAAAAATGGCAGAGGTAAAGAATGTCAACACTAGAATCAATACAACTGCATAAAGTTAAAAAAAGGAAGCATTTTCCACTTAAACCGGAGGGATTTTACACTTCAGACTTCATTTATCCTTTTTTTTAAGGATTTTGATTGCTGATATCTTTTTCTGTAATAGCCATTCTGACTTAGATATATGTACAATGAAGTATAAATTGTAGAGGAAAAGATTTAAACCATATATATTTAGAGCTATTTAACCAAATGTAATAGGGTCTGTTAAGCGCCTGTATTAAGTGCTTGGCTGGTCCAGGAAGACTATTTTCATGTGGTGCAGAGATGAGNTTTGGTCTATGCTTCAAAAAACCCCAAACCTAACCTGCAAAATAAGCCTTTAGTAAGTGTATTTAGTTGAGATTTTTAAAAGCACTTTATGATTTAAGATACATGGTCCCCGTGAAAACCTAAGACGTTTTTGCTTCTAGGCTGCTAAAACATATTTGATATGCCTGTTTATATTGGATTCTTTATATTGGATTCGCTGGTAGCATAGCTTGAATCGAAGCAGAGCTTTGGTATATCATTCCTCTAGGACTGAAATGTCAGCTCCCGACACAGTCTTGAATATTTTCTCTTTCTGGAATATGCTTTTTCAGAACGTTGCTCTGTGGTAGCAAAGGGCACTTCCCAGTGGCAGTTTCTGCTGGTTGAGAAATTAGTAACCTGGAGATGCTCATAAGTCTTGCCTGCTTTGCTCAGAGATAGTAAACATTCAAGCAAAATTACACACAGGTAATACTCCCTGCAGACACTCCAAGGAAGGCACTAGAATTTCCTAGCCCTGCAGCAAGCATACAGCTTACTTCAACACATCTTTCTTATCTAACTATTCTTTATCTAGTTGTTCCCATACTCTGGCCAACAGACTTTACCTGCCCCCCGCCCCCCCCC
>VXAL01002639.1:17642-34707 GCA_013399475.1 Chauna torquata
GGGGTGGTGGGGGGGGGGGGGGGTGAGAGGAAGGCTGCTTCTTTCTGTCTGGGTCAGTTATTTAGGTATACAATGAGAGGAAGGAAGTACCTTTCCCACTTCTGCTTGGAAGGTACATCAAAAGAATATATTTTTTTGGAAATTAATTTCTGATGAAAATTTGACTTTATGTTTGTAAAACACCTGCCTTAGATCAATTTACTAAATAGCTCTCTTGCAAGTCTTCCAGACTACCTGGAAGTAGTACAGTTTTAAATTTGCAGATCCTGAGTCTTGAAAGAGTGAAGGGGTTGTGGTTTCATTTGTTGCTGAAGAAGGAATAGATTGGCCCAGTGCTTCCTTTGGCATTGGTTAGGTAGAGGTCTGCTAAGAAAGGAGCAATCTGTTGGGGTCTGCTGAAAAGCAGAAGGACCTGACTGTATCCTGGGGCTAAAATAGCTGTAATCTGTAGACAGATTTTGTTGACAGTTCCCCTCTCCTTCTTCCCCAGACACTCAGCTCTGCTGGAAAAAAGTGTAAAGGATCAGCACAGGAGTTATGCTGACATTTGGAAAAGGGCTAGGACATTGACATATGCTCAATATATCCATAAATAAATATTCACAAATAAATATATCCATAAATAAATACCTTGAAGTGGTGCTCCCTCTTGAAAGTGATGGGGTGAAGAGAATTCCTTCTTATATTGAAGGAAGAGAGTGACTTCATCCAAAAAAGTTTGGACTCCTTGAAACATTCTGGTGTCTCTTAGAAAGGGCTGATGCACATTAAGGCTGCCTTGGAGAAGTGGTTGCCCTTGCAATGTAACAGAGGGCAACAATGATCATATTTTATGCAAGATATTGCTGGTTTTAATCTTTAGAAATCTGTAGTATTTGATGAGATATCCACATTATTATTATTATTATTATTATTATTACTATTATTATTTAGAAATGTTTTGGGAAAGAGTTTGAGAAAAGAAAGGAAAAATTTGGCATTGAAGTTGGGAAAACCTGAGCGGATTTAGTGAAAGCCTGAAACTGGATAGGCAACATTTTCTTTGGAGATAATGGTATTAGATGAAGCTTCACCCATCCAGCAGCTGCTGAGCCATTGGGCAAATAAATGGAGGATAAGAATACTGTTTTTTAAAGCTGTTCCTCAAATAACTTTTTTTGTTGTTGTTGTTTTTTAGCAGGTGTCTGAAAAGAAAGCATTTCATTTTGATTTGAAATGGACATTTTTTGTTGGATGAAGCAACATTTACAGTTGCTATTTTTTCAGCTTAAATAATTGAAAAATGTTCTGTTCAAGTTGATCTGAGTGTGTTTTATTTTTTTCAGTTTACCAGCTAACTAAAAAGTTCCTTATTCACAATGTATTCTGCAGATTATCACTTACTTCGTGGACCCCAACTGTAAAGACACCCATGTTTGCAAAGCTATTCTGAATATATTTGCATAGCCACACTTAACCCTAGAAAAATAACAATATCTGAGATGCCTACAACAGTAAAACAAAACAAAACAAAAATGTAAAGAGTATCTACCATTACTGCTTCTATTAATAATTCTGTTTTGTGTCGAACCAGAAGAGGCAATGACAAGAATGGCTGTGCCCACGCTTGCCCTTGTTGCCTGGCTCCCATGTCATCATGTTTAGAGAAGCTCAGGAAGTTTTAAGGTAATGATATCATTCCAATTTTCCTTGTCAGCAATAAGGAGCTTTCACATTTAGCAACACCCCTAGTGTACTTATTCTCTGAGGGAGCAGATAACATAGATGACCTATGTTTTGACCTGGGAGTTAAGGTGAATTTTTCCTCCACTTTAAGAGTATTCAGGATTAGCAAGTGATGTGAAGATAGGAGCTTTTTTAGTGCAACAGCAGTGGCAGCATAAGGAACATCAATCCGTGTGGAACTTGTGATGGGTTGGTTATAGAGTCCTTGTAAGTCAGGATTTCAGTAGCATGAATTGAAAGTCTACTGAGACCCTACTATTTCAAGTCCATGAGGAAGAGAAAATGGGATAGCAAGGATTTTAGTAGTTTGGCAGAACACAGCCTGTGGCGAGAGGCCAGAGGGAATAGTCTGCTTCATTAGGTCAGCTTGATTAGATAAGTTGTATCAGGAGTATTCATGCTGCCATAGAAAAGCTGAATAAGCAGAGTAGGTACAATTTCCTGTAGAAATGGAGAGGTGTTGGATCAGAAGGCAGTGAATTTGATAGGAGAGCTGGGGCTGTTGCAGAGCGCTCCCAGTAAATCTGTATCTGTAGGGTCTGAGTGTCCTACTGAACCTGGAAGGAGTTCAAAACCTGTGTCACTTTTCAGGATTTGATTTGCACCAGCTAGGCTGAGATTGCTGATGTGTGAGAACATGAGCTCACTGCTGTAAACAATGTTCCCGAGTCTGTCTTAGTACAACAAAATGCCTGACTCTTCAATGGGTTCAAAGAGATTTGAATTCAGGTTTAAAGTTAAACCTGTACTTGTTGCTGAAATTGAGTGAACTTCAGTGTTTGCTGTGTTGGAGCCCAGAGAGCATCTCTTCTATTTCTTTTTTTTTTTTTTTTTTTTAATTTTGTTCTTCTAAAATTCCCTATTCCTGTTGGGTGTGGAACCACCATTCACTGTCATTACGAGAGAAGGGATGGTAGTTCAGCAACCATACTGCACACCTTCAGCCCCCTGAATCAAACGCTGAACTGAAATGCTGAAACCAGCAAGGGTATGGCTTGGCCTTTCCTAACCTCTGACTGTATCATTAGGGTGATGATATTATTTAAGCCTAATGTATCAGAAGGAAATGGTTTCATCGTTATCCAGTGGAGACCCTGTAACAATGCCAGAGTGACAGAGGCTATAATGAGGAACTGTAAGATTTCAATGGCAAAAGGGTTTCATTGCTAGTCCATGACCTCGTGGTGAAATCATTACAATGCAGTCAGAGATATGAAGTTATTATGGGAAAACTATTTCACAGCAAGTCTATAAAGACCTTTTTGATGGTGCCATTATGAAGCCATTACAATGTAAGGTTATGATGGCAAAATGGTTTCAATGAAACCCTATTATGGTTTAAAAACAGATTAAATGGTGTCAATGGAAGTTATTCTTCCTTTCAAAACCTAAAAGAATTAAACAGGCCTCTCTGTAAACCAAAACAATGAGAAATTAGAAGTTTCATGACACTTGATTAAAAAGAGAGAAATTATGAACTCTTAAGCACAGCCAACTAAAATTTCTGCTGGAGTTACCTAGCTGGAAAGTAATCATCATTGAGTTTCTAGGATCTTCTTTAATTAAGTAAATCAAAATGAAATATCATCCTCACATAAAAGTTTACAATAAACAACATTCTTCTGAATCCTTCTTGCTGTATTACAAATTAGTGTATTGCAGTTTGTTGTTTTTCTTGTGGTTGTGTTTCTGACTTGCATTTGCTCTGGTAAGGATAGCTGTGGCATACCTCAAAATAAATTAAAATTTCACTGCCACTCCCAGTCCAGGATTTTGAGTGACAGCTGAGACTGACTGTCAAACTAAATAGTATATTTCAAAACTGAGTAAAAATCACCCTACCTAAGACTGACATCTCATCAGTAATATGGTTACTATTTATCTGGTTTAAAATCTAGCCTAATCTGATCACCTGCTCTATCACTGGTGCTGGACAGGAATAAAATGTACATTTAAAAGTTGTTTTGGAAGACGGTACCCCTTTATGGGATAATTAGAACAGTACTTCCACTAGGAGGAATGTACCTCTAAAGTACTTCTGTTTTTTTCAGAATATCCAAATCTTTCTTGTTGGTGTTGTTTATTTTTCAGTGAATAACAACATATCTGTTGTTCAAAATATTCAGCTAGAGCTGGTCCAAGGGACTTGAACCTGGGACTTCGTGGAGGTTGTGTTATTTGGGTGCCCACTGGCTATCTGGGAGAGGGTGTCCTGCACCACAAGGACAGAAAGTCTATCCTAAGGCCAAGAATACCTTTATTGGAATGAAAGATTTCAGCAAGATATTCCAGGCTTGACAAATGTCTCTTTTTCCTCTACATTCAGGGGGGAAAAAAAAAAATGTTGAAAATATTTCCATCAGTCTTAGGTAATTCCTGTGTTAAATGTGCTGGAATATTTTTACAGGTTAGGAAACCTACAGCCTTAAAGGGGAGTTTCAAAACCAGTCACTTAGGTTCAGGCACTCTTCATCCTCCTTGCTCAGTATGTGTGTAAAATGATCTGGGAGACTGTCTTGGAGGACCATTCTTTTTATTAATAAACCACAGTGTGAGGTGTGAAACCTTGTGAATAGTAGTTGGTCTGCCCTTATTAATCTGGCATCCATATGTTCTAAGACAGCTTGAAGTATAATCATTATTTTTTTTTTCTTTTTTTTTTCCTGCATCTGCCACTGAAGAGGTATTTTTGGAGAGAAGGGCCAAGATTCTCTTTAGCTGCTGAAGACTCTCATCCCTTCGCAAAAATTAGAGTAGAAAGCAAAGCATTGCACAACGAGAGTTTTCCTCTTGAAAAACAATCTCTTTTACGCTGGTTTGATTTGCACCTTTTGCTTCTCCTTTTCAGACACTGTTACATGGATTATCACCTTTTTTGGAACACATGCCATTTCTGTACAGTGACAGCAACAGAAAGTTATACTAGCAGATGACAAATGAGCTCTGTATTTCCCATTTCAGATAAACTAGAAATTATAGATTTTTAAAATGACTTTGGTATTAAAAACTATGACCTAGCTATCAGTTCATCAGTCAAATGAATATCATCTAATACGGTAAAGGATTGATTTTGTCTTCTCATGTGCTGTATATGCAGAATATGCAAGCTCTCCCACTTTTGGTAAGGAAAGCCTCCGTATAATAGTGTAGAAATGTATAATATCCCAACATCAAGTGTCCCAAATTCTGCCATCCTCACTCTTTTCAACATCTTAATAAGTTCAAAACCTGTTTGACATCCTTGGGACAATACCATCAATCTCTGGTAATGAGGAAGTTATTCTGGAAAATGGTATAAATTGGACACCACAGTTACTGTGAAGCATATTGCAGGGAGAGATCTTTGAGTACACCTGTACGTGGCCAGCTTAGATCTGCCATTGATAGCATTGAGTTGGAGATGATAATTCTTCCTGGACTCAATGATTCCCGATGATTACTTGGATACCTATATCACAGTACCATTGAGGTGGATGCTGGGAGGGTGTACTGCCTCAGGCACTATTCAGCACAGAGTCTGCTTGTATACGTGCATGTCATGCAACATCCAAGATAAAGTGAAAGGTAGACTGCAGCAAAACGTAGGACAGACTGGCCCCATCACGTCTTCAGGTCATACTGCTATTCCCAGGTCATAGTCTTTGCCTGAGAAGTGATATCTACAAAGACGCTTCTCAGATACTTTGTCTATGAGCAGTAGCTTTATAGTTACAGCACATGCCAGGGAAAAGAAGTCTTCATTTCAGTTTTAATTTGGATGAGAGGGTTCAAATCCTATACCTCTTTCTGTCTCTGTAGAGTGCTGTGTAGCACAACATGGTGTCTCCACACACTTCCACTGGGCTTCCACTGGGGCTTCCACACTTCCACTGGGCTTCATTTTGCAGCTGGCAGGGCTGTGGAACAAGAGGGGATGTGGACATCAGGCCTTAGACATCATCTGTCTGTAGACTGAATGACAGAGGTGCATTGTCTGATGGTTATACTTCTGCGATCAGTCAATATATCACAACCCTGCTCATCCTGGGTGCATTCAGCTGATGGCTAATGGAAAAAAAAAAAATGATATTAGTCTTTTAAATTTTGTTCTGCTTTTTTATTACTCCATAGTCATCCATCACAGCTTGTCCTATTCTGTTTTGATGTTATTATCTTTGTTTAATCAGCAAATTTCATGGGCACCATCCTCCTTTTATCCCCCCTAGAAGTCATTAATGAAGATTCTAAATAGGATCTGTCATATTAAATAAATGTACCCTTAATAAATTTTGCTAGTTGTCTCTCTTTAGTTAGGTAATATCCCTTTCAAACAAATCTGGAAGAAAATGCAGGTGAAGTGAAATCTCTGTTTCAGACTGTACAGACTGAGGGACAAGAGGCTGGAGAGCAGCCCCGCAGAAAGGGATCTGGGGGTCCTGGTTCATGGCAAGCTGACCACGAGCCAGCAGCGTGCCCTGGCAGCCAGGAGGGCCAGCCGTGCCCTGGGTGCATCAGGCACGGCACTGCTGGCCGGGCGAGGGAAGGGATTGTCCTGCTCTGCTCTGCTCTGGTGCGGCCTCACCTCGAGCACTGTGGGCAGGTTTGGGCATCACAGTATAAGAAGGACATGAAATTATTAGAGAGTGTCCACAGGAGGGCTACAAAGATGGTGAAGGGTCTGGAGGGGAAGATGTATGAGGAGTGGCTAAGGTCACTTGGGTTGTTCAGCCCAGAGAAGAGGAGATGAGGGGAGGCCTCATGGCGGCCTGCAGCTTCCTCACGAGGGGAGCGAAGGGGCAGGCGCTGATCTCTGCTCTCTGGTGACAGCGACAGGACCCGAGGGAACGGCATAGAGCTGTGACAGGGGAGGGTCAAGCTGGGTGTTAGGAAAAGGTTCTTCACCGAGAGGGTGGGCGGGCACTGGAACAGGCTCCTGTGCTCACAGCACAGAGCCTGCTGGAGTTCAAGAAGTGTTTGGACAACGCTCTCAGACATATGGTCTGTTTTTTGTGTGGTCTTGTCCAGAGCCAGGAGTTGGATTTGATGATCATTGTGGGTCCCCTCCAACTCAGAATATTCTATAATTCTGTGATTCTGTTGACTGGTTTGTGAGCAACTTTACAGAATTCCCAGGAACCAATTCATATGCCAGTTGCAAGAACAATTTCCCACATGACACTGAAATCCATACAAGTTAGATGACTGCCTCTTCTTTATTGAAAGCAATAACATTGTAATTATTTTCAAGAATAATAGGTTCCATTCTGTTCATCATTACTTTCCTATCTATTTCTTTGTTGGTGACTTAATGGAATATTGTCTTGACACTCAGCATGACCATTGCAATTTGACTAGTGTTTTTGTGACAAGTAGGATAAATAAAACTAGAGATTTCTGTAAAAAGATAAAGGTTGACTAGAGTGGAGAGAGAGAGATTGTTATGTAACGTGAGAAATCACTACCAAAAGTGTCTAACGGAAATACTAATCTCTCTACTTTATGGGTTGGTTCTTAAAACATTTGATTCAATTTACTATAGTTTATAGCTATTGCTGTTCTCATGCTAAACATCATAGGCATAGATGATTATCTGATGGAACTTCAGACTTTCCAGGTTTCTAAAGTCTTGACTCTTTTTTTTTCTTTTTTTTTCTTTTTTCTTTCTTTTTTTTTTCATAATTATTGTTACTAATAAGTAACTTCGAGGAGCTGGGTGTGTCTGGCTCTGTCTACAATGTGGGCTGGGTACACTTTCCTTTGTGTCCTACCATCCCACTAGATTGGTTGATCTTTCCTTGGTGGACTACAGATTGCTTCCAACTCCAACACATGAGTTTCTATCCAGACATACAGAGGGATGGTGACCATCTCCACCCTGTTCTAACATGCATGGTGAGGATGAAGGAGTACACTGAACAGTTATGAGGCATGCTAGGTTACTACAGTTTAAGACATGCTTTAGCCATATCTATAGAAAGTTTAAAGGCAGCTAATATAAGTTGGGCATTACGAATTCTCTTTGTACTCTTCTAACTTGCTTTGCTATAATGTTAGCAAATGAATGATCAATAATAGCTGGTGTTCAAAGCTACCATTTAGGGCTTGTCTGCACTCAATTATTATTATTGTTTTTTTCTGCTTTCATTTCTCAAATAGCAACTGCCAGAGGAAATGTAAATTGAAAAAAAAAATAGGTTGTAGCTTGCAACAAACGTATGTGGAGCTTCTAACCTTGACAAACATGGAAAGGATCTTCAATTGGCAATTGGTTAAAGGCAAACTCTTTGGTGAACACAAGTCTTTATCATTTTGAAAAAGCATTGTAAGGCTGGAGTAGGGAGCACCATTTTTGTTAATATTATCGGTGGCTTTTAGTGAATAAAAATGAGATACACTGTATTGTTTAGATCTTGTTAGAGTAGCACCCTGATCTGACACGAATCAAATGTTTCCTTACATATTTTTCCAACCACATTACACAGTTTTAAAGGATTGATTCTAAACACATTTGCAGTTTAAAACAGCAAGGGCAGCAAAAAGTCTTGGTTATATACTCCTCCCCAGGGAGGAGCATACTTTCAGTGTCAGTGATTCAGAAATACACCTTTTTAACAGTAAATTTACATTGAAAAAAAGTTCTTTAAAAACATAAACATTTCCTCTTGCTTCATCAATGCTACAGTTTACTTTATCTAATTCTTTTCTGAATATTTTTTTTTGTGTAAGAACAACTGGATTCTAAAGATGTTTCTGAAAGTCCTTATTTCGTAGCACAGTTGTATATGGATATTTCCTTTTTCAGTTTTCCATTATCCTTCCTCTTCCCAAAGGATCAAGAGGGAGCTCTCTAGAAAACCAGGGCAGCAAATATCTTGTTGAAGAACTGGGCTCTGTGCATTCTTTCACAGAATCTGTCACATAGAAAATGCAGGATCCACAACTGCAAATCATATCCAGAACTTGGTTTATTTAGTAAAAATGAGAAATGCAATCATGCAATCTCTGCATCTCTACCAGAGATGTAGAGGTGTAAGTAAGTAGAGTTCTTACAAACTCTTCTCTGTGTTGTTGTTGTTGTTATTGTTATTATTATTCTATTTTTACTACTAGTACTAGTACTAGTCGCTGTGCAAGACAGTACTTTATCTGTCTAGTGCACACAAAGTCATCCTGGAGAGCTATACTTTGAAGTATAACTACTCTTTTGAAGAACGTAGAGAAAAATCTAGATGTTAGTGGTACTTTCATGGAGTTCTAAAGTTGTTGCTTATGTTCATAATGGCAGAAATCAGCATACTAAGAGGGAAAGTGTCAGCGAGGGCATGAAAGAAGGAAGGCATATGTCTGGGCAGTGTGGAAAGCGAAGACAGGCAGTTAGCTCTCAAAGCTGCCATTGCCTGGGAAGATCTGTATGCACATGTACAATGGACTGAGGTCTATTGTATCAACAAGGGCAGAATTACAAAGAACCAGAACAAAAAGTTTTAGAGTGTGACTTTTTACAGGAAGAAACTGTGTGAGTATTTATATGAGGAAAGACTGCTGATGTTCTACGTGGGCTGGCAGGGATAACAAGGGTGCCAGAAATATCAGAGGTGGAGGAGTTCTAAGCACCATTCATTGGCTGGGGTTGAGTCTGACTAGGAAGAGGAGTAATATGATTTGGACATTGCTTTCAAGACAGATCCAGAAGAAAGGAAAACGAAGATCTTATCAGGGAGAGGGAGCTGGAGAAGAGGAAAGGTACAGGAATGAATTATAAGCTCCAGGTTAAACTACTAGGTGTCAGACATTAGCAAATATCCTTGGGAAACTGTAAAAGAGAGAAGCTGAAGGGCAAAATAGGGAACAGGATGCAGAAGTGGACTGTGACTCAGCAGCACACAATGGCCAGAGCAATATGTGAGAAGGGATGAAATAGCCAGTGGAAATCAGTGGTCTGACGTAAGGACCACTGTCAACAGAATGGGGTCAAAGGACTAGAACATGTTTTTGAAGGCTAAAGCACAGATTTTGCAAAGTATCGTTATAGCATTTTGGCAGGGCTCAATCCAAACAAAGACTGAACTTTCTTTGATTTCTAAATTGCAGGTCTTACCATTAATTAAAAGTCTTTTTTATTGAAAGGGGATCAGATACATGTATATTCCTTTTGTATCCCCACACATACACCTAAATCCACAGGTGTGAATCATCAGTACATTTGTCCCTAAATGATAAATGATAAAATATTATTTTTTTTATGAAAAATATCTGTATGATTTCTATCATGTCTGTTCAGTTTATTTTTCTATATCTTATTATCTCTGTACAACTTTTGATGATATTATTTCTTCCATGTAGTGCAAATGCACTTAATCCTCAGAAGAATTTTAGATTAGCCAGGTAATTTATTTTCTTCATGAAGAAGCAGAACAATGTTTGTATAAAAGTTCATGGACAGAGTTAGTGCTGTATTTCTAAACACAGAAAGTGGGTATTTCATAGGGAATTCAGCAAATAGTTTTACCTTAGTTCTTTTAGGCATATAGTGATTCTTGTGTTGCATAAATGATGGAATTATTGGCTTCCCTGCCATGCCTTAGCTGGTGTCCTGTGGTTCGTCTGGTTTGATACATGCTAGGAATCTCCAAATATACTCACAGTGTCCAAGTTTCAAGCAAAACAGGTAATTTTTTTTTTTTTTCTTCCCAGTTAGAGCACTTTGCTTTGCTATTATGGAATGAAATAGAAAATATAATGAAAAAAAAAAAAACACTTCTGTACACTGCTGGGTTACAAATACTATGAGAAGCTGTTGCTGTCTGGGACAAGAACTCTCAAATCAGAAGGTACATTCCCTTAGAGAGGCATGGAGATTTGTTGAATGAAACGTGATGAATATTAAAACAGCTTTAAAATACATGTTAATGAAATATTTTATCTCACTGTGAGCTTTCTAGAATAGCAAACTACAGCTTGGAGCTTTCTCCACATTACTGAAGTCCTGCAGTAAAATCTGAAGTGTCAGGAGCAACTACTTGAAGATGCATCCTCCACTTATTCCTGCTCTTCTTGAAAATCTAAAAAAAGTCCAATCTCTATGGATGTTATCTGGGAGAAGTAAAAAAAAATGAAGAACTATGGAAACTGAAGAGGTGTTTCTCACTCCTACATTTGCATTCTTCCCCTTTCAAACTGTTTTGATATATTTCTATCACATCATTCCTTCCTC
This sequence comes from Chauna torquata, assembly GCA_013399475.1. Classification (NCBI taxonomy): domain Eukaryota; kingdom Metazoa; phylum Chordata; class Aves; order Anseriformes; family Anhimidae; genus Chauna; species Chauna torquata. The sequence goes on from VXAL01002639.1 coordinate 28,561, forward strand.
ATCTCTCTTACAAGCTGAAATATCTTATTTAAAATGTCCTCCTATGAAAGACTTCCTATCTGGTAATCTTTCTGTTGCCCTACACTCTTCTATTACAGGTTCCACCATATCTTTCTTGGAATGACAAGTACTGGGTGCAATGATCAAAATATGGGCACACCATGCATTAACATGGTGGCATTATGATTTTTCCTATTTTGCTTGGTACACATTTGCAATTAATTCCCTTTCCTAATAATACTTTCTCCATTTGACAACTACTGGCCACTGAGCTGTCTTTTTCAGAGAACTACCCTTATAAAGTGTTCATAAAATATGTGATTTCACTGAGGAACTTTTACTGCCTTTTTTATACTTCTCTCTAAACTTATGCCATTGCCCTCAGTCAGGCAGAGTGTTAAGCTAGATGGACCTGACTCAGAAAGGCCATTCTTATGTTATGTTCCCATATTGCAGCAGTAGTTAATATGTAGACTATCAATATATCACTGTTGTTTTTCCCATGCTTATGATTGTGCATTTATCAGTGTTTCAATTGAGCTGAGAGTCCACTTGCTGAAGACTGGAGACCTTTTGAAACTTCTGTCGTAGCTCCCTGGGAGACTACCTTAATAAAATTCCTCTAGTGTGTAACTGGCATTTTATTCTTGGTCTTTTACCCTCTAGTTTCAAAAATAATTTATATATGCAAGGACTTTCTCTTCTAATGTGTGGCAGATATTAGTTTCTTTAATAGTCTCTGCAAATGAATGTCTTTGGATCCTTCTGTATCATCCTGCTCCACTTGCTTTTTGCTCCTTCAGAGAACTTTAATCTATTTGTGAGACATGACTCCTAGTATAAAAGTCAATTTGACACCTACTTGTTTTATCACGTATGTCCATGTGTTCTCATTCTGTGCTTTCTTCTATGTCCAACCACTTTACCTAGCATGAAAACTGGTAAGCGCAGTTTCCAGTTCCTCCAAGATCTTTCCAAAAGTTGACATCATGCTTTGGTGTCAAAGCTAATGTAAATATTAAACTACAACTCACAACGCCTAGATTTTTAAGGACATGTGAATGAGTACAGTTTGGGCTGGTCTTTTCAGACACTCCTTCTGCTGACACTCAGACTTGAAGCAGCTCTTTAGCAAATTTCCCCTGCAGAGGAAAACTGCAAAATGGAAAGCTTTTGTATAATGAACAATAGTACAAACCATTCATTTAACTACTTTGTTATTGTCTTGTCTTCCTTTACCTCTCCTGGACACTGGCAGGCTTTCCACTTCTGTGTTGGGAAAGAGGTGGTTTTTTTTTCCGTAATTTTTATGTATTTAACAGGTTGCTTCCTTAATCTTTTTTGGCTTTCCTTATTGCTGTTCTTTATTTACATACATAATTTATTCTCTTTTTTATTTTCCTTATTTGGGCAAAGCTTCTATTTTCAGTAGGATGCCTTCTTTTCACCATTCCATGGTGTATGAGTGTGTGGGGCTGGGGTAAAAAGACTTTTAAAATCTTTTTGCTGATTTGCGTGCTTTCACTGTGATGACTTACAACAGCCTCCATTGCTGTTTACTAGCACTTTATCCTTTAGCTGCCACTTTTATTTTGTCTTTAACAGGTTTATTTATTTCTATGCAATTCCCTATTTCTCACTTCAGCTCTGCAATAGTGAGGTTTTTTTTTTTTTCCCACTCTTATAGGGATGCTGAAGTTTGCCTTGTTATTATAGAAAAAATTTTTGACAATGACTTCCTGAACTGAGTTCATGCCTCATCCAGGACTACATCAAGGATATTGTCTTTTTAGTAGCGAGCAGTGGCCAGAATTTCAGTCAAAGTCAGTGTTTGGTTGGGTGGCTGGTGCCAACAGGCTGCTTCAGAGAGCAAGGAGAGCAAAGAACCTCTGGGCTGATTCATTGTCTAAACAGCAGTTGCACAAGGAATGACTCTGTTGTGGTGTGCAGTCGGCCTGGTCATCTGAAAATGATTTGGAATATGATGGCTGTCCTAACAGCTGCAACTTATTTATTTCCTCTGTCAGCTGTGGTATGATATTCTTCAGCAGCTCCTGTGCCAGCCCTGCACGTGATGTAGCACAAGAACATGATGCATATGATGAATACTGAAGATACATGTACAAGCTGCATGTAGCTCAAGAACTATAAGCTATTCATCCTCATTTTAGAGGTAAGTCTTTCTGTTGTTGGGGTCTGCAAACTTGGTACTTCTGGCTGTGGCAGTTGATGAAATGTAGTACTTTATCTCTATAGGCCAGCAGCAGTTTTTAACCCTTTGAAATGTGGAGGATATTGTGATTCTTTTATTCATAGGTCTGTTTTTGGATTGTCCCCTGGCTTGGATTATTCCCTGGTAGATAAATGTATGACTTTTTATAAGACAGTGAATTTCCTATATCAGAGAATATTTTTTCTGAAAAATTGGACGTCACTTAACAGGCATAATCACAAATATATTAATAGCATAACACCCTCTACTCCATCATTTTGACCTCACCTGCATCATGTATATTTATTCTTTCTGCTGATAAAAACATTAACCTCTTGTCTTGCATTACGTTCACTTATTCATTCACTATTTGAGAAAAGAGAGAGGGAGGAAGGAAGGAATGTAGAGGGAGAGAGAAAGAGGGAAGATTGAAGGAAGAGAGGGGTTTTTAGCATTCCATAGCTGAGCTGCCTGATGTAATGTGTTAGAGGATATAGGTGCCAGTAATGTGCAAAGAACTTGAAAAATGACCACACAGTGCCAAGCCCACAGTGCATGTTGTTAGGAGGGCTAACAGTATAATAAATCAACCTGTCTAGTGTCAAGGGTCAGGTAGTTTGATGTTCAAAGCTGTTTGGCCAGCCAGATCCAGCTAGGCATATGCTATTCATTTCTGAGCTGTTAACACTATTACATTACTAGGATCATCATAAAGCAGTGCCAGCCCTGTGGTTCTTTGGTCTTTAAGTCAAGATCCCAAAGGGGAAAATTATATGGGAGAAGACAGTGAAGCGCAGCTTAGTTTCAGGTCTTATGCTTTCCCCATAATTAATTTTTCTAAGCAGCACTGAGAAGAGCGTGGAGAACCACGTGTCAGATGGATTTTTCCTATGCTTTCCATATAGGATGGTGATGCTTAACTTTTCCCAGCTGAGTGAGCCATATGGGCACATAGTGGCAGGTGGGGACAACAGGCTCTGCCCCACTTCTGTTCATGTGACCATGTACGCACTTGAAAAAAATGTCACATTTTGACTAAGTGGAGGGTACCAAGCAAAGTATGATTAAATGATCCACTCCAGTCATAGCTACTGTACCTTCTTCCTTCTGTGATATTTGGAGGGGCTAGAGGGAGGAGACCCTGCTGCTGGCCCTGCCAAGCTAGAAGAAAGGTCTTCCCATATGTGTCTTCTCTTACCCTGGTGCTTGTAGGGCTGGCTGAGTACAAGGATCCTGCAGCAGGCATTGCAGGCCAGTCTGAAACTTCCCATTCTCAGGAGCTTTAATTAGCCTCACTGGTTGGGAATATGCAGGGCAAAAGGTTAAGGCAGCAAATCAGGCTAATTACAGGCTGGAGGTCCCAGGAGTTCAGATCAAGTGATCTTCCCTGGTCCTAATCTCTGAGAAAGAAGCAGTTAATGCTATACTGTCTCTGTGAGTGCCGCAGGGCTGCTGGTTTTCTGGTCACTCGTGACGAATCCACCTGGGCTCTTCTGTTTGCGGTGCAGATTACTGATACAAACCCGGGTGAGCTGAGTCGCAAATTACAATTTCCCCTCAGTGCCTTTGGGCTGTGGGAGTGGTAGCTCCTAGGCTTCCTCCACTGCACCACAGATCTGCAATCTATAAAATCAGGGGCTCTGTGAGCTTCTATACTGTACACCAACTTCTCTCACAGCAACTTCATTTGTAATAGACTCTTCCCATTGCTGTGAAAGTTCTCCTGCACTTTCCCCCTTCTCTGGCTGCAATTTGTAGCAGGCTATATCATACGCATACTGATATTTCTAGTGTTATATAAACTAGTGCCCAAAATATAGGAATTGAAATGTCATAGGTGAAGTTGCACTAAACCAGGCAGCTGAGGTACCAAAACATCCAACTGTTGTAGGCAAACTGACGCAAGTACAAATGATGTGGAGCAAAAATGCTGGCAAGCATGTTACATAGCAAGTAATTTTGTAGCAAAAAAAAATTATAGAAGAGCAGTTGTGTGAAATGTTTAAGGAACCTTAGCAGATATTGTACAGAAACAGTTTCACTGGGAATCTGGCTTGGTCCAAATAACAAAAAACAAAAAAACAAACAAACAAAAAGCCACAAAACAACACCAGACACCCAGAAGAAAAACAAAACTCCAACTCCACACCCCCAAACCAAAGAACATCTCCCAGAACTATAAAACAATTAGGTTTAAACACTATCTAGCAGGAAGATTCAAGTGAGAGGCTTAACAAGTAGTAGACTGGGAAATTGATTAGTTTCAGAGATTTGTAAAGTCCTATGTTGGAGAGGTTATTTTGTTCAGAGGAACACATGTGGGTATAATGTAAGTCATAACTGTATGTGTTTTGTTTTATCATTTTATACGTCCTATGCGGACATTATTTCCACTGGGCATTTCAATGATTAGGTTTTCTTTTTTTTTTGCAGGAAATGATTCCCCTCACCAAGCCCCCACAAATACACTGGCTATGTTTTCTCGAATTGGAGTAAGTCACAGCGATTCCGTTTCTCCTGACATACCCAAATCCCATGAAGACTTTTACAAATGAAGATCAACAGCTGTTTAAGTACTAGGCTGGCAGTAGCACTGGAGTCTCCTACTTGGGCAACGTGCAACAAAGTCAGCTTTTACCAGCTCCTTTCCACATCTGCAGAGAGCACGATAATGCTTGAAGCCTTTGCAAATGGCTTTGAGAAATGTAAAAGAAGTCATTTGTATAAGCAAGTCATTATCAGCAGAGTGCCTAACCAGAGGATCACAGTGCAAGACAGCTAGACAAAAGACAAAAAACAGATTTGATCTGTTCATGGCCATATGTACATAGCTAAGATTTACAATACAAAAATTATATTAAAATTATCTTTTTTTTTTTTTCAAATTATGATGCCAAAGACACTGTCACTGTTAAATGCTTCTAAAAATCCCACTTCTGTATTCCAGTAGGAAACTTTGTAAAGACGAGGCATTAGAACAGGGAATACTGCATTAGATCAGGGAATACTGCTCTGTCTGCAGTAGTTTTAGGCAATGCAATAATAAAAATAGAACAGTAGATTGTAAAACCAGAGCAAAGCAACAAACAGTGAAGGCAGAGGGCAGAAAGGACCACTTGATGTAAACATAAAATATATGCTTTGGCTATAGCAGTTAAATCAGTACTCTTGATAGCGGAGTTGGACTATGTGTTATCAAGCCAAACCTACCCAGTGAGTAAGAGTATCATCTCAGAGATTGAAAGGGAAAACTATGAATTAGAATGGGGAAAGCAAATATAGGGGAAGAAAATGTTCAAAGTGTGACATACTGTTTCTGCCAGGGAGTTAACTGAGGAGATGTTTGCTAAGGTTTTTGCCCTTCTTATGGTAGTACTTTTATGGTTTGAAATGTGAGGCTGTCACTATGTGATATGTTGTCTTTGGCAGCAAAGCTGGCTAGAAAGTTCCCAAGATCCACAACCAATTTACTGCCACCTCAGACATGTTAGTAAATGCTTATTGCTCTGTGCTGCCAACAGGGTGACTCAGATGGTCCGGAGTCAAAATAACCATTCAAATCTACCCAGTGTTAAAAACAAAGATTTTCTGACCTGAACCGTTTTGGAAGGTGAGGTAATGTTTTACGCTACAGGATATGAGCTTTGCTGCTGAAACACAGTATTGTACCTAGCAACAATACGATATTTTCATGATCTTCCACTTTGTTAATGCCACTCATTCAGTTGTGTTTCCAGTCTTTGGGAGGACAAATCCCATGCATACTGATATTAAGAGAATTATTCCCATTATGTAGTAAGAGTACTTGTTTGTATACGGGGAAATATATTAACTATAAATTTTTACTCGGTGGGTAGGGACTTGCCTCCAATAAAAAAGGTTTCTTCAAGATTCATCTCATGTCAGGTTGATGTTAGTTTCATAGAAACAAAATG
>VXAL01002639.1:34715-53031 GCA_013399475.1 Chauna torquata
TAATTTTTTTTTTTTTTTTTTTATTTTTTTTTTTTTGTGTGTGTGATGTTTGCTGTTTCACTAACTTAAATTTTAACTCTTTTTTTTTTTTTTTTTTTTTTTTAACAACAGAAAGTGCATGTTTAACCTGGTACTGTATGATATTTAAATGCTGTGAGATAAGGAAGCTTTTAGTTTCCAAAATGTTCTGGACTATTATTATAGTTAATCTAATATTCATGCGTTTTGAACAATCCTAATGCAGCTGTCCCCCCATTAAATTTGTGTTTGTTTAAAGCTGTGCTTACTTAAACTATCATGAAATAAAATAGAAATTCTTGTTAATTAAGCGTTGTGCATTACTATTGACACTTGTTATGTTTCGTACTATGGTAGGTGTGGGTAGTGTTTTCGGGATCTACAAGAAGGCAGTGACTGACATCAAGCAACCTAAAACTGAGTACGGACTCTGCAGCAGCTTGTATACAGTCAGGCAGAAAAACATGGGGATTTTCAGGACTGTACAACAGCTGAGATAAAGTGAAGAATAAAGCCACTGTAAGAATTTTAAAAAATGCATTAGAGCTATTTTCCTGCAATATTTTAATGGTCTTATGAATTTCTTGATCATTTTATTTAAATGTTTTAGTGCAATTTGTTTTAGTTTGTTTTTCTTGCTCCTAATCCTTTCAAGATCAGGTGCTGAGCAATGGGGATAACTGGAGATTAGTGGCAGACTGCTAGTGTTAATGCACCGAGTTATAATGAGACATCTGCAATATCTTTCCAGTGTGAGACAATCAGCTGACCCTGTAGACTGTGGATAACACAGAGCAGAACTGCACATTTGGTGGCCATCAGCAGCTATGTGGGGGTGGCAAGTTACCTACAGTATGTAAAGATAAAATATTTTTCCATTTCTCCGCTATATTTGTTTCACCAAATTATTCAGACAGCTGTTTGCCCAAGCAGCCAGTCACTGTACATTGTGTGACACACTCCAAATGGCAATTATTTACGTGATTTAAGCTGATATACAGATAATTTTTACTGTGAAATGTCGCAATTTGGTACAATGAAGCAAAAAAACCTGCATGCTTTCTAGGATGGTGATCATGTTTTTTTCTGCCCTTCTCCCACCATGCCGTAGTTTTCCACAGGAAAGTGACCCACCACGGTGGGATAAAGGTCATTTGTATCCTCCTGTGCCTCAACAGAATGGGCTGGTCTGGGGAAGCAGCCAGCTCTGCCCTTCAAACTACAATTGCATCCACCCTTGCATGCTGCGGGGGTTTCTTGTTCACTGGCTGATCTTGAAGTGGCCTTGCTAAAAGTTCTCCCTGCCATTTCCAAAGGAGATAAATCTACCTAAAACCTGGGAAGCAGAAGGGCTCCTCTGTTTGAAGGTGAGCACTTGACCTGAAGATCTTAGAGGTCTCTTGGAACAGCTGGTGCTCTGTTTCCAGAGACGGAGCGGCAGCTCCAGAAGCACCACAGTGCTGTGCAATTCTGGCATCCTATGGTGCCCATCCCCAGCACACAGATTCGCAAGGTCCATGTTTAGGTCCAAAGGGATGGAGTTTTGCTTCACAAGGTTGTAACAGGCTAACCAAGCCAGGCTATACGAAAGAGCAGCAGAAGCGGAAATGCGTGTGTGAAGAGTCCCATTTGTCCAAAGCTCAGGCAAATGAGTCACAGCTAGGCAGTCCCCTGGAGAGAAGTGTCCATTACTTCTCTTTGGTAGAATTTGGTTGGGCATACCCTCACACGTAGGAAACAGAGAAACCTGCAAGAATAAATGCTAAAGGATGATGATGGCAAATATTAAAGGCCAGTAGAGATTTAGAGAGATTAAACATTAGTGCTTGCTAATTTGTTCACCTGGAAGTTTTTATAGAGAAGATTTTAATTCATTTTCCTTTTTCTTTCTTTCTTTCTTTTTCTTTCTTTCTTTCTTTCTTTCTTTCGTTCTTTCTTTCTTTCTTTCTTTCTTTCTTTCTTTCTTTTCTTTCTTTCTTTCTTTTTCTTTCTTTCTTTCTTTCTTTCTTTCTTTCTTTCTTTCTTTCTTTCTTTCTTTCTTTCTTTTTCTTTCTTTCTTTTGATCTTTCATTCTCTCTTTCTCTCTTTTTTTCAAGGAATTTTAATAATGCAAAATTCTTATTTAAAAAAAAATTAAAATTGTTTTGAAACCTTAATTAAGCAGTTACAACTCTCTGGAATACTGAAAACGTATTTAAAATGTATAAATACTGGTACATGCTGACTGACTGCATAATTTTCCTCCAGATCTTAATTTCTGAAAAATATTCTATATTGAATCTTTATCTTTTCTCTGACTATGAATTATTTTTTCAGGGATGGAAAGTGTTTCTTTTTCCTGGATCTCTCATCACAAAGCAGGTGTTTGTGTCTGTTACGATTTCCTAGGTGGTGAATGACCAGCAGTGAACTGCTGGTTGCCACTTCAGAGCCCGTCACCACTCCAGCCCTCCAGCTTCTGAGCCCTGGTAACCTGCATGCAATGTGCTACAGAGGAAGATCGCACAGCTGATGTGATGATGCAGGTACAGCTTTTCTGAGCATCGTTTTCAGATGATGGCAATTCTCTTTCATGGCAGCTTTTGTGGTGTCAGCGTTGTTTTCAGTTGGCATGGGAACAAAACCAGAACCTTTTAAGTGCATTTCTGAAATGGTTGGTTTGCGATGAAAAATGATGGGTTTTCAGAGTGGGTTGCACACTTTCTCTGTCTCTCCCACAAGAAGTGACCAATAGCCTTGAGTCTTGAACACCTTCCTGATTAAAACTTCACCTAAACAGATGTGTTTTCCACACAATGTTTTGGCTCTGACAAAGCAGCATGTTTTGATGAGATTTCATTTCATGGAAATGATCTGACCAGCTCCAGATGTATACTTTAGATATGCACAGATAGTTTCGATTGCCTAGAAAGAACCACCTAGTAGACAGAGAGGGTTTGCCAAAAGCAATTATATTTTATCTCAGTTCAGTTTCAAAACGTTCATGAAGATCCAAGATCATGCTTTGGTAAAACAAACAGATGTGGTCCAAACGGCAGCAAGAAGCTAAACTGTAAAAGACAAATACATCTATACGTTGTTTGTGTTGCAGTGAAAATTAATATTATGCTGCTAGCAAATTCTGTCCACATCTGTAGCAAATAAAAAAGAGAGGATTATAGGATATTATATTCCGAGGAGCAATGTGACCAGTGAGGCAGAACTTGATCCACAATTGCCAAGTTACAACCTGATAATATGCTATCAATTCTGCATGATAGTGATCCAGGACAGTGCTTCATAATCTGAGCAATTACTTCAAACGATTCAGCAGAGCTCCAAGATCTACTGTATCGAAAGCAGCAGAAAGATCCATCAGCAGGAGTACTGTAATTTAACTTGAATCAGCAGCTGGTGATAAATCATTTGTGACCTTAAGTAAAGCAATCCCAGGACTGTGGTACTCCCTGAAGCCAGACTGAAACCTCTCATATAATCCATTCCCAGACAAAATTGCTGGTAGTAAAAGGGCAACCACTTGCTGCAGTCTTTCCCTTCCTCACATTCCAAAAAAAGAGCACTGGGCCAGTTATCACCAAGTAGAACAGAAACATGTAACATAAGATAGGGAAAGCTTTCACTGTTTCTGCTAACAAAGAACAGCTGCAAATTTCAGCAGACCAGGAGACTTGCAGAATGCAAAGAGTCATTAACCATGTTAGCTATAAATGAAGCAAAGCACTGAAAGACTGTCCACGAGCAGCCATATGGGCCAAGAGTCAAAACTAGGAGTAATGGAGCATGATTGCTTTCCCAACTGTGTGATCTCAGCAAGAAGCAAATACAAATGTATAGCACTTGCAGATACAGGCTCTGGTAGCATAATTACCAGCCGTAGCACTGAACAGTCGCAGCCGATTAGAAATTCACTCTGTACTTGCTGAATTCCTCACAGGAGGCAGCTGAAAGATTGTGCACAAGGAGTGATTTGTGGTTCAAAATGTGATCAATAGCACAAAATAAGGCTTCAGGTCTGTTTTTCCTCATTAATAACAGGACAAGAAAAAGTAGACCTGGCTGGATCAAAAGCAAAGTGCTAAGACTCTACATCAGCTCAGTGCTTCAGGAGACTAATTTCTGGACTAAACAGTCTTTGAAATGATTCCACATCATGAGCTGTCTTCCCCACCTTAGTCAAGTCCTGTGATTACCAAGGCAGACAAAGACAAGCACAAAAAAATGAGGACAAATCAGGAGCTTTACAGACTGATTTGTTTTTTAAACAGAAGGAAACAACAAGAGGAAAAAAATCAAAATTTGTACAAGATGGTGAGATGGATAAATTTTATGAGAGTAATAAAATAAACTTTGGTTCTTATTTATTCTAATTACCTTGGAAGATCTAGGAGAGGCAAACATGAGGTATGCAAGACAAATTGTAAACTTTTCATCCCTATCACACAAGTTGTCACGTTACAGACATCAACACAGGACTAACTTGACTCTGCCTTCAATGCTGGTCATCTTCTAGAAGTCTCATTATGCTACACTTTTTTATGTTGGGCTGCCCAAATGGTTTCAGTAGCTCACTGTCACACTTACTTAAACTAGTGTTGAAGCAAAAACCCACCCAATTCTCATGCTAAACATAGTAGAAACACAGCAAAGAAACAGAATAAAAGAAAATGCCACCACTCCAAAAGAATCACTTATTTTATACTCACTGCATCCAGACGGTGATCTGTGTCCAGGACTCCATTAGTGTTTAATAAATAATGATGATGATACCCTACCTGCACAATGCATGCAAAGCTCCCATTGATGTTGATGTGAGTTCTCGGTGCAGACTGATGTCAGGATACTCCTGTGACAGAGAAGAATTTTCCATTAGAACAAAATGAGGAAGACCTGTCTCAGCAGAATTCACAGCAACAACAGGCATTCCTCTGGGGCTCAGTGAAAGATGTCCATCCTGAGTGGTTGAAAGTAAATTGGGTGGGAAGCAGTGAGGCATAGTCAGACAGCTGCAAAACCAATTTGGGCTGATGTGAAATTTCCCCAATATTAAAAAAAAAAACACCACCACCACCCCCCAAAAATGACAAAACGCCATGACATTATATTGATATTTAATTTGCATCATCTGGAAGCCATGACTTTCATCACACCACAGGGGAAATTGCTGTTCTTTTTTTAAATGAAGGCAAAGGATGAGTTTAATACTGGGATAGGAGAGAAAATGCGGATGTGTTGTACTACGTCTTGATAACCACCTTTTATTCAAAGTAGATAAAGGAAAAATGAAATGCCATTATGGTAAACAATGGAAAACCATTACCCATACAGAAATTTGGACAATGACCCAAAGCATTCAGTTGAATGTTTTTCTTCAAGGATTTTGTTAAAAATATAGAGACAAAGAGCTAATGTGAAGCCGGCTTTGCATGTGACAGTGAAGCAGCAAAGCACGACAGGGGCACATAGAGAAACCACTTAGTCTGTTTCTAAGAAAAAAAAAAATGGGAAAGGAAAGCTTTTGGCAAGGGATTTGCTGAAAAGATCTGAGTCTGTAAGCCAAGAAAAAGTCTCCTTGCTATTTTGGCGTTGGTTTGGTTGTGGAAAAGAGATGTGTTTTCTGTAAATAAAGAACAATACCTGATTTTGTTATCAGTTTCTTCTCTTGGAAGACTGCATATTTTGCTTGACCATTTGGGTCTAAAGGTGCAACAGTTTCTACCATTTTCCATGGTGATCACTGAACAAAAAAGGAAAAAAAGAAAAGAAAACACAAGTAATTCAATTACCGTTTTGATAGATGCTTAATAACAATTGACTGTTGCTAAGTGAACAAGTACATTTTCAGGAGCAAAAACGTAAGTATTCGAACATGTCTTAGAAAAACAGATTGAAAGGATGAAATTGGTTAGGGGAATACCTTTGCTCTAGTCTTTATGTTATATTAGTGATCTCAACCAAAAATCACATCGTGGAATAAATGATTAAAAGGGTGAAGGAAGCCAGCACCTAAGTGAAAAATCAAAGGCAAAAATAGTTCTAAGTAAGAGGTGTAGCAAACTTTACCTATCAGTGAAGTAAATAAAATACACCAGCAAATCTCTCTTTTTTTTTTTTCCCACATTAGATTATTATGTACAGGTAATGCACGGTATAGGATCAAGATTATTAGGAATTCCCATTATTTTATAATAACCATTTTCAGATGTGTAGAGCTGAGATATCTATCTAATAAGTGTACATTTTTAAAATGTAAGACTGATAGTTCATGTCTCTACAGTAGTGCAAATTAGGCATCCAAAATCCAGAGTGACTTTCCAGAATTTTGGCCCGTATTTCTATCAGTGCCTCTAGAAAATTGTACTTTTTATTCAGTAATATTGTCAGCTTTTATTGCTCTAAAATGTGATCCCAACAATTTCTTTTACTCTCATTGCATCTTTTATATGGCCCAGTGCAAAGAATGTAAATATTGCTTGAGCTACTTCTAGGTGCAAATGGAGATGTGAAAATATTTATTGCTGAAACGTAAGTACAATCTGCATTGCTTAATTATGATAATCCAGGGAAATTATTCTTGCATAATGCCATATAAAGTAGCAAGACAAAAAATAGCTAGCTGTTCTTTTCTGTTGCTTGCTTCAAATAGGTCCAGGTAAGACATTTGTAAACTTGCATTTCATGTCGAATATCTTATTTAAGCTATATCTTGGAAAAGTATAGTACTCTAAATTACAATCACTATTGCTTGTGAAGTGCTGGGAGAAGTTACAGATTTCAGTGTAATATCATTTAAACTAACCTCTGAAACAGTAGGGATTTTTATTTATTTATTCGTATTTATTTAACCCTTTTTGACTTTAGGATTATGAAGCTGTTTACAGAGTTTAAGAAAGTTTTAAACAGAACCTAAGTTATTTCTAGTCCTTATGGCTGTGAAGTTATCTTCTTAATATAAATAATTACTGCAACTAAGTTTATGGAGCATGTAACCCTTGGGGCTGTGGAATTCATTACTTTTTCTGTAAATATGTATAGATTAGTCTTGCCTAATGTGAGATTTTGAAATATATGCATTTAATGTCAATTCTTACTTTGCAATAACCAACTGAAGAAAATAAATTATTATGGCTTATAGAATTTGCAAAGTGTTTTGTCAGGCTTACATGGCAGGAAGAATTGCCAGCTCTAAGGCTTCAAAGGGCTTTCTGGGAAAACAAAAACAAAAACAAAAACAAAATTATGCAGTGTGGTTTTCCATGGTACTCTGCTCATTTTTGCCTTGTCAGGTAGCTAATAGGAGAGGCAGGCACTAAACTTTTCTATGGCTGGAGCATTCCTAAGAGCTTTGTCTCATTGCTGCTTAGGTGTCCAAACGACAGTCCCAGTTCTGGGGACTCATACTGGAGCTTCTCTCCTCCATATGGTCATGTACTTTCATGATACTTGGAGGAACTCAATATCTTCAATACCTCCAACACTGCATCAGAGGTAGCTGAAGCTGGCAAAATGATTCACAAGTTACTGAGGGGAAGAGTAAGTCAGACATACAGACAACACAGGCTTTATTTCCTTAGGAAACCAGTTGAAATCAAGTACTTCAACCCCAGACAAAACGTGGTGATGGTTCCTAAGGCTGAATATGAGCTCCCTAACGAAAAATGACACCTCCTCTTTCCAGCTTAAACTCTGTGCTGGTGCTGTCTCACAGTCATTTCAAGCTGAGCTGAAACCACATTGCCACTAAAAGCCCTTTCTCCACCCTGCTTTTTTCCTTGCCTTGGGTCTGCATGTGTTTCTCTTGGTGGCTGCTCTCACTGAGAACTGCACATGACAGTCATCAAACTGCGGAGTGAGAATGAACTGACGATGGCTTCCCACTCCGCAAGCTGTTTTGCTTTGTTTTACAAATTTGTGAGTTTAGGTATTGTTTTGAAGACAGCTGTTTTGTAGGGCTTTTTTTCTTAACTTCATCAAGAATAAAGATCTTCAGTTTGGCACTAGGAAGAAGACAGCTGAGTGAGTTACCTTATCTGTGGTTTTAGAAAGGGCTACAGGCCTAATTTTTCTTCCTTTGAACACAGTGGATGTGCCTGTGAGACTACTGAATGAAAGGCCATTGACTTCAATGGAAGCTGGATTGTGCACTAAATGATTATAGACTCTTTGGGCAAAGTTCTGATCTCTGTTGCATGGCTATAAATTTGAGAACATCCCCATTTCTTTCAGTAAGTACTCTGGTAGTAGAAGTGAGAGGCTGGAAAAAGACAAGAGAGTCTGTGGTACTGTATTGGGTTTACGTGGTAAAGGTTTGGTAGCAGGGGGGCCACAGGGGTGGCTTCTGTGAGAAGATTCCAGAAGCTGCCCCATGTCAGAAAAGAGCCAGCTCCAGCCGGCTCCAAAAGGGACCCGCTGCTGGCCAGACCTGAACCAATGAGTGATGTTGTTTGCGCCTCTGGGAGAGCAGATTTAAGAAGGGGAAAAAACTGCTGTGCAAGAGCAGCTGGGAGTGAGAGGAGCGAGGAACAGCCCTGCAGACACCAAGGTCAGTGAAGAAGGAGGGCAGGAGGTGCTCCAGGCGCCAGAGCAGAAGTTCCCCTGTGGCCCGTGGTGAGGCCCATGGTGGAGCAGGCTGTCCCCCTGCAGCCCATGGGGTACCACATGGAGCAGATCTCCACGCTGCAGCCCTTGGAGGAGCCCACGGAGGAGCAGGTGGATGTGGCCTGAAGGAGGCTGCAGCCCANCAGCCTGTGGGAAGCCCACGCAGGATCCGTTCGGGAAGGATGGCATCCCATGGGAGGGACCCCATGTTGGAGCAGGGGAGCAGAGAGTGACCATGAAGGAGCGGCAGAGACGCAGCGATATGGACTGACCGCAACCCCCATTTCCCGTTCCCCTGCGCCGCTCGGGGGGAGGAGGTAGAAGAGGGTGGATGGGGGGGGGAAGGTGTTTTTAGTTTGCTTTTAGTTTCTCACTGCTCTAGTCTGCAAGTTATAGTAATAAATTATATTAATCTCCCTATGTTGAGTCTGTTTTGCCCGTGATGATAATTAGTGAGTAACCTGCTTGTCCTTATCTCAACCCTTAAGCCCTGGTCCATCATATTTTCTCCCCCTGTTTCTTTGAGGAGGGGGAGTGAGCGAGTGGTTGTGGTGGAGGTCAACTGTTTAGCTGGGTAAAACCACCACAGGTACCTGGTATTTCACTGAACACTGAAACCACTGGCTGATGCCACTGGTGGTGCCTCTCCCCAGGTCCTCACTCTTCCTTCCCCAGAGTAAGCAAGTGGCCTCAGAGTGAATTTTGGTGAATTACTCCCAGAGCACAGCCTAAATACAACCCTTCAACAGCTCCTTGAGTAATGCATTTTACCCCCTAGCAGGTTTTAGCTATGAGACAATGTTGTCTGAGGAAGATCATAGGATCTGCCTGGTTTTACCGTGTGTAAGTGTGATTTGGATACAGTTTGTGTTTAAAACTCCAGTACTGTACCATCATTATGATTTTACCTTAGGACAACCAGTGTGCATTCATTACGTGAGATGAAACCAATGCTGTTTCAGTGAAGACAAGTCCAGAGTTGTGTGACCTTTCAAGTATTTGTCTAGAAAGTTCATGTCATCCCAAGACGTTTGCTACCTGATTTTCTGTCTGCAGCTGCTGGGCAGAAGAGAAAGATGATTCAGCTTTGCTCATTTTATGCTAAATAAAAGGGCTAGGCTTAGGAAAAAGGCTTTTATACCACCTTCCACTGTTTTAGTTTTTCGGCCTTTGATTTTGTTTCACTGACTGTCCTTTCGCACCTGCTCTTTTATCCTGTCCTTTCATTTCTTCTTACTCTCCTTCTTTCTGAATGATCTCTCAGTTCTTTCAGTGACAATTCCCTGGTGTAAGGGGAAGGCAGCCTTGAGTTGTCCTCTAAGGGTCATTTTGCAGTCCCAGTTTCAGATGCATGCCAAATGCTGTGTGGAGGCAGTGGGAACATTGGTGGGGAATTGCAGCTGCAGAGTTGCAGGTGTTTTTCCCACCTCTGGAGTACTGGGCTGGAGCTCATTTTGCCTTTCCCTGGGCTTCAAGCATCTTCCAAGAGATCTGCATGGGGTGTCCTCTCCTGAAATTGTGAGATAATTGTCATTTCTCTGAAAGGAAAACACTGTCATTATCTTCTGCTTGGACGCCTAATTTTAGCTGTGTGGACTGTAACAAAACATTTTAAGAGCCGGTGTGCAAAACTATAAATAACATTTACAATTTCTTTTTCTTCATTTGCATTTAAGAAACATATTTATTACGTAAATTCCTGCTATTTTCTAGTAGCAATTGAACAGCTACATTTGCAGCAGCAGCTCCCATTACATTACCGCAATCATAATAAATTATTGAAGTGTAAGACTAAGTATATACCTAGCCTACTCTTTCAATTTTAATTCCAATTTAAATATTTTATATAGTTTTCCTATAGATTCCTCATTGATGGCTAGTAATTGCACCATCACAGCAAATATGGTTTTGTTTTGAAAGGTGCTTTTGGAAATTGTCCCTGGGTTGTTAATTATTCAAGTCAAAGAAACAAGTTAGGATTGTCTGCCTTCAATAAGCCAACAGAATAAAAGAGAAACAGTGTTTGTATCAAGGAGGTTATACTAAGATCAGTCATAAATTTGATAATGTAGAGAGGGAAAAGCAGAGGCATATCTGAGACATGTTATGAACGTCTGGTCTTAAACATGGAGGTGAACTTCTGTGGTTAGAACTATTTTATTGACTGGCTGAACTCTGAGTTGGAATGGCAAGGGAATAATAATTGGTGCTACCCATGTTTCCAGACCTACCCAAATTGCCCAGTTTTCTGGTCAGACCATATTTCTGCTTTGCTTTGATATGCCTTGTCCTTTGCCATAATTTTTATGGTAAAATTAGTAATTGTTATCATTTACAAATTATATGGTGAAGAGTGGTGATAGTGATGTGCCAGAAGATTAAGTAAATAAAAAAGAAGTTATTTTTGTGTTGATCTGGTGTTTTTCACTTCATTAAATAATTTATTTTTACTTTTTCTTTTTTTTTCTTTTTTTTGTTTCTAAGAACTTGTACCTACTGAATGATGTGTTTCGTTAGTGGTTATATAGCACAGGGGGGGTCAATTTCCATCATTGGCTTGAGATGGAAAGTGGCAGGTCTCTGCTTGCCTCTTCTCCCCCAACTTCTTTTGTTCTACTAGCAGCAAACTGCAGGTAAGTATGAAAAAGAAAAAGGATCTATTTTTGTGAGTTGCCTTGTACTGAACTATAAAATTAAGCATTACATGAAAACAACAGTTAAAACATATAATGCAAAATCAAATTTGTATGAAGACGTGAAATCTGAAAGTTGTTATGGATTTTCTAGACAAAATCTAATGGAAAAAAAGAATAATTTTGTTTAAATTCTGATATCTGTCACAGGACAGAGTCATCTCAATAATATGAGTTTTCTTTTAAAGTAGGTAATGTTTGGTTTAGAAATTAAAGATGGGCAACTAGTAAGTATAAGAATTATAACATCTGTCTTCATGGAAAACTAAAGTCAACAGTTAGGCATATATTTAAACACAAATGGCTATGATATATAATTATCTGACAAACAAATTGTTGTTTTAATATGTGATTATTAATTTTATACATGAAACTATTTTTGGTTGAACTCCCTGTTGGGCTCATGACTCTTCATTTTACAAAGATTTCTTTATAATATGATAAGAAAGTGATATGATAGTGGGGGAAACAGCTTTGCAATTTGGTGAAACTTCAAAACTTTTCTTACTCCACAAGATAAAACCCATACTTTTTGAAGGTGTGAGAGAGGATACAGGATTAGAGTGCTTCAGCAGGGAACCTGGACTGCAAGAGAACCAGACTCCTGAGTTGGGTCTTTTTAAGGGACTTGGATTTCCATGACTGTGTTATAACCACTAGGCTATTCTCTTTTCTGTCTTCTCTCTCATTTTGATCAGAAATTCTGTCCTGGAGCAAAGAAACCTTTCTCAATGAAAGGTTCATCTGAACTAGAACACTCCTGTGAAAAGTTATGATTTCAATATGTTGGCATTTTTGGCAGAGTTGACTAGTGCTACCCATGATTACATATATATAAAATCAAGTACAAAGTGCAGTAAGTGAGTAATCACTTAGTTGTTAGCTAAGACTTTATTTTATTATATTTTGATGTATTACTTCTTAATAAATTGGAACTTATATGTGATGTATTGCTTAATAAAACTCATATCTGAAATTCACACATTTATGGGAAACAGGCTATGGGTAATCCTCAAGCTAAAGCTACTGAAATGTGGCTATACTGGATCTGCCTTATTTTGCAAAAAGAAACAGCCACTCTCCCTCCACCCTAGTTGTATTAGGTGAGTTAGAGAAGAAAAAATTATATGAAAAATGCAGCTAGCAACACTGTCATGTCGGTATAAGTTTTGTTCCTTTTCTATTAACATTCTGCGCATATTTTTTCTTTAATGTTCAGTTCCAAAATTGGATAGTACATTTCCTGGGAGGATTTTTATGCTCATTAATCATAATACTGAAGGTGTCCGTTCATTTGTTTATAGACAAATCTACAAAGGTACTACAATGCTTAACTGTGAATGCTAAATCTCAGTGTGATACATAAAACCCAAGATAAAGTGGTTAATATGACACTAAGAAAAGGCTTTGATGGAATCAAAAGGAAGTCTTTTTACCTCATTTAGGTAGGTGCTTTTCTTGAAATGATGATGACAGAATCAAACTATATCTTTTGTTCATTAATTGTGTTATTTGTAATAAACCCTTTAATCCTGGAAAATAGCTTTTTGAATTATTTCGATGAGGGATGATATGAAAACTAAGAAGATACTGCTTTTTCTTTACATGTTATACATGTCCTAGTTCAGAGGATTCTCAGGAAAATACCGCAGGAGACTTTTTGAAAAATAGATGCTCAGAGACTCAGTCTGGCTGCAGCCTTATGCCAAAAGGGAATGTAATATACTCCATTTTTGTTTTAACCCTTCTCTTTGTTTTTTTATTTTCCCTATAAAATACCAGTCTTGCAGAAGCCAATCACATAGGGAACTCTTGTACCAATACCATCTGATTAAAGACATACTGCATATTACCTTAAAAATCATATGTACTTGGAGTCAACTTTTTGAAAGAAAGTGCTTTTCCTCTCATTGCACATTGCTTTCAGCATTATTGTGATTCTGGTGCAAATACTGGACCTGCAAGAGCTGCTTCTTTATATAAATGGGATTTTTTTTAGTTCACCATCAAAAGGAATGGGGATCACTGTGAAAAGAATAAGTGTTTAAGTAGGCATTCATGGATCCTAACATTCCTCCTTAGAGCAATGACCTCTGTCTAATAATTTTATATTTGGATAGTTTGTTTAATCTTTTAAGTGCATTGTAACAAATAGACCCATATACTGCAGCCACAAGCATGGTAAGTAGCAAGAACAAAAACTCATTTCTCACGGCTTTTCCTAAAGTAGCATTCACCTTTTTATGTCAGAGCAGTCACCCAGCTCTACTAATTCCCTCACAGAAGCTGAGAGCACTGGCTGCCAACTCTACTAAAAGTTTCCTGGTGCCCCAGTTGCAACGGGTGATAGTCCTCCACAGGCTTCCAAGTGAAATGTGATCATTTCTTGCCCATCCTTGTGTTCTCAGCACCATCCAATTAACGGTGGACCCCGACCAGCAAGGATCTCCAGCAGTGAATATTATTGCTAACCCAGCTGAGCACCTGCTGGTAAGGTCTCCCTGTTTCCCTCTGCACTCTAAATGCTCTCATTGCTTATTCATAGAGTCAAAGATTAAAGCCAGAAAGGACCACTGTGATCATCTAACCTCTAATCAGAAACCTCTCCACTTTTTCAGCCTTCTCATTCACTTGCTGACATTATACATGGATGCAGAATGAAGTTTACAGAGACTTCTTTTATTTTCCAACTGATTTCAGACTTATTCAGATAACCTGGTTTCTTGTTCATCTACCTCTGTAACAGATTTTGCAGGACTGGTCTCTGCCCTCTATCCCAGTTTTGAGCTCTGTCTCAGAGCTCTATCTCAGCTCTGTCTCAGAGGTCCCAATGTGACAACTCAGTTGTATTAAGAAGCATAGAAATCCTGGTACCAAAATTCAGAATAAACCAATACCACTGATATTTGTGTAAATTGTTCAGTCTTACATCTGTAAACTTAGAAAAACTGTCATCTTGAGATTTTCAAACAGCTTTTGTCCTCTGTCTCCCCCTTTCCTTTTTGTTTGCATTTTTTTCCAATAGAACAATGTCATTGTTAGTGTCAAAAATGAAATGTATTTCAGAGGAGTCTGGGTTTTCCTAGTGACGGGTATCTGGACTGACTCAAGAGATGAAGGTAGTCGGGAGCCTGAGTGCCGGCAGAACAAAATGGCGGATCTAGATCTTTGCCTCAAGCCTTCCCTGCTGACCTAACAGAGACACAGACATGACTCCAGAGGAGACCAGTCAAGAACAGTTACACGTGTTCAAAGTGTTTCTGGAAACACAAGAACTCTGCAGATCCCAAGCTGACATACCCTTATTCTTAGCTTGGTCAATTAGGGCTGGAACAAAGCTCTTTTAACACATCTGGTTGCTTGATGTGAACTGGCTTGTATCTGGATGGTTCTGAAACCAGACAGAGTAAACACATGACCATTGGCAGCCCTCTGTGTAGACATACTTTGAAAGGCTTCTGTGTATGCCTAATTTTGGTAGGTCAAACCTACCCTGAATAATTCTATCTATATAGATAGGCAGGCACTACTGATCTGAGCATGGAAGCTTAGAAAATACAGAACATTCTTCAGACCTGATCTTTGTTGGTCAAGGTAACTGAGTGATAGAGAAGTCTTAGCTGTTGTTAACATACTAGTATGTTTTACTGCCCAGGACAATTTCAGAAAAACACTGAGCTGAAACAAGTTCAGGACTTTTTCATGAAAACTGGCCTTTACAGACTGAGTGAAAACTCAGACTGAGATATTTGCTGTCATAAAATGAGAGAGAGAGAATCAGATGTAAAAAAAAGAATGAATTATTCAGCTGAAAGATTTTGTTTCAGAGTGATGAAAGGTGAAGCCACAAAAAAAATCCCTGCCACTATTGGTATATTAAAAAAAACCAACAATATGACAGGAAGACACCTTCTGGTCCAGCAAGTGGGCAGAACAAGTGACTGAGATGTTTTACAAACTTTAAGGAGGATGGGGCAGTTGTATCTGGTATTTTAGCTCATGGTAGGATATTGTGAGCACATTCCATCCATACATTCATTTTCAAGTATGGACATCTGACCAGACTCCAGAAGGAAGGTAGGAGGTATCTTACTTAGTAACAAGTTTGCCTTTTAATCTTCAGCAACTCTTGGAATTGGTTTAGTTTGTGTATTTTTTTATTTGTTTATTTGTTTGTTTTCTGGAGGAAAGTAATGGACTCCTCTTTAATTATAGGGTACATCTGTACTGCACACTACGGTGCTATGAAGAGATACCCACAGTAGCCCTGCTAGAAGCAGTCTAGCTACAGCATCTTGGAGCTCCATGCATCAGGCATGGATGTTCCTGTTACATCCGTCACCGGCAGCAATTTCAACTGCTTGCTGTTTCTCTTCGTTTCACTGGAGGAAAAAATAACCCAGATCAGGGAAGAGGGGGAGGCCTGAGTTGGAGGTCTTGACTCCTGGAAACCTGCAGTTCCCATCTCCAAGAGTGGGAAGATTTGCAGTGAGCATGCAAAGAGTAGTGGGGAAAACGCCTCTGCTTTTAAAGGCTGCCCCTACTGGGTGACTGGGGATGTTTGCCTGGGGCCAGCAGACATACAGGTAACTCTTCACTTCTTTAGCTAGGTGTTTCTGTCTTCAGACACATAGTTAGGTTTTGTTCTTTGCTCCTTTGACTGTTTTATATTAATGAGTCACTTGGTGGGAGGTGCGGAGGAGGAGGTAAAGGAGTGGTCCTAGGAGCTGAGGTGAGACTCCAATTCTTCTTTACTCTTATTCAGGGTCCTAGCAATTAATGAATAAGCAACTAAACAATTAAGCTATTAAATCAAATTATATCAAACCACAAATATTTTTGGCTCCTTTATAAAGAAAATTGAAGGGGTAATGAGATGGGCTCAAAAAGTGGCCCCTGATTTGTTAGCAAGCTACTTTGCATGCATTTGGCCTAAGCCAGGTACCACTCTCCTAGACAATACCAAGCACAAGTCGGGGATCAGCAAGGGCTAGGGGCTGCTCCCGGCAAGTGCTGGTAAATGAGATTGCCTTCATTTAGAAGGGAGCTCTGTGGGCACATGCTATGGTGTGTCATTTGGCCTTGGTACCAGAGAATGGATCACGGCCTGTTTTCTTTAGGGATACATGTATAAGCATTTCCTCCTCCTTAATTTGTGTTGTCCCAAAGAAAGAGGCCTGCTGGTCCTGAATCCCAAGCAGACAGACACACATTAACTAGAAAGATGAGTCAGACTAAGCTCTGAAAGATGAGAGATCAGCTAAACTCTTGTGGCCAGACTTTCCTTCTGGATGCCTACAAGTAGGCAGCTCCCCATCAGTGTGTGCATTTGTCTTTGATGTTTCTAAGCTGCTTTAATTTCCCTACTGGCTGAACATGAAAACTAGGTGTGTAACTCCAGTTACCTGAATCACCTTTCTGGGGCTGGATGCTCAAGATGTCTTTCTATTTGGAATTATTAAATCTTGATTTTAACTCTAACCTTTGTGTATCTCAATCCAACATCTGTAATATGAAGGTAATAGTACTTCCTACCTCAGATCATTCAAGTCTGTGAGGCATACAGGAGCTTGAATGGAAAGCTTCAAAGATGAATCTCATCATCTGGCAAAAGCTCACTCTGATGTTATTGGCAATGTTTACCAGCTATTGATTTTTATTTTCTGTCTCCTTTCATTTCTTCTTTTCCTTAGTTTTAATTTCAATTGCACTTCTGGTTTTGTCTTGTGCTGTTGCATCAGTTCCAGATGTTCCTCTAGATTTCTTTTCTGTCTTTTTCATAAATGAGAGCTAACTATTGCTGCTATGATAAGACCGTAAGATTCCTCAGTCTTCCTTCAATCTAGTAAAATGCTGCCTCTCCTCTGAGACCACTTGTAGTTTGTGAACCACAGTATGGCAACTTTGACCTTGATCACTGTGATTAAGTTGAATTGAATGATTTGCCTATGAAATTAGTCTTTTTTTCTTCCTGTCTACGGAATATGCTTAAGGATACTGTTGCTTCTTTGATAATTGTTAGAGATTTTTCAGAAGAGTCACTCAATATTTTTGTGGTTTTGATGAGTTACACTCATGAAGAATCCCAGTGTGAAGGAGAATATCTATTTCTGCATATACTTACACAGGTATCTTCTAGGTTTTGCTTTCATATTTATCTCAACCAGTAAAATTCAAAATCTCGACTGTTCCTGAAAGTGAATACAGGTGGAACACAGGGTTAGCCACAGACATTTTTTTGAACAAAGTAAGCTTTAATGTTAATCCATACCTGGGAGAGTTTAAACTTTTTTCTGTCTTTAGAACTTAAATACTCTCTTTGGCAGAAGCTTTTAAGCCTCAATCAAATGAGCTGCTATTGACTGATTATGATGTGATTGGTGTGTGATATTTACATCTAGAAACTTATGTGGGCCAGAAAGCACTCTATGGATTTAGGAATGCTGATACACCAAAAAGGTGTTTTGAATGTAAATATAGTGACATTAGCAAAGTTGTATTTGATATCAAAGTGGCAAAGCTGTCTTTCTTTACCAAAACATACCAATAATCTAGTTTCACTGCTCTATTTAATGCTAGAGGTCCAGGTGGTACAGCTTCAGGGATATAACTCTGATTGACACAGCAATGCCATGGAAGTCTGGCCTTAGGAAGTGACACTGATTCTCCGAATCTCCTGGCAGAAGTCTGCCTAGTGATTAGCATACATAACTGGGAGTCAGGTTACCTAGGCCCTTTTAATTCTAGCTAGGGCACTGGCTTGCTGGGTGATCTTTTGTGAGATTTCTCATGTTGTTTTGCTTCTTTGCTATACAATAGAAAAAAAAAATCTCAGTAGGAATGTGAAACTTAATTCATTAGTATTTGTAAAGCATTTGCTGATTTGTAGAATAAAGGCATTCTAGTGATGAATAATTCTTATCCTTGCCTTATGTTAAAACTGCAATATTCTTGCCTCTTCAATAAAAATGGAGACAAAACCATGAGAGACCATGAGATGGTGGAGTTCA
>VXAL01002641.1:5455-55244 GCA_013399475.1 Chauna torquata
GTGGCAGAAGTGAGGAAAATTCTTTCAAAAGGCAATCACACCGTCACTGCTTTCCTCTGACATGGTAAGTTCTTTGTACTGATGTAAACTCTCCAGTGGGTTTCTTAATGCCTGCTGCTATGAATGCATACATAACATTGTTAATTTGAGAAGAATATTTTCTAAGTAGATCATGAAATACAAAAGAAGCTTTTATGCTGTATTTTATTTTACTTTTCGTAGACTGTTATAACCTATGTGGTAGAGTAAAAATACAATGTCTTTACATAAATGATGACTACTTAGGTTTATCTAAATTTCCATGTAACTGCAGCAAAACTATTGTCATCCAACTAACTTGGCAACTGCAGTCAGTCTAAAGGGCAGTTCCCGTTGGAAGGCATATGTACATATATAGTATGAAGAGGTTAGTATGTGCATGGAAGTTAATTTGTATATCAGTGCCTCAAAATGTAATATAAATAGTTCTGATCAGAAACTATCCTGCTGAACTCTACTTAGTTTCTTGTTAAAAAAATTATCTCCTTTTCTTCTTCAGGGTGAAAACCAAATGTGTTCTCATAAGAATAGGAGCTAGTAAATCTTCAAAGTAGTTTGTGTAGTTTGTTAAACATACTTTTGTCAGCCAGCCAAAAGGGTTATTCTAAACTTTAGTTCTGTACTAGGAAACAATAGAAAAAGCCACAGGCTCCAGCCAATTTTAGCTGTGGAACTGAATTTTAAAAAAATAAACAAAGAAAAGCAGATCTTTAAGAGTCCGCTTCTTGGCATCTGAACTCAAAATAGTTCGTTGTTGGTATATAGTTTCCTTGGGAATAAATGTTAGGTCTGTCAGTGCAATGATTTTTGTGAATATCTAGCTTAGTTGTGAAAACAGTATAGTAAGCGCTAGCAACTTAAGTACTTGTCAGGTAACCCATGATGTGCTTTTGTTGCTTGATTGTGTCTCAAGGAAGGTGAAGCCTACATTACAAAAATGTTTTTTGTAGTATTTATTAAGCAAGAAACAATAGAAACTGTTACAATCTACAAAATGTGGGAAATGAAAAGGAGGATAATGTTACCAAATGTGTGTGCTAACGTGTGCAGAGTTGTATGTAGTGCTGCTCAGGACTGTTTCCTCTTCCTCTGACTCCACTACAAACCGAGGGGTTGAAGAATTTACTAATTTTTTTTAGTTTATAAAACCCGGTGTTACATGACTAATGTATGGCTATCAGAAATATTTTTGTATTTTCCAGTGTAGTTTAAGCAATTAGAACCTTAGAAGCGAATACAACATTGCCCAGTGTGAACGATCACATTGAGGAAGATACAGGAGTACTGCCACAGACTTGAGATTCTAAACCTAATCCTACCCGCTGATACTCGTCCTACAGAGACTTATGCGATCACGCATGCTTTCAAACAGCCCCAGTGCCCACGCGTGGAGTAGTGGTATTCTCATGCACACAGACATCCTCGTGTTTCCAGAATGAATTGATTCTCAGTCAGTTCAGTCTGGTTAGAAGTGCACAGCAGATTTCATTGAATTGCTTGGATAAATGTGCTGGAGGCATCACGTTTCCAAACGACCGTTGTCAGTGACAGAACCTCCACAGAAACCTCGTCCAGTTGTTACCTCAGCTGGAAACATAATTCTTTGGGTGGGGAAGAGTATGGGGAAAGTTAGATTTTATGCTCCCCCCATCTCCCCCCAGAAAACAGGTTAGCTTAAACTGCATTCATGCGGATGTCTCCAAAAGGAATTTCTGTAGCTGTTTCCGGAGTAATGCTTTTCAGAATACGCTGTTGGAAAGAAATCAGTATTAGAAGTTCGTTCATTTTAGAGGTAATAAATAACATTACCACCATTTGGGAAGGGATTTGTAATAATAATGTGACTCTGGTTTCAGTTACACCTCTTCAGCTACAAGACAAGGATGTTTCAGGGTTACGTTATCTTTGCACTATGAAACTGTAAGGCGCTATAGAAGTGCGCAGTATTATTTGTAACAGATGTAATTGAATCAAAGTTTGATAGTTGTCATATTCATGCTTTAGGACTTTGCCATTTACTTGGATACCCTGAGTTAATTGAACGTATTCTCACTGAACTGTTATTTACATCACCTTACGAGAAATCCCAAAAGTATCATCATAGACTGCCATGGACGTATGGCAGAGAAATCTTATTAAGTGTGGGAGAGAAAAAGAAACTTTTTCTTATAAGCACACCCAAGGGAACCAGTTTTTCACCGGCTCACACATATGATACTGTCATGTGTGATTTCTAGGGAAAGCCTCCAGTTCACCGAAGCGTAAAAAAAAAAAATACTTGATTTAATAAATTGATGTGAATATGTATCTCAACCCCCTCAGTGAGACCTGGGAGACTTGTGAATCACTCAGAATGGGCAAAAGGCAATTAGCTATGAGCTGGCTAGGAGCAAAACAGCCCAGGGCATCAAATCCTAGAAAAATTAACACACAATACTTACAGAAATCACCTCCTTCCTAACAGTCAAATAGAAACAACAGAGCCTACTGGATACCTCCTTAAGTGTTCCTGGAGTGATGATCAACCGATAAACCATGTAGATTGGAATACAGATGATAGAAGAGGTTCCTATGCAATAACCCACTACTGTGGTCCAGTAGGGATAATTGTAATCAAAAAGCCTTAGCTCAGGAGGATTGGACAGAAAGCTGCAAGTGACAAACTGAAAAAGAAACAAGGAAAGTATAAACACATGAATTTTGATAGCATACACTGTTTCTTTAGGGAGCTCTCTGTACCAGCATAGCATTCAACTTAAAAAAAAAAAAAAAAAAAGTGAAAAAGACTAGGACTCGAGAAGAAATGAATGTATATTGGTCCTGAAAAAATCTCAAATGACATTAGTATAGATTAAAATAAATAAACAATAAGCTTTTGGATATCCAAATTTCAGGAAATTTAAAAGAGCTCAGGAGCTTTAGGATATAACCCAACTAGTAACTGAAAGCAAGTAGGTAAAAATTGTGATATGGATTATGCTGGTGTTTCTTGCCTAAGAAGCGTTAGAGAGAAAACTCAGGACCACACTTGTACATTTAAAGGAAAAAAAAAAAAAAGAGATTAGAAGGACAAAATCAGATTGATTGACTGATACCAGTCCATAGAATTTCACCCGGTTACCCTTGTATTGAGCCCTACAACTTGGTTCCTGCTCAAGGATCCCTTCCAGAAAGGCATCGCCTAAATTTTAAGCCACCAGAAATGAAAACTGCACTGTTTCCCATAGCTACTTGTCTTGTATTTAACCATTACCAGTGTCAATTCTGGTTTGTCTGAATTTAACCTGCAGCCACGGTATTGGTTTGTTTTTTTTTTTGCTGTTCTTTTCTGAGTCCAAGACCCTTCTAATACTCTTTCAAATACTGTTAAAGTACTCCTATATGGCAATCACAGCTTTCCGTTTTCTCTGTGATAAGCTATACAGAGTCCATTTTTTTCTGTTACTTATCTTCTACAAACTTAGTATCTTTTCTGTGATATTTACCCATATAATTTCTGTTCTTCAGTAGCTTTTACAAATGCTAATACTAGTTTGGATGCAGTGTTCTGAGGTCAGCTGGATGAATGCTGTTAGATCATTTTCCTGTGTTGTTTATGAATCCAAAGATCACAGTAGCCCTGACATGTATAGATAGCCTAGAATTGTGGTCTGAAATTTCAGCTTTGAACATGTTTTTTTTATTTTCTCATTCAGTTGAATTCAACAATTGTCACAAATGTTTACTCTGAAACAAGTAGGATGAAAAGTAATCCATACTGTAGCAATTAAACAACAGTGTGGGAACAGAATTTTTTTTTTCTCTAGGACCCATTTTAATTATTGCAACTTTGTTGTTCCTATTGGTATGCTCTCTTCCCTGCTTTTGACTGTTTTAAGAATGATACGTTAAGATATCAGCTTACTAACAGTTTATAACTCATTCATATCCTCTGTGATCATTTCCTTATTCTATAATCTGAGTGTGCTTTTTATTTTTGTGTATAATCAAAATAAATGAGTGGATTTATAAAGTTAAACAAACATTACATCTTCCACAGATCTTACAGTGTGCCTACACCCATTTTATTTTTGTCATTTTCATCGGAGAGCAACTTTCTTAAGGGTTTAGGTCCCTAAGGAGGAATTTAGAGAATAAAGCACTTTTGTGTAATTCCAGGATTGCCTGTCTTGAGTGAGGTTGTTCTGCTTCAGGGTTCCTACAAAGCGTGCCTGTTTTTCAGTGCTACTGTTTCAATGCTACTGTCTTCCTCATCCCTTGTGTTCACAGGAGGAAAAAAATTGTATGGTTAAGTCTTACTGAGAATTTGATTCATTGTCTTCATTTTGCATATCCTTCATGACTGAGAAATTTCTTGTGAAACAACAAATACTTTGTAGCTGACTACTACATGAATAATATTTGTGACTGTCCTAGAAAGGATCGGTGACTCTGTTTTTCCAGATTATCATCAGAAGACCAGGATTACCATTAAAATTTCCATAGACAAATAACATACACTACCTTCTGGGCTTTCCTTATTTTAGCTTAGTTTCCACAGAGAGTACAAATAGCTCTGCCTAGTTACCACGTCGCCAAAGCTGTTTTCTGCTGTTTATTTTACTGTTTTAGGATCACAAAGAGGTCAGTAGTATAAAAATTATTTGTGGTGCAACTTTTATTTATAGCCTTTTTTTTCCGTATTTTTCTATGGGTAATAAAATGAAAATCTGTTAAACATGCGTTGATTGTTACAACAGTGTGTTGAATTCATTCTGTAGGTCTTAAATCTACGTTCGGTGCTCATAAACTCCATCCTGACCTGCTCTGCTCCCACTAAGGCTAGTAACAATAAAAGATGGCATGAACTAAATTTGGATCAGGAAATGAACAGTTGATGTTAAAATGTTATCAATAACACTGCCAAGTCAAACATTGGGACAGTATTTCCAATTCTGAATTATAGATTTATAAATATTGCAATTAACTGCTGTAAATGTTACATGGAATACTCTAAGGCTGTCAGTCAGCAGTTACTGAGACAGTGTATTTACTTACCTTGGTTTTCCTCCCCAGACAGTATGTTTCATCATCATTTTTATTTACTGAGGCAAATATAAAGCAACAAAATAAAATAACATTTGTTCATGAGGGAGAAGAAGAGGAGTTATTCACAACCCACTCTTGTTTACCTAGCTCATTTACAAAAATCCTTAAAATTGTGACTTAGTAACAAGACCTTGCAGCATTGTTTTTTTTTTCACTAATGTAACAATTCTTGTTAAACCAAAAACATTCATAAAGAACTTTGCAAGAAAATTCTATAATTAAACTTTTAGAAGTCTGAGGAACTGCATTGTTCAACGGTAATTTTCTTGTGCTGGAGGAAAAAAAAAAAAAAAAAGAAAAAAGCTGTAAAGAAAACTCACCAAAAGGAAGATGGGACTTATTGCTACCCAGCAAACTCGCCAGTACCAGCCTGGGGTAAAGCCTAGCATTTCTTTCACATCATTGCTAAACTGGGTGATGCCTGTGGAGACAAGTGGGAGGAGAGTGGTGACAGCAGAAAAAAGTTTTTTATGAGTAGATGGATGCACAGGAAATCAGTTCAGAACCCATCATGAAATACTGTTTTATTCCTATAAGTCTTAACTACATTAAATCCTTAATTATTCTTAATTATATCTCTTGTTACTTCTAGATGTCAGTAGGCATCTGTCAGAGAACAATCAATAATAATTCTCACAGATTTGGTAACTAGTGAGTTTGTGAGGAAAAAAAAATATTGGCAAACTTTTTCCTGAGACATGAGTGATCTTGTCTGCAGAAAGAGGAAATGCTGCTCCGCAGGAGCTCGGGAGTCCTGGTGAGCATTGTTAGTCCCCGCGGCAGTGAACATACCGTAGAACCAGGCCACAGCAACAGCTTCCAGAAACACTACTGTTAGGACAGCTGGGCCAGTGGCGTATTCTTCAAACAGCTTTACCACATACGCGCCTCCCTACAAAGGAGATCGTATTATCAGTGAACCAGACATCCAGTGATGGAAATCCAGTAATACTATTTTTTATTATTGTCTTAGTCTGGACCAGAATATTCACAGATGTGCAAGTTCTGCTGCATTGTGACCTGTGAAATCCTTGACTGTGCTGCTGATCTGTCTGCTCTTGCTCACCAGTGGGGCTGCCATGCAGAAGAGCTAAAACTGAATCTGCTGCCTGTTCTAGTTGGATTTTAATGAACAAATGAGATTTGGTGGGGTGCGATGGAGTGGTTTTTGCGTGCCTTCTGTGATGGTGTCTTCTTCCACCAACCTGAGTCATAGTTACTGAACAGGAAACAAATAGGGTGTTGCTTTGCTTTCCTTCCATTTGCGATACCTAGAATCAGCTGAAGGAGGAGGACATTGTGTCTCAGAGAGGAACTATGTCTGCTTTTACTGTAAAATGCTTTAAAAGAGAAGGGAGTTGCATGTAAATGAGCAAGTGGAGTGAAATGCAACTAGAAAGCCAAGTTGTTTTTTTTTTTCCCTTATGATCATTGCATTCATAATTCAAAATTTTGCTTGCTCTGAAAAAGAAATCCCACAAGTGATGAAGGGGCAATTTAGGTGTGACTGATGATGCTTTCCAGCCTGATTTGATGGGGAAGATCCGGGACGTTCATTGGTAGAAATTTCTGGAGAGCAGTCCAGCACCAGTGAATTACAGCAATTTCTAACAGATAATTTTTTGATCATTCTTTTTTAAATGCAACATTTATTTCAAACATTGGGAAAATGAAAATAATAATTCATATTATTTTTAAACATGGAGGTTTGGAGAGTGAGAAGTAAACCATGTAAGCAATGTGGAAGCATCTCTGCTTGCTGATTTAGCAGTTGGAGCAGCAGCAGCGTCATTTGTGACTTGTAGCTTGTTAGAGTCGTGCTGAATTGCAATACAATCATTTCACAACACATTTCCTAGTGAGAGATACTGTTCATATTCATTCCAAAGATAGGTTTCTAATGCATAAAGAAAACAGGCTAGAGATTTAATCTGATTTCTTGAATCTGTATTTAAAAAAATACTACCCTCTTCAAGATGTCATTTGCAGGAAACTGCCAGTAAGGAAAGTTGAGGAGTGGGTAAAATACTCACAAATGTCAGGGTTGCTAATGACCCCAAAAAGCAAATGATCGTCAGACCAAGGACAAACAATTCCCTGCGTTTGCTCCAGACATGTGGGAATTCATCCAGTACTCCAGTAATCACTCCCTCTAGTCCTGCAAACTGAAAAGCATGGAAAAATCAATGGAAAAATAGAGGGCAATTTTAGCAGGAAAAGGAGTTTTAGACCAGTGAAACACTGGTGCTTTATTCTGCCCGTAGAGTTGGTACTGCTGCTGTTTAGACAGTCTTTCTAAAGAATTTTTTTTTAACTCATTAAGGCGGGGATTTAGTCTTCCTGTATCAGTAGGAAGTGCCTATGATCCAGAGGAAGTACTATATTACAAGTAATAAGCTGTTGCTAAGGAGGAAGCAGCTCAGTAAAACCAAGATTGTGCAATCAGCTGAGGTTAGCCTTCCTGGAAGGAGCTGATTCTCAAGCTGTAAGAACAGGCTCACATGGCAAATTTTTAGAACACCTCCTTTTTGCAGTGGTATTGAGAAGGTCTTCTCTAGTTCCCACCTTTTAAATCTAATTAGTGTGAAAAAATATCCAGAATTTAGCAATGGGTTTGTAAGTTTACATACACAGGAGAAAAGGAACCTGTAAGGCTGCGTTCAGTGAGGAGTTTATGAATCAAGTGCTTCAGCTGTGTTCCCAGGTCTGTTACTATTTATCACAGTGTGACTTTGACAAATCATTTGATTTTATTTAGGCCTCAGTTTCTCCAACATCGACATTGGAGTAAGAGTTGTTATCTTACAGAAGGCACATGGAGATGCCAGTCCTGCTTTAAAACCCTGTGGTGACAGCGCGGTATTTGTAATTCTGCTTCTTCTGGTGTTTGGTGGGGTAAGGCACCGAATACCATTCATCCACCTCTTCAGATCTGCTCTCTCAGATATTGTCTACTCACCGTGCTGTCTAATCCCAGTGTGAGTAACATCAGGAAAAATATGATGGCAAAGAAAGTTGAAGCAGGCATGTTTGCAATGGCCTCGGCGTAGGTAATGAAGAGCAGACTGGGTCCTGATATTAAAATGGAGAATTAGAGAGAACTGTTAGCACAGTAGTGCTGTGAGGAGGACAAGCTGTTTCACTGTACCACGCTGTCTTCCACTGGAAGACTTCTCCCCCCAACTATTTCACATTATGCAGTTAAAACCACATTTGTGGAGCCACATGCAGTATGACTTCTATAAGCTGTCTTTATGGAATAATATTTTAGCTGTACTGTACATTTATAACAGTGCTTTCATCATAAAAGAAGATAGTATCCTGAATTGTGCACCAAATATTCTGGATAATTTTGACCGCTTGTTCAAGCTAAGATTTACTGTCCTGA
Source organism: Chauna torquata (assembly GCA_013399475.1). NCBI lineage: Eukaryota > Metazoa > Chordata > Aves > Anseriformes > Anhimidae > Chauna > Chauna torquata. The sequence continues at coordinate 13,971 of VXAL01002641.1, forward strand.
CCTTGTGTTTTTAATGACTCAGTGATTAGAAAGTTAAGGTCACTCTCAATCTAGAATATACAAATAAATTCTCTTAGGAGAAGTTTGAGAGATCTGGACAAAAAGTTAGCCTACCAGTGTCTTTGGCAACCTCTGATACATCTTCGTTTCTCATCTCGGCCATGTATCCCAGCACAGTGAAAATGACAAATCCAGACACAAAACTAGTCACACAGTTCACGGTACTGGTAACCAGAGCATCTCTGCAACAGAAGACCTAACTCATATCAGGGAATCGGGGTCTGCGAGGAAGGATGGTTTACTACCAGATGGGGTGAGTTACTGATCTGAACAGACTCCTACAGAAACTAGGGGCATGCAGAGAAAAGAACAGGCAGCGAATTGTGGAAAACAAACAAACAACAACAACAATAAAGCTACTTCTCATTACTTTTTCTAAGGAAGAACTTCAAACAGGTAACATTATCCTGGCACAGGATTAAATGCTGGATTTATGCTTACAGAAATAATGACTTCCAGAAGGATAGGAATTACTATGGGAATGTTAAAGAATAGAGGAATTTATTTAATTGTATAAATAGCAATTTTTAAGAAGACAAGGAAACAACTACAAATTGCCTTTCGGCTCAAGACTTTAAAGTCATATCCTGATTGACTATTGAGATTAAATAATTATAATCTAATTGTTTGTCAGTGGGTTGTGCCATTTTGTTTTGGAACGTTTGTACGTCTTAGTCTCCTTGCTGTGATTGGTAGAGATTTTCTCTCTTTAGGATAGGCAAACAGAGAAAAAAACTGTTTTAGATTGCAGATTCCTTGAATAAGGACTTTTGTTCTGTTACACTGCTGTCTGATTTGTGTGTATACAGATCTGACAATTCAGTGTCTTTCACCAGCACTGTGTTTCTTTTTCATAAATACCAGCACTTATATTTTTAAATTGAATTTTACATATAGAATAAGTTAGAACTCACTGGTAGCAGTTGTTATGGAATTTGTTGTAGCTGGCATAAGCCAATAGGACCCCAAAACCTGGACCAAGGGAGAAAAAAATCTGAGCTGCTGCATCCACCCAAACCTGAAAAATAGTAAAGATCAAGAAAAAATGACGTGAAACAGACTGAATGAGTTTGGCAGATTCAGAATATCACTTAGCCATACAAAATTGTGTTTCACTAGTCTGCCTGTAGTCCAGGTCTAACAAACATTTTGTTAAAAGAGTATGTTGGAATATTAAATTTTTCTTTAGATTTGAGAGAGGTGTTAATATCCACTATAGTTTTAGTGCCTTTGCTGTGCTTGTTTTCATTGATGATGTAATTATGATTTATCTGAAAAGAATTTGCCATGGATAAAATGCTGCTGTATTTCTTTACACACTGTTGTAAGTACTCACTTCTGACAGCATCTTAGATCAATTCACAGTGATTTGCCTGTAATCAGATTAACACAACTTCTGCAATGTGTAGAGAGCTCTCTAGGCATGATTTCATGGTGGGCTTGGCCCATCTTTCTTCCTCCAAACTCTGCATGCTCTGGGATAGTCCAGTGTTTGGCTGTGTGTCCTCTGGGCTAAGCAGATGATCGCTGCCTACATTTTTCCTAGACACCTAAAAATACATTTGACAGTGTGGATGCAGTTCTAGTTCGAAGGACTCAATACAGCTTTGTTGTAGCCATGACAGATGCAAGTGTGATGATCTTGTTATGAAAAGCCTGTTGTACTTGAAAAGTGGCCACAGCCTTAGTGAGTAGTGTTCTTAAAGTACTAATATCAGTTCTCTTTCTGAAGGTGAAAGTCCTCATTCGTTTATCCTCTTTTGATTGAAACCTGGAGTTCATTACAACTCATTTCTAATACAGTCTTCCATCGTGTGAGGCCGTCCTGTATCAGCCACAGACAGAACTCTGTCATCGTCCAGCACACACAGATTGCAATCTGCTGTCCTCACTTCAGATACATCCAATACAATATCAATGCTCTTTATTGCTTTTTCAGAAGATGTGGTCCCTTATTGGAGATGCTGCTTTATCAGAGACTGGTGTCTTTTCATTTCCTCTTCATTCAAAACTCTCTGTATCAGCTGGGCAGCAGTAGACTTGCAAACATTAGAATTTTTAATCTTTGTATTTGTAGTATTTATTGCTTTGGGGTTTTTCCATCACCCTCTCCACTAGAGACTTTCATACACAGTGAAGTAAGTGCAGCCTTGAGCCTGATGGACTACTTGTCATCCACAAAGTTCAAAGCTAAATCAGATACTGGAATGGTGGGTTTTGGTTGTTTTTTGTTTGCTTGTTTGTTTTTTGGTTAGCTCAGTCTTGTCCTCCTTCCTCCATTCTTTTCACACCTTGGTGGTGTATGCAGGTCTAACTGATCTCTTCCTTCTCCAGTGCACTTGCACATATCCACTCATCATGGAGTTATGCTTTAGCTGGCAGCTAAAGAGACTCTCCTTGGGCTTATCTGCCAGAGCATGTCACAGGATGGACATCTTAAGTTTCAACTGCACTATTTAAATTCAGGTAACTGTAGACGCTATTGGGTGGGGGAAAGTCTGCCAGTGTGTGTAGTGATCCCCTCACAGTCATAAAACCTGCAGCTAATCCAGATGTTAGGTTTTAGTAAAATTAGTTTGCTCAGTGTGACTGCCGTACGTAAAGGATTGTGTTGCAGTGTAGCAGAAATCATAACAGCTTCTTGCTTGATGCCAGGCTGTTCATCATTTCCCTATTAGCTCAAGCTAAATTGATGGTGGACTTAAATAGCAGAATAGAACCAGAAAACCTGTTTAATCTTTAAAAAAATGTATATAATTGTGGAAAGAATAGAACGACGGTTTAAACAAGTCAGAAGTCAGGCTTTTGAGTCCACGCTAAGATATCTGTGTAATCATGCTCTGATTATAGAGACACTGAAGTTTATACATGCTGATATGTAGGCTGATAGGCTAAAAGTGAATCTCTACCCTTTTGTAATGCTTTTACCTCGGTGGCCAGGAGTTTCTGCCAGTCAGGTTTCAAGTAGTAGAGGACACCTCTCCAGGCACCGGGCAAAGTTGCACCTCTCACTAGCAGGATAAAGAGTATGATGTAAGGGAATGTGGCAGTCACCCATACCACCTGCAAGGGAGAACATTAAGGTAGCATTTGCCATGGGTAGAAAATTAACAGATGATAAGAAGTTAAACACATGATAACTCTTAGCATATATAACATCTTTATATGAACTTCTCAAAAGTTCTGTGAACGGGCAGCTTGCACATAAATACCCACACGTTCTCTGAGCTGGGTTGTTCTTGTCCACAGCACTGTGGCATAACTTGTTGTTGTTATGTGTTACTTGGATAACAGTAGCAGTCACTCTGCAGTAGGTGCTTCCCAAATACATGAGGCTATAATCCCTGCCGTGAAGACAGTCTGGGATAATTCTGTCATGTTAATTGGCTTTTTTAGAGCTGCTGCTAGGCTATACTGTACCAAGTGATTTGTCTTGCTTTTGCATTCACCTTGCCAGATGTTTTGACCCCTTTCCAGATGCTGAAGTATACAATGGTGAAGATTAACAGTAAACAGAGGGTCAATTGCCAGCTAATGCCCCCCAGGTCATCCAGCCCGTTGGACCGATGCACCTGTAGAACTTGGCGGCTGAAAGAGGAAAGAAAAACACAGTGCAGATATTTTTGTAACAAATACTTATGTTCAGTATGCTTTGAGCACTCCCGTACTGTAGTCTGAGCATTACAAGCAGTCCTGACACCTTGATAAGTAGACTTCATAGTCATATTATTTTGGACTTTTTTAATTACAAGCTTGATATTAATGGTAAACCAGTGATGATAAATGATAAGTGTTGACAGTTGATAACGGCCAGAAAATTGGGAACCTCTGATCTAAAATACAGAGTACCCTCCCACACACCCTAAGCATACATACCCTACAAGTATTTTTGTTATTTGAATGCTTTAGAAAAGAGTACTATTACTAAACACCCCTGCTCCCCCTCCAAAGAAAAGCTTGCTGCGTGTTCCACCATTCTGTCTGATATTACTGTCCTCACTTACATGCACTTACGTATAAAATTCTTCTGCGGGAGAGATGGAGTGCAGAGCCCAGCTGACGTTGTCCTTGCTGAAGTAGTTAGTGCAGTTGCCTGTGTTCCAATCATTTGTGCAGCTAGTCCATGGCAGCTCCGTTGTGAAGGAGGACACGAGGTAGTAAAAGGCCCATGCCATAATGGTATTGTAGTAGGAGGCTACGTAAAGATCGATTATACAGATGGCAAAGCCAATTCCTAGTAAGATAAGAAATAATTACATGAAGTGAGTGTAAGTTTTGGGCCACAAAAAAGAAGGAATTGATTATGAACATCAACTACAATTAGTAACTGTCTCAGGCAGCTCTGCAGGAGGTACACATACCCTGTCAGGTGTGTACAACACTGGAATGTCTTGTGGCTTCGGAAACACTCTGGCTCTGAGTCCAAAAAAGCATTCTTAATCAAGACAAAATAGGCTTAAATAGTTTTTTTCTTCTGCTCCTAAAATCTGGAATTTAGAAACTGCCAACTTGTACTCTCAGTAAAAAACAAACAAATGAACAAAAAACAAAACAGAGCTGTAACTCTGGGAGCAGGAGTAACGAGAGGAGTAACAAGCATATAGAATAGGTCCTTCTACTCTGAAAGACCCTGTAGTAGGATAGCAATTGACAGACCAGACTGAAAACAGGGACTCATTTCCTTGTATCTTTGAAACAGAAATAGTGGATCTTTCTTCTTTCCTGTTTTTAATTTTGCATTCAGTAATATTGTACTTTTTTTTAATTAAATGCTTAATTTGTTGGATTTTTTTCAAGCTTGGGTTGGAGAAAATGGGCTGGCCTCTATCTAGTCAATTGGAGAGTTGCATGTCGTATGTGAATATGAGAGCACACATCTAAACACACATCTACAGATGTATGTAAAGTCTTACAAAAGGTTTCTTTGTAAAGCCAAAATCCTATGTAGAACTAGCCTTACTTTGCTTTATGTGATTTTCAGATTTTTTCAGAAATTTCATCTTCGTAGGAAAATCTTCCAGTTATTCAGAAAGATCCTAGTAATTTTCCATTTCCCTTCATTACCTTTGAATATAGGACATATTTTTCTCCAGATTGAAATACACCCATTCCTGTGGTACTGTCCTAATGCTAGTTCCATATAGAAGAGAGGAATACCTCCAAAGATGGCCATAATTGTATAAGGAATGAGGAATGCTCCTGCAAGAGACAAAGCAGATGATTATAACTCTTCATAGGACTTCTCTTCCACCAGTATCAGCACTCCATAAACAAAATTCTTTTTATCCCCCAGGAAAAATGCATATGCCCTCCTAGCCAGTGTGCCACGCTGAATTATCATGGGATTTCTCTTAAGGGTAAATACTCAGCAGCGCGAATAAGAAGCAACACTCAGGCCAAACTTCTCACGTTTCTGTAACAAGTATACATGGGATTCACAAAGACTCTACTGCCTCTGCAATGGATACAATTGTGAGATAAGATACAAACAGAATAATTAATTTCTTCAGTAGAGTGCCTCTGTACATCAGGGAGGCAAAAGTCTTTCCTGTCCAAGCCCTCCTTGATTACATTTATGTTTTGGCTGAAATGTCAGTGAGTCTAAGTCCTGGCATTCCTGGTGAGTGTTCTGACACATTGGTTTATCTGGTATTAGATACTCCTTGGGACAGGGCTCGAGTCTCTTCTCTTGCAAGGTTGATCTGCACCTAACCAGCTCTCAGCTTCTAGTTGTACTGATTTTTTGTATCTTATCCTATCCCATTGCTTAGGTTTTCCAGTCTGCTTGAAAAGTAGGTAATTTCCCCTTACTCGTTTGTCATGTATGGTATTAAAATGAGCCACTAAACTCATTCATTTATAAGCAAGGAAGTTGAGTACTAAGGAACAGCATACAGAACTGGTCACTGACCTCCTCCGTTTTGATAGCATATGTAAGGAAATCTCCACACGTTTCCCAGATCCACAGCATACCCAATGACAGAGAGTAGAAAGTCAATTTTTTTACTCCAGGTCTCTCTGTCTTCTAGCTCCATCAGCTGCTGCTGGCCTTCTGCTCCACAGGTGGTGGAAGTGGTGGTTGTAGTGGTGGTTGTGGCTGCTGGGGCAGTGCACTGGGCATCTTCCACCCCTCCCATCCCATTGCAAGGAACAGAGCTCTGAACCCCTGAATAACCATTTGAGATCAGAGCTGCCTCCTCTTTGTCTCCCTGGCCGGGATGGACTTTATTCCCATCCTCCACTAGCCGTAGGGCAGATTTAGGGTTCCTGATCAGAAGTCCATTCTCTCTACAGTCTTCTCCTTTGTTACAGTCTGAGACATCTTTCTTGGAAGTCAGCGGCTGAGTCTCATTGCTTGTTGCCTTTTTTTCCATTTTTCCAAGATTTGTCCTGCTCAGTTGCAGATGGTCAGCAGTACAGAGTCCCCTCCTGACTTATTTTCCCACGCTTTTATTTCCAGTGTATTCCCAGTGCTCCTAGAATTCCCCTTCCATATTTAAATCCATCAGATTGAAGGCCATCTAAGAAATGAAAAATAGTTTAAAAAAATCTGTTACTGGGCTTATTGATGCTGGTAACTTTTCTGTTACCAGCACTTGAACAGTTTGTGTGATTAAAATACTTTCGGAAATAATTAACCATCACAGCATGCATTTACTTAGCAGTATTACTTAGCAGCTAATCCATTCAGGATGTACCAGCAAAACTCTTAAGCTGTGTACGGAGAAAGGAAGGAAGCAATCATTCTCTTCTACAGCTGCAGGTGGTGTACCTGGCCTATAACCTCAAGCACATTTGCTGGATTTTATGCATTGTTGGACAACTCACAGGCAATCATAGTCCTGCTGTCTTTCGGTACCAAAATGTCCCTCTGAGCACTGGTTCCACACCAAGGGAGGTTGTGGAACTCCCAGTTTGCACGAATGAGGGCAGAGTGTAGTGTTTGGCTTGTATTTTCCTTTTCATAAGTTCATCCTGTGATTTCTACCATTAATTTCTAGATTCATCCAATATTAAGAGAGAAGAATTAATTAAACTAATACTTAGATAACAATGGATTTACAAGTTACATTTTATGACCATATGTGCTCAGAAATCCCACTGTGCCTGCCATGTTTAGCAGCAGATCTGGAAGGCTTAAATGAAAATTTAGAAAAGTATTTAAATGTCAGTGGTTTTGCATCAACTAACTTCTAAGGTTCAGTCAATGCTAATAACAGGAAAACAAAAACAAAACAAAAAAAGATTTAAATTTGATTGTTTTGAAGCAGTAAGAACTAGCATCTGGGTCTACTTAGGACTAAACTGTTTCCCCATTTTATTTAACTCCTTGGAGAAATAAAGACATCTCCCATTCTGTTTGGGTCTGCTCACACAGTGGTTCCAGCCCTGGGAAGGGTAGTGGGCACTGCTCCTATGGTACTGTCTGCTGCCAGCAAAAGCACAAGCACTGAGAGAATCCCTGGCTTTACCTGCTCTCTTCATACGTGCTTGAAGAGTAATCCAGGGGAAAAAAAACATTCAGAAATAAAAAAGGATAAAGCAATTAACTTTTCCTTGAGAATAAAAAAGTAACAGAAAAGGAATTGTGATTCTATGGGTCATGTTCTGTTTTCTGCTCATTTGTTCAGGTAATGTAAATGCCCAGCTGCCTTTACTCAATGAAATGTCGAAATAGGAGCTGATCCTTTGTGCTGCAAATCCCCTGGGGCATTAACCTTGCTTTGTAGCTAGCAAAGCGTTACACAATCTGTGATGCCTCCACATATTAAATGATGATAATTACAACTCTTTTTTCTGTTTCAAAGCATTTTTTACCACAGTAAATACGATTGCAACATCCTGAGCACAAGAATAAGCATTATTTAACTTTCAACTGTTGGAAAAACTAAGTCAGAGAGGGTATATTATTTGCTCATTGCTAGAATTTGCTCATTCCAAGAGCTATTAAAACTCAGTTTTTTCCCAGCTTTCAGTGTTGTGCAAAGACAGTTTGCTAAACCTCTTCCTAAAGAGGCAAGCAGAATGAGAAGGAGAGCTATCAAGTTGCAAAGACAGGAGGATTTTCTCAAGAGAGAAGTCTCTTGAAGGTATTTCTTATAACTTCCAGAAATCTTTCAGTTGTTCACACTTACTTTCTGTGTTTACCCAGATAATGTTCTTTTCATCATATAGCAAGCAGTGTATCATTAATGCTGAATTCTTACAACAGCAGTACTTCATTCACTACCATTAGTTAATCATCCGCAAAGACTGAAACATCTTCAGAGTTCCAGAGAAAAATACTATGGCAAAGAACAGTAGTTTCTGTTTTACCTGCAAGACTATAAAAACTGAGTGTCTTTGGAGTCCGAAACCTTCCAAATGTCCCAGAAAAAGCCTGTGTAGATGAAAACAGTCCTACCACCACTGATTGTAACATAAAAATCATAGAAAAAGCCACAGCCAATCCTTCTCCATCTTGTATAGAGCATATTAAGTGTAAGATAAAAACATGGAAAAGTAACCTGAGCCCTTCTGGACTTTGTACCTCTTACTCATAAGTGGAAAAGCAGTAAATGATGTTGATTTAACTGCATTATCTTATGAGACTGAATTTTCCATACCTGAGACTTAAGCATTTACTGTATTTATAAAACATTTTGTTTCTGCACAGATACTTCTTGGCACATTCTTACTGAGGAGAGATTGTTGATTTCCTGGATCTGTGACAATTAAGATTGTTGTCTTATCCAAATCTAAGCTCCTTGTGCAGACCACAGGAAAGAAATATCACATCGTTTAACGTATTTTTGTAGAATTTTCAGTAGTTTGAGCCTTAGATATGCATAATAACTTGTGAACTTCTAGGGGCTTCAGCTGGAATTTGAACTCTTCCTTTCCAAAAGTGAATTACAGCTCATCAGCTACCATGGGAAATCTCTGGAGTGAGACTCCAGAGCTGTGCAGTGGTGTTCACAGAAGCATAGTTGGCACATGAGAACAGAACCATAAGATTTCATTACCCAGGGAAAAAAAAACAAAAAGCAAGAGAAAGTACTTTTTTTCCTTCTCTTGTTACAATCCAAGAAAAAATATATTTCTCTGAAGGAATTGCAACTGCTATGTACAGTGTTGACAGTGGCAGAAATAGAGCTTTTGGAGTTGAGAAGTATGCTAGGATTATTAGAGAAAATATGCAGGGGAACATTATGCTAATAATGCAGGATTTTGCCCACCCCAGCCTCCACGTGCACCCATCTCCCTGCGGTTACAGGATCTAGTATAACACGCCCTTATAGTGAATGATGTCAGGAATGGCAATTTATTACCTATTTTTGATCTGAGCTGTTGCAAAGGTTGCTTTTACATAAATACGTATTGGCTTCTTATCACCAACCTGATTAGCTACAAAAGGAAAAAAAAAAAGGAAAAAAAAAGAAAGCTGTGCCTTCATTTCATTTTGATCTGTGTGTTGTGTGACTTTGCTCCTTTAAGAGGCCCTAGGTGCCTGAGCCTTTTCTCCCTGTGGTACCTCTGAACAGAGATTATTCTATGGGGCAGTTTTCCTCTCCATAAGACCGTGCTGTCCAGGAGCACGTAAAACGTGCCGCGCTGCCAGCACTGCAAATAGCACCCCTCCTTGCACAAAGAGTGACTGAAGAGAGGAGTGACCTTCAGCTCTGCTCGGAGGAGCGCCCTGCAGCACCAAGTGTACCCGCCACAGCCGTGCTCTGCTCCGCCTGATGAAAATGCTGGGATGGACAGCTGAAGGCATGCCTTTCTTGGAGCTTGGCTGAAGCCACCAACGCAGTTCGTGTAAGCCAAATATTAATTAAATGATCATTTTTGTTACTCCTACACAGGGCTAAATTTAAACCAGCACTGTGGATGCACAAAACCAACTCCTTTGCCTCTATCAAAGCAATCCTAGAGGAGCATCCCTGTCCTGGGGTTCCCTCCCGAGCCAGGAGCCGCAGAATTGGTCTCATTGCCTTGTTTATTTCTTGAGGCGTGCAGTGACCTCTCGTGGCAATGTGGGAATCCCTTTCCTTTAATGCTCTGCCATGCAGTAAAATAAATCTTCCCAGCACTTTAATACAAAATGATTTTCCTGTCCTCTGTATTTTTAAAGGAGAAAATTGACTTAATGTGCCTAGGAGACTAAAACAATTAGGTTGAGGTGCAGGAAACACCGGCTGCTTCAAGACAAATCTTAATGCCTCAAGTCACCTGGAGAGTACTTTGTTTGAGGTGGGGCAGCGCGGACTTCCTGAATTCCTCAGCACAAGGCTTGCTCAGACTGACTGTGCACGACTACGGAAGTCGTTACTTGTCTCCCAGTGATCAAACGCAGTGTAATTCACACAGTTGCAAAACATGTATATTTGCATATATTTCACTTCAAACAAATAATTTTCTTTTCTAATTTGCTAATTAATTTGCTAATTTTTTACACCAGCACTTGCTGGAGTACCAGCCACTAACTGGGCTACAGCTGCATTCCTGAGTAAGGCTCCCGTTGCTGCTGTCACTGACAGTGCTCCGTCGGCATTACTCCTGTCCATTTACGTGCTGGCACCTGCAAAGAATTAAACTACTTGGAACTCTAAGACAAAAAGTTAATCTATGCTGTTGGCAAACAGCATTGAATGTGAAGGTGATTTCTGCTCACTTGACCTAAATCTCACTTTCATCACTAAGTATTTGGGATTGTTATAATTATGTAACTGCTTGAGTGCATATTACACCTTGCAATGAATATGCAATTCACACAGGCAGTTGTATGTAAATGGAAAGAGTCCAAGGAAATTCTTTTACCTAGAAAATCACGCAAGCAGTTTGTATGACAGGACAGAAGTCATATATCCCCCACAGAAAAGGCTGTGTTGCTTGCCTCTAGGTACGGTTCTCACCTCTGAGCCACCATATCAGCCGTGACCCTCTGCCAGCCACGAACCTGGGGGTTCCCAGGCACTGGACTCTGATGAGGACAGAAGCATTCCTGGCCAGCACCCACATCTCCTCACACAGTCCTAGTCTGGCTTTCGCACAGGAGGGGAGATATGTGACTTGGACGACAGTGAGAACCTTGTGAAAATTGTTCCTTTTGCTGTGCTCTTGTGGGCCAGTGAGTTCCTGTTTTGCTGCCTGTGTGGTGTAGAGGAGTGTAGAGGCTTCATGTTTTTCCTGATTTTTGCACAGGCCAGGAGTAACCCTTTAACCAAAACTATTACAGGATAGCCTAGATGCTCCCGTACTGTAGGGAGCTGTTAGAAAATAAAAAAAGAAAATTTCATCCACTTAAATCTTGAAACTAGATTGCGCTACATTGTGATGAATTTTAGCTGGTGTTTGTCATAGAGGAGTACTAGTTAGAGTTCATAACTAAAAAAATTAATGACTTTTGCTTTTGAATGTGTTCACATATACTTATTTCATCAAAAAATGAGCACTAAGAATATCCTTTTCTATTAACTTGTTTCCATTAGGTGACAGATGATTGTATTTCAGGTTTCAAAACCTGATATTCATAAATACATAATAAGATGATATGTAGTCGCAGCGTTGGTAGGGCTGCTGGTAACCACAGAATCAGAGGTATTATGTGCAAAGCAGATGTAAGCTGACATCTAGACCAGAACAACTGAGAAATGATTTCTTCAGGTCTTTTTAGCTATGCTTCTCTAGTCTGGTTTAAAAGAATCAAAACTGATTTTGGATAAGGAGTGATCAAAACCCATTGAAATTAATGGGTCCACTGAATTTTTTCCATACATAGCAGGTCTGATCCCAGTGCGAGTGATTTGAAATGTAACTGGATTGCGTACTTCTGTGCATCATTGGAATATGTATTTTATAAGAAATTTACAGTATGTAGATACAAAAAGTCCTGTATATGAATATTTTCAGTCCTCCGAGGGCTGGCTCACATTCTTATTAAAGGAGAGTAGAGCTGTACTCAACAAGTATCCCCACTGAGACAATGACCCTTCTGGGAGAATAAAGGCTACCTACCAAAGCAAGAACGGCCTAAGCAGTGAGCTCGCTCCAGTTAACTCATGTCCCCAGATAAGGCTTAATATAGGTAAAATGTGAAAATAATGCTTCTGAAAACAATAGTGCTGGGGGAATATCAACCTGTACTGTGAGTCTCATGTCATAATCTTGTCTGTGTTTCAGTCTGAAATTAAAGAGTCAGCAGGAAAGAGAGATTTTACCTGGGAAAATTTTGTTGAGAAGAGAGGTGCTGCATAGAAGTGGGAATGCTGCCAATTGATGACTGTTATTTAAAGAACAGAAAGAGGGGAGAAAAATGCATTTTATTGGCTTGAGAGTGTCCATATGTAGTGCAAGGAAACAGATAAGCTTAGAGGGAATGATACTCCTCTTGTATTCTTCCTCAAATTATTTATATCAACTTGAAGGAAGAGTCGTAATACAGCAAATATCACCAAAGAAACAGAGCACTGTTCCGTAATACAGCTCTGCATAGGCACATTGATCTGCACAGCGTTTCAAGTAAAAGACCCGTGTGCGTACTCACAAGTCAAAGACAGGCTGCACGTATACACCAGCATGCATATACTTATGGTTGTAATGTTTTTGTCTAAAGAAAGTAAAGGAACAGTCACGAGAGTTCCAGGTGATGTTTCTCTGAAGGGTACTTGTTAATGGCTGTCTCCAAGTTACAGCCTCCTTTATTCAGGCTCCAAGCTCTGTTTAAGTACTTTATGAAACACTTATCCCATAGACGGGCTTCGTTATGTTGTATTAGTTCTATAAGACACAAATTGCCAGATCAGCAGAGCTGCAGGAATACAGTTTTGGAAAGGAGTTAAAACATTAGCATCAGATGGGACTCTGGGATACAGAATGAACATTTCTTTATGCTTATAATACTGTTTCTAATGAAAACTCAGCAGTTTATATTTCCTTGGAGGGAAACAGGAAAGAACTTAAATACATGGCACATTTCCACGTGTGGAAATAATTTAGGGGTTTTATTAAATTTCCAGTCTGGAGTCAGCTTTTGTTAATTTGTGTAACCATTTGAAATTCATCACCCCTTGTTCAATTACAAAATGGACCCACAGCAGTCACTTGCCAAGTTTATAAAGTCCTCTCCAAGAAAATTACGATCAATTCAGTCATCAAAAGCACCAGAAGATGATACCTAACTGTGTGAGAGCTTTCCCATTAAAATGCCTGACAGCTAGCAACCCACAATTAAAAAATTCCACAAAGTGCTCCAAAGAATCCAAATCCATTAAATGCACTATCCTTTTCTCCCCAGGCTCTCGACACATCAAAAAATGTTTTCCGTGACTATTTATATATTCAGCTACATTGCATTCCTCACTTAAACTTCTGTATTACTTAGCAGACTAACCCAGCAAGCCAGTTGCTTTCAGCAGTAAACATGATCGACTATACATATATTTACGACATAGCCTTCAGATTTATTTCTCATAATAAATCTGTCCCATTGAGTTAGATAATTTACTATGCTGGAACAGTTTACCTTTTAAAATATAATTTAATATCATTAATGAAGTTTACTTTATTGTTTTAAAATAAGTGATTTGCAATGATTTTTTGCTTCAGATTCTGTTTCTTTTCTTAATTTTTCATTATAGTTTAATGGGCTTTTGGTGGTGGTGGTGGTTTTTGTTGGTGGTGGTTTGTTGTTTTTTTTTTTGTAAATTTTATGTAAACCCGACTTTAATAATGCAATTATGTGGACTGCCAAAACTCTAATATTTCAGACTGTCACAACATGTTCTGCTACAGGCATTTGACTCCCAACATTCGTATTTGCTGGACAAGTGCCTGAATAAGACCGAGAAAGGGCGTATAACATCAGAAAAGCAAGCAAGAGTGTAAAAAGTTTAAAAAATCAAAATAAACTTTCACCAAAAATCAATACATCTGTTTTTTCACAAAGCTTTGTTAGATGCACTTTTTCCCCAGTGTTTTAGAAATCACACTAAAACCTTAAAAGTTAATTTAAAAATGAAACAATTAAAAACATATATAGAATTTAAACTGTCATTACTATTTCAGATTTTGTAGCCAAAGTTGAAAGAGGCAACGAGAAGTTAAAGTGAATGAAACTCTAGTGTCTGCTTGCTTTAGAAGGTGGGCTCTGAAGACAGCCTTCTAGGAGTCTGTCTAAATTTCATAAAGTACCTTAGATACCTGTGTGTGAAAAATGAAATTATAAAGTCTTTTATTACCTGTCTTTCGGCTGGGTTTGAAGTGCTTTCCTTGGAGTTATCCAAGCTCGAGTAACCTTCACCCACATTTACTTCAGAGTCTCGGAAACTCAGCCTGTGGGCAACTCAGCATCTTGGTGAGGTTTTTGTACACCAGCCCCCCTCACATGGTCTGATTTCCAGATAATCTGCTGCCAAAGAGCTCTTTAAGAATTTTTGCGTCACTTTAGTCAAATAAACTTTATGTTTCACCAGGGCTGCAGCTCAGTTTTCCTCCTAGAGGTGGGTGGCTACATTTGTATGTTCTGATCAGTTCAAAAGAGCAGGATCCAGTGAAGGCAGAGTGAGAATGAGGGCAGCTGTTCTGGTAAGGGACAGTCTTGCTGTCTGTTATTACGGCTATAAATAACAGGACGGTGATCATGAAGGGGATGACAAATGGAGTGAAGTTTTGAGGGAGTCAGTAAATTAGAAGTTTGCAGGTGGCTCTGTAGATTGTGTAAGATAGGAAGGACTGAGATACTATCACAGTAAAAGGGCTGAGAAAGAATAATGGTATTACCGAACATTTACATTATTTTAAGAATGAAATAAGAAGTTTAGTTTTGTTTTAAAGTGTTAAGCACAAATTGTTTAAAAAGCATTTTGCTACTTCAATAAGCTCAACAAGTAATTTCCTTGCTTCCTCCTACTCCTCGAAATACCTCACTCAGCCTCCGGCACACGCTTTTTCACCTGCTTCTTTCACCCAGGATTTCTTCATTCCTAAACTTTACAATTTGTTTGTAAAAAGTCATGAATAGCAGGTCAGTGAAATAGTGCTGTAGTTTAGGCGGCAGATTTGAAAAAGAAAGTGGAAAAAAAGAATGGAGACAAATAAGAACAGCTAATTGTTAGGGCAACGGCAGTTTTGCTACAAGTAGTTGCCAGTTTTCAGAGACTTGTTCCAAACAATTACACCGAAAAAAAAAAAAAAACCTCTTAAAAATGAAAAGCATAGGGTTATAATTAACACTTTCCTTTTTTTGTCTTCTGGTTCCTTAATGATACCAGCAGTCAGCCAGCAGTGTGTCATTTGCACCATCTCAAGGATAGCTCAGGTATTGCAATTACAAACAGATGTGTATTAAAATTGATTTTTACTTTCCCGTTAATTCCTGTGGGAGTACATTAAAAATGTGTTGTCAATTAAGTTTGTAGCCTTAAATAGAATTAGGGATTTATTGTTCTTTTAGAGTAAATAGCAATATCTAACTCATCGTCTCTGCTGTACTCGCCCCTTGTACTCCTCTTTTCAAAATAAACAGTTTTGGTCATGTTAATCTCTGCTTAGCTGCAGACAGGAAAAAAATGTCCAACAAGCTAGTGTCCTTGCATATTGTAATAGTTCATGGTCTTCCCACTGTTCTGTCCTGTTCCGAAGAGGACAGACACCATTGTGCCTCACCACTAAGCCTTTCTTAAGATCAGAGTACAGTATTTTAATGCATGAGTCTCCAGCTGTGGATTAGACCCCATGCTTTGCATAGGAGGCTTTTTCTTTCTTAGCTGGGAGGATGGAATCTGTGTCTTCCTTGTCATGCAGATTTCCAGTTCACCACTGCTAGGAAACTGGAATGGATTTTTCGAACTCTTATTCTACCCTCTTACGTGAAATAAAATCTCTGCATATGCTTTGATTCTTCTCTGTTTTTTGCAAAATTATATATTTTTTAAAGTCTTAGCAATGTGACCTTTGTCTGAGGTTCTTCTGTATCTCAGTCACTGCTTAGAGTAGGTTCTTTGACCAAGTTCTAGGTCACTGTTGCATGCCATGCATCTTGGTTAACTCTCGCAGTTAAATTGCTTTCATCTGGTCTTATTAGTGGCACCCAAAGTCAGTATTTAATTATTCTTGGAGGGTACACAAAGCTGTAATGTGAAAAACAGCATATGAAGAACACAAAACCACCTCTCATGACTTATCCTGGCCTTTTGGTTCAACTGAATTTTTTTTCATTAATGTCTTCTGCAGCAGCATGTTTTTTTTTTTAATTTCTTGCCAAACAGTCTGGAGCCTTTGGGGCATAATGTAAATAACAGACTTAAGATTTCAGGCTGACCCCTCAACGTTATGACACGTACTTATCCCATATGTGAAAAACTTTTGGGTGCTGAACTGAGTCAGTTTCAGAATTTCAGGGAATCTTCTGTACATCAGCAGGCAAAATCCTAATGATTTAAGGAAAGTACAGAAAAACAAGAGGAAAAAAAACAGACCTTACACAAGACATAACTTCAAACAATTCCACAGTTCTCCACAGATAAAGCAGCCGTAGATTCCAGCCACCAATGCCAGCACAGGAATGGGAAACTTCAGTGAAAATACCTAATAACAGTAGTACCAGCTGTACCAAGAGATTAATAATAATTCTGCAAGCATGTCTCTGATTCGCTGCCAATAAGAGGATAGGAGCAATCTTGCAAATAACATAAAACAAACAAATCCCAAAATATTTATTTGTTGCTATCTTCTGCTTAGTTAGGAATCAGACTACATATAGCAGCTATTAAGATTGGCTTTGGGATAAAAGAAATTTTGATTGTCCTTCCTCGCTATTTTCTAAGCTGACCGTGCTGGGATATACAGGTGGCAGTTAGATGGATTTTGGAGATGCTTTATTTCCACCAGTACTGCTTTGAGAGCATTCGATGGGAGAAATCCGATTCCGAGAACCTACAAACTGCCACTGTATGTAACCTCTCCTCCTGCCTCCTCCTTTTCTTAGCTAGCAGTATTTATTATTTTCTGACTTCTGACTGAAACTGAGATAGTTGACTCCTATAACATAATCTGTCAATATTTTCCAGCTGTCAGAGGAGCTGTCTTTGAATTGTCACATGAAAACTATGTGGTTTTATTGACAGAAACTGGAAAAGGAAACTATCTGTTAGTTGGCTGGTTCCTCAAAAATCCAAAGGTCCTGTTAAGAGCAAGCAAAGGATATAAACTAAAGAAACAGCACTGAAACATAGAGATGAAGAATCTTTTCTTTTTTTATTCTAACCTAATAGTCTTTTATCAGTTTGATGTTAATTTTTTTTTTTTGTAATCTGGGTTTACAGCTCATAAGG
Source organism: Chauna torquata (assembly GCA_013399475.1). NCBI lineage: Eukaryota > Metazoa > Chordata > Aves > Anseriformes > Anhimidae > Chauna > Chauna torquata. Next base: position 31,343 of record VXAL01002641.1, read on the forward strand.
CTTAGCGCTTTCTTTGCTAAGAGACTACACCTGTAGCCAGCTAGGCTTATTCCCACATTATTTTCATTCCATCAGTTGAGAAGAGTTCAATTTTTGATCATTTCTGAAGCATTTCCTGAGCACCGGAGTTAAGCAGCCTGCTTCTCATTTACACACTCCCATACTACTCTCTGCTGGAGAGGTGCTGGGCCAAGTCTGCTCATTCCAGCATCTCCGGGCCGTACTTTGACTCCCACAGACCTGAGAAGAGGCCGAAGTTCACTTGGACCCAGCGGTGCCTCGCGCTGCACAGCACACAGAGACCTTTCTCAGCCTCTGTACAGAGCACGTGGCCTCTCCATCATCTACTCAGCTGTCTTGATTCCTAGTCCCCCAGTTGCGGGCTGCCGATCACTGCCTCTTTGCCCTTCTAGGGCGAAAGGGCAGCGTGACCCGGTAAACTATTGTGTCTTCTCTGAGCCAAGAACCAAAGTGCAATTTCTTCATCATCTTTTCACCAGCGAAATTAAGGACACGCGAATATACTGCGAGGAACTTCGGTTGTGGATTTTTTAGCATTTAATTTCTCAGAAGATTTTTTGTAACTAGTCCTTACTTAAATCTCAGCTGTCATCCAACTCAGTAGACCTAAATGAACAAGAATATGATGTTGCTCTAGCTAGCAGTACCCAAAGTTCATTAAAGCTAGATACTAACACAATAATAAGCAAAAACTAAATACTAAAGGAGGAATTTATAGCTAATTATTTTTTTTGTGTATAAAATCCATTTTTTCTACTTTAGAATATCTCTCAGAAGACTGTTGATGTATTTAGTTTTAATTCTTTGCAGCTGTACCCACAAGAATACTACAAATCTAGTTGAAACCTATGGCCATTTTTTGAGAAACTTTTGTGCCTAAACTTAGATGTCATATCAACAGGAGCCATTAATGGGAAATCAGTTTATACATACTGATTTTATTCACGTTTCAAACTACAATTTAAAAACAAGCTCACTTGCCAGTAAGATACTTATGGATAACAAAGACAGCTACTTAGCAAGAGCCTGCAGCTATTGATTCCTTCGAAAGTCACAGGACTGGTTTTCGTGGACTGTTATCACCTAGGTAGCAAAACAGAATACCATACCTAATATTGTGCCAGCCTTAAGTTACAGACAGTCATTATCATGAACCTTGGAACTGTTTGTTCAACTGCCCTTGGAGTTCTCAAAGCAGAAATATGGCTTTCACTTTGATGTATACATTTCCCCACCTTTTCCCCACTCCTCCTTACAAAGAGCTTATAAAATTGCTGGGCATAAATGCAAAACTGCTTCTGCCAGATTGGCTTCATTTCCTATTATGTGTTTTAGCCATGTGGATTTTCTGTGCTTATTTGAAGGAAAGGAAAAAAAAAACATACTGTTGTTTAGGCTGTACTGGGAAATATCTGGGCAAGAACTCCAGAGATAAGCACACACTGGACAATACTGTTAAATACTGAAAAAAAACCAGCTTGGAAAGTTTTTGATTTATCAAACTCAATCATCATCAGAGCTGCCATGGGCAACAAAAACGTTAGCTGGTTAAACTCCAGAGAAAAAGTTAACTTTCCTTGGCTGCTGTAATCCTCTGGTAGGTAGCATAAAGGGAATAGAAGAACTAGTGTAATGTCACAAGCAAAAAGATTTTGAAAGACTAAAATACTGACCTTTTGGTAGAAAAAAAGCCCAAAAAACAACACGTGCATTAGTCATAATGAAAATATTGTGCATAATACAGCTTCCCAAGAGATTTGGCTTTGTTTCAGAGCCACCAGGGTTCAGCATCAAGTACAGGACTGTTTACTCGCCTTGATGCAAGTAACACAGCATGAGGTGAAGATCATGCATCACAGACCCACAAGGCCAAAAGATCATCCAGCCCATCCCTTTGCCAAAAGGAAGGATCAACTCAATCAATGTCATTTCTGAAATGTTTTTCTGTAACCCTTTGCGTGAGGATGTGATGCCTCCCTCCATTGTTAAAGATCTTCAGCAATCTATTCCAACTCTTTTTTCTTCTTTTACTTTTCTATTTTTTATCACAAGAAAGATTTTCCTAATCTCACTGAATCTTGTTGCAGTTGAACCCCATGACTTCTTGATTGATTTGCCACGAGCAGTGGTAACAAGCAATTCTTTTCTTTAGAGCATCCATTTATGAATTAAAAAAATGTGATGTCTCCCCTTTTGTGTCACTCAACACTATGGTTCTTTCAGCCTTTTACGACTCATTTCCACATCCTCTGCTCTTACCACTCTTCTCTGCATTCATTTTGGTCCACATCTTCCCTAAGATGTGGTACCCTAAACAAGGCGCTGCACTCCAGCTTGCTCCCTAGTAGTGTTGGGCAGAGCTTTAATTTTAGATATATTGGAGATTATTTCTGTTTATACAGCCCCAACATGGTATTACTTTTTCTCTACAAGAGTACATTATCAGCCACAACATTTTTATATCTTTCCTTCCCACATCACTCAAACATAGTGTATGCTTGTTTTGTATACCATATTTGCCTATCCAGTTATTCCTGGATAGGCACAGTTCCTTATATAATACACATTTACAGGCTTTCATAGAGATCTGATTTGGATGAGCATCCCCTTAAGTGTAAATCAGAAGCCATGGCAAAATAGTTGATAACCCAGGAATTAAATATATTTGACATCAAATTAAGTATTCAACAATACCTTGAAAATTAAAAGGGATACCCAAACTTCCCCAAAGGTAACTGCATGCGATGCACACTTCTGCCAGTCAACGGAAAGCAAGAAAGGTCATCTGCCTTTCCTGATCCAGGGGAAGAGATCTGAGCATTGAACTTTGAATCTTCTAAATTAGAAAAAGCTATTGCAAAGGTACAGTTTTGCTGTAGATAGTGACTTGCTACTAGAAAACAAGCTGAAAGCAATAGTGGTCTGTCTGTACTCTTATATGTCCTGAGATGACAAAACCTTTTGACAGAAGCCCAGAATAACATGAGCTGAATTTTGCTAGAAGGGAAATCAAGTTACAGCATCACTGTACACCCAAGATACATTCTGTACTTCCCCAGAACAGCTTTGTTACCTTTGCAGGAAATACTGCAGAAGACAGATTCTTAAACAGTATCATTCAAGGGAAGTAACAAAATATCCTGCTGCTGTTCCACACCACATTGTTTCTCATCTAGCCAGCACTCCTGCCCACTTCAAGAAGTGTTAACTGCAGCAGGTTTGATCAGCTTGGGTGACTCCTACACAAACCCTAACCTGGATTTAGTTTAGCAAGCAACATGCAAGCATGCTTTATATTGGCATTTTTTATATATGTATATATATGTACATACTTCTACACACATTTGTATAACTAGGGTAAGATACATACACTTTCAATCATTTAATAACTTTCTGCCTCTGTAGTCCAAATGGAAGGAAAGTCAAACCAAGTTGTGGATTACCATAGCCATAACAAACATTTTTTGCTTGCACTTGACTTAAGCAATATTCATCTACCACCCATGGTAGCTGACAGTGTGGTTCTATATCCGCACTTACCCTCTTATTTGCTTATGACTAAACTCAGCACAAAGCAGGAAAATTGTCAGGGTACATATAAAGACAGCCCACCATTTTGTCACAATTTAAATCAAAGGATTGGTACTGTGCTCATCACCAAACTGAGTGCCTGTAGCACATGAGATAGTGTTCGTTTTTATTTGTTCAGTGAGAAAAGCATCTGTGACTACTACTAAGAATATAAAGCAACATGTTTTCCTGTTCACATTCTGGCTCACTTAGAATTGTTTGTAGGTCACTAATATTTCCAATTCAATAGTTACATGAGGCTCAAAAAAAGAAACTAGAGCTGTACCGGTCACTTAAGAAAGTGTTTATTCAAAAGCTTCATAGCACCATCTTGTTTTTGAAGACATCCAAATAAAATGCAGCAATTAAAATGTTTTTTTTTTTCTGTTGAGCATGACACTAACTCCACCTGTGAACATTTATGGTTGTTCTTGCTAATATAACTGAAAAATAGCGCTCTTGTGCACACAGACATAGCACTGGGCCTTGATATGGGTTATCCAGTCCTAGCTCAATAATGGAAGAATAAAAACAAATGAAATTGTTATTTTTCCCCAATGCTGCTGGAAGAAAGTTTTCCAAGGGTAAATTAGGTAAACCTTTTGTAAGGTTTAACATTTTCAACTATATGTACCCTTCAAAACTTCTTCCCTTGGCAGAAAAACTAAAAATATAAATGTCTAAGATATTTTGGGCATTCTTTTATGGCATAAGACAGACCACAAATGGTTAATTTATAAGTATCTTGACATTTGTTCTAACACCTAGCTGTTAACTCTAAAGAGTGGCCTTTCATGGCCATCTTGTCTAGGGAAAACACTGGTCAAAACAATTCTACTGAGCTGCTATGCTGATTTTTTTATTTAAAATTTAAGATAAAATCAAACTGCCATTGACAGCATTTGTAATATATTTCATTGAGTTTTTTTTCCTTTTCCCTTTTTAGTTTTGCAGAGTAGCCTGTCCGAGAGCTTTAATTCAGACAAGTCAGTAAAGCGCTATTTCCAAAGATCCTTAACTTACATTTCAAGAACGTGAACCATGCTGAGTGCTTGGTCACATTATCATTTGGCTATGGCTTCCAACCACTGGGATTCTCTATTGCATCTACGTCTGGTTGACCATTAAGAGGCAAATATTCTGTAGTTCACTTGGCTAAAGCCCCCATAGGGTCCCAAGCTGGCAAAACAATTGGTTCCTGCTCCATCACTGCCAAGATATCTTCTGGCACATGCTTCTTATCCACCACAACTTCGTACACGTACTCAGAAAACCAGTCGTCCGTCATAATCAGATAACCTGGAGATGAAAACAGTTCATTACAACAGAGAACCATAACTGATACAGTGAAGCAGTCACACAAGTTTCACCTATGAATAATCCATTACAAACAGGATCTAGTCATGTTTCTGTATCTCTGAGTAAAAAAGTCAAAGAAATTAACATGTAAGCTAAGCAAATGTACTTCATGTGCACTGAAAGACCAATCAAGAAGCTTGCTAGGAAAAACAAGACCCAGAATAACTGTTGTTTTGCTTCATCTGTTAAAATAGGCATTGGGAATACTTGAGTGAATTAGAATGCCTCAAAGTTAGAACGTAAAATAATCTGGTTCTCTGGCTTTATAAGCTTTCAGGATTTTTGTAAGAAAAGGGAAATTGTCCAGATGAATATCCAAGCTATCTCTTAAGTCAAACTTTGCTGTTTTAATTCTTGCAATAAGAGAAGGAGGCTATCTACTTTCCTCAAATGCAAAGGCATCTAAATCAGTTTGGCTGAACTAAATCTTAGTTTTCTTCCTCAATATAATTCTCATTGAGAATTTCAGTGAACAGTATTTGAACTAGGGGGGAAAAAAACCTGTGATATTAAAAATGTGATTCTAACAGAAAGCTACCATTGGAAACTATTCAAAGTGAACTGAAAATAGAGTGGCAGGGAGAAAGAAAGCATTTAGAAGACAGATGAGAAGGCTTTCTGTAATAAAGTTCCTCGTGTCCTTATACAGTATCATCACAATCAAATGAAACAAGAAAATGTCCAAAGAATATGGACAATAAATGCATCTATCTACACCATCTTGTTTCTAAAGCAAGAGATCAGATAATTCCAATAAATTAAAAACCCTATCAATTGTAATCCGAGCTATAAGCCATTTTGGAAACTGCCAAAAGGGAGCTGCCTTGATTATTCTCTCTTCAGGATATGAGTTCTTGGGACACACAAAAACCTCTCACTCCCAAGAGCCAACAAGTAATTGTACCCTGAGAGGATAATGAACTCTGCTTCTGACATCCTGTATCTCAAAGCTTGACATTGCTGATTAGGATCGCAGTGTCTGAACAAGAAGGAAACATCGAGCAGAACTTCAGAACATGCAAATAAGTAAGGTCGCTCTTCGAGAAGGCCTGTGCTCAGCATCACAGTGAAAGCCATTATCAATTTCTCCATTACAAGGAGACACATACTTTGTAGGCAGCATCATCTTGCTCGGTCAGAACATAAACCCAACTATGAGTGTGCTCCTCTTTGTATGAAGCTGGTCCACATTTCTCTAACTTACCCAGAGGAAAACTTAAAAACGCAGCCCTTTAAAAGTAACAAGCTGCTGGATAGGGAGAGGTCAGTTGAGGATGAATGGTCTGAGACTTATTGCATAACCTAGCTTTGGGCACCTGAAAAGAAAGCCATTGCAGAGTTCCTGAAGTACCTCATACAAGCCACTTTGTGCTTGTACCTTAACTCCTCCACAGGGAGGACAGGTTAACAACAGAGCCTTTTTGTCATAACGCACTCATGGGATTACACGTGTATGAATACAGACACTGCGTACAGTTAAATCCTTAAAATGTCTTCATGCAGAAGTATGCAACAGTCAGTATAAGAGACAGTCAGAAGGAAGATGACTTCTATCTGGAGATGTACCACAAGAAAGTACTTCCCATGCCAAAACAAACAAACGGACCCCTATCAAATGAATGTGATAATGTGACTTAGTGTTCCCCTTTGAAGACCGCCTGCTTGCTTTTAGAAGAGATCTCATGGGATAAGCTGGGTTCAAAGTTCAGTAATACTGTACTGTATCTTCAGAACAAAAGAGTAAGCAGAATAATTAAACTTGCCTGTATAGCTGACAAAGTGCCAGTAAAACACAGAAAGGAAATATTTTACTGGGAAGTAACTTTTTTACCTCAAAAAAAGCAATTTTTGTCAGCAGCTGTGTTCATTCCTTACGGAAAAAAACAGACTGGATTCCAAGAAACACTTTACAGCAGATATGCTTGTAATTAACAAAGTTTTTAGCAGAGGCAATGCTAGGTTGTTCCCAGGGCTTCCCTTTCTCCAGGACAAGCACCACAAGAATTCAGCTCTGCCCACGCTGCAGAGTCTGAGCGCATAAGTAACCTCCTCCCAGATACCCAAAACAAGAGTCACACTCATTCCAGTCCTGTGCCATGCAAGCCTTGGGAAGCAGGGATCCCCTGGCACCTTAGGCTGTACACACAGCAAAGCACAAGGGACCCCACATGAAAAACACTCATTTCCTACCAAGTGTTTTCGTTTTGTGGTATGTTTTTAATGACAAAGTCTAGTCTCTGGTGTTTTGTTGCAGGCTGTACTCTTATCATCCTGTCCAATAATGGAGTTGGGGCTTGCTTGTATCCCCTACACCCAACCGGGCCTCAACTGGGATGTGCCAAGTTTAACATCATTCTTGGCCTTTTCTTTATTGATGTGGATTCTGGTTCTCTGCACTGGACTTATCCAAGTACAACTTCCCAATTCCTTAACAAGGCAGATAAGAAAACTCACTGCCAGATTGACTCAGTCAGCAGCATAGCAAGAGAGCCAGGACAGACTACAAATCTTCATCCTCCTACACCAGCTAGTAGGGACATTGAAGAGGGGGAAAAAGCAGGGCAGGAGGGGGAAGAAACCCTGTAAAGTTACCTCTTCTGGTGTTTCGGAATGAGGTCGCAAGGATATGTCCAATTAACTTTAGTTAAACAGTAAGCTGTCTGACCTTACTTAAATTATTCAGGGATTCACCTCCCTGAAAAAAAGCAGTCTGAAACAGAAGTCAAGCTTCCTGGTTCTGATAGGGTTTTCTGCCAAGGCACTTTTCAAGGCAACTCCCTAACCAAAACAAAGTATAGACAGTGAGGAAGACTTTCCAGAGACAGTGGTCTCTACCAGTGGTGGTGGCAGGGGAGCTAAAACATAAGTACCACCGACTCACCCTGAAAGTTCCCATAGATGGTGTGCATACAATGCATGCATAGAAGATGTGGACAGTTTATTCAAGTCACCCTGGAGTCCAATTACATTCGGAAGGAGCAACTAGCTCCTCTTGCATAGTTCAAGAAGAAATCGTTCTTGAAAAATGAATCCATATTGGAAAATAGAGTGTCTAAGGAGGATAAACTGTTGCTGCAAACCAAGTAGCAGCTCAGGCTTACAAAGCCAGCAAACAAATTCAAAGTAATGCTCAAAGACAACTATGTATCTGGGTTAATTTAGTGTTATTGCTAACTCAAAGCCTGGGACACTGCACTTCCACATTGCGGTTTGGGAGCAATAGCCAATATCCTGAAATTGAGCCCAATCTTTGTCCAGTTCTAATAAAGAACTCTGAACCTTGACCAAGGAACATATAGGACAAATAAAACCAGAGTTGTTGACAGACACCTATTAACTTCAGAAAGTTGAGTACAGAACTCCAGGCTGAGCAGTTGTAAAGCAAGCCACGTAAGACACTTATTTCCTGGGAGCATTCTTCTAACACAAGTAGCCATCTACCATTGCAAACCAAGTATGTGGAATGTCTCAAAAGGAAGTGGTCTGACAATAAGAGCACAACCAACCAGGCATTTCTATGTTTTGTTCTCTATTATATGTGAAGGTGCTTAACACAGCGAGATTGTTAGTATTTGGAGACAAGAAGTTTTGATGATACTTCAGTATTGATTTGTCTTCCTTATTTATTGCAATGTTCCAAAGTACATTTTACTACTGTCACACTGATAAGCCTTGAAGGCTTATCAACATAGTTTGTTGGGTTTTGTCAAGAATTAAGATTTTTTTATTGGAATACTTTGCTCTGAATGTATACAGCTAACTCAGAACAGACTACTGTAGACCAAGGGGCGAGAACAAATTAAGACACTGTTCCAAGAATACTCTACATTTTAGTTAACTATTCAAGTATATATCAAAAGCTTATAAGTAGACAAAACAAAAATTTCCAGAAATAGTCTATTCCCAAAAGAAAACCCAGGCATCCTGGGAAGTTTCAGTCGTACCGGATCTTGTGATCACAACACTTGGGATTAATTTGCAACAGAAAAATGTGGTCAGCAATGACTATTATGTTATGCCATGGGACAAACCAAAGCCTGGCTTGGCATGCTGTGAGGTTATCATGCCACAGCTAAGTGCACATCCAGCCTGTCTCAGATGACAATCACAGAGATCCTGCTGCACTCAAGTCATTTAAGATGAGCTGGGTGACTGCAGAGCTCAGTAGAACGAAGCAGAAAAGCCCTCATGCTGTCAGCTCCACTCACCTAGGGCGAGGTGAGATCAGAGCTGCCCCCTCTCAGCCGGGGGAGAAGCATCCCTCCGGTCATACCCAAGCCAAGCAGGGAAGCAACTAGAAGCTATTTCCCAAACCACTGCGCAGCTGTGACTCACCATTCTGCCCACAGTGCATGTCCATGTGCCACGCCATGCTGGCTCATCTCCCCCACTATAGCCCTAGAGATCTTACAAATCCTTTCTAAAGGAACAGTAGGGCAAGCTGAGACAGTCATCAACAGGAAGGCAAGTTCATGCAGAAACCTGGCATGAACTGAACTGCACGTTAACTGTGGATTTTTTGGTCACTAGTTTGTCATACCAGGGTGAAACACTGCAAGGGTGCCACAGGTCATGTTTTCAGCATGGCTTTAGAAAGGCAACCAGAAGTATGATTTTTTTGGAGCCAGAACAGTTACACTGCAGCTGTTCACATCATCTGGAACCAGCCATACTCATTTCCTTTCACAAAATAAGTAAAAGCTTGCAGTGATTGATAAACAGTGCTTTAAAAGTAATATAAAACACTCAAGTTTCACATATGACTTCGGACAATTATTCAAAAACTTTAGCCCATTTAGAAGTACTGCAGTGAAGTCTTTATTTTCCCTTTCATACTAGAAGGACAAAGCATTTCTATACAGTGCACACTAAGGCATTTCTTGAAGGTGATCCTATCTTACTAGGTACTGTGAATCATTTCTTATGTATTATCCCCTTTTTAAAAGATTGTTTTACGTGCCCACTGTTTTCAGAGTAACACTACCAGATTTTTTCAGGTATGTGTTCTGCAGCAAAGGGTTATGAGCAACAAAATAACAAAGGTTCTGCTCTCTCCCTACCACACTTGTCAAACTGCTACAAGCTGCTTTTCTTTTCTTTTAATAGGGATAACACCTGGCAATTTTCTTGTGATCAAGAGCACACTGGCATACACCACTTAGAAAAATGAGCAGCTTTACACCAATAAGCCAGTTAACCTTTAATAAAATAGCTTATTTTAAAAAAGTTTTACATTATGTACTTTATTATACAAACCCTAGATAAGTTTTCCAGAATTCCTTTGGTAAGCTGTGCTACTCCCAGAAGGCTCTCTACTTTTCATGGTAAGTCTACAAATACTAATATTAATGTGATCTGACAGGATGCCACAAGCTTGTCAAGTTCTCAGAGGAAGAGAGAAAGTAACCATTATTAGATTACTTCAACTAAAAGCTAAACAACCTGAATCCATTTGATCTGGTGACAGAAGTCTACCAACATCTGTTATCTTCCATACACAAACTGTTTGGTTATTGGATTCTTCTAGGAACACTGTGCCACAAGTCAGTGATCCACATGCTGCTTGCAGGCTTGTCATACGTGTCCTAAAGGACACAGCACATCCCCTTCCCTATTTCCAAACACTAAGTTCAGCTTTATGTTCCTGTGACTATAAATTACTTTACCTTTATTACCACGATCTTCACCCCAGGAGTTTTCCACTCTCCATTTTTCAAATGAGTCTTCTTGCCCATCCTGTGACAAAACAGGTAGATTGCTATTCAGTAGTGAAGGACTGTACGAGTTGATAGCAGCCAACCCTTCCGAGTCTAAATCCAGCACCACTGAACCAGAGCTCCACTCCTGAAAAGTCTACAGACGCCGGTGAGTTTCAGACAGTGGTTTCTTGCTAATGGTTGGAGAAAATTTTCTGAAATGCTTGTCTATCTGCTTACTTGAAGCATGATGAAACATTGTCAAAAAACAACCTGCAACAAATATTTATTTTAAAGAGAACTTAATTTCAATTGACCTAAACTCATGCTTGGACTTAACTAAAAGAATTGAAACAGCCTTCCCTATCACCTATCAGGGCACTGGGGGCTTTCTGAAATACAGAATGCATCACTTGCTTCAGCTAGGAATCAAAAGAGGCACAAGGGCAATAAAGCACTTGTAGCTTGCTTTAGAACAGTATTATTAAGAACATGTGCAAGCACTTTATCTAGCTGAAGGATACAGCTCCAAGTCTGGTGCACTGAAAGTTATACAAGGCTCCTAACGAGTATGAAGTACATTTGACTTCAGGTTCAGAAGCATGCAGTATTCTAACCTGCTTTACATATATACAAGGCTTGGTTCAACTCTATCAAGTACATGAAAGCACTGAAAACAGGTTCATAGGCTTGCTATGCCACAAAGTGAGCCGTTGGTACCTTCAAGAAGCCTCTCATAAGGAAACAGTGGGTCCCTTGAGGAACCAATGTTTATTCTTTTTCTACAAGAATTTGTTTAAAATTATGTAAAAAGCTAGCCTGGAACACATCCTACAAATCCATTTTTCATATTCAAGGGAACACTACTTTATTGCTTCTATTCTTACTTCAAAAAATATAGGAAAATCCTTAAAATGAGATGCTCAAGAGCTACCAAACCAAGTATATGTGAATTCTTGAAGCTACTGGACAATCTGGTATGAACTCATTTATGTATATTATGCATTTTTAACCAAAAAGTGCATTTAATCTGCATCAATTTTTTATATTGTAAAACTGTAATACTTTTTAAATCTTCAAAGCCTTTTTATAAAATAGTAAATCCAAAGTATTACATTTTTACAACTATTTATCAAGCTCCTTTAGATTAAGCTCAGGTTTAATATTAGACAACATGTTCAAATAAAGTAGAAACAAAGTAAAAGGTAGATTACCATCCTTCAAACAAAGCACAGTAATTTCTTTTAAATGATCTTTTCATTCTAGAGATCATCCATCACATACCTTATACATATCCTTTTCTTTAAGAAAAATCAGGTCACATTTGATATTTTATGCAACTATACTTTAAGGCATGCAAAAGTACAAAGTTGGAGGCTATAGCTTATGGTCCATATTTCTAATGAAATGCAGCCAGTAACTGGGGATGTACAAACGTATGCTTTTCAGCCATGAGTAGATAAATAGGTTTTGAACACTAGAAGTGTATTGTTTCTAAAATCTAGCTGAAAAGCAATGAAAATATTTTCAAAGATGCATTCACACAATCTGGTACATAAAATACAAATGTTAAGAGCTCAGAATTCAGAACATAGTAGAAAAAGTTATACTGAATTGTAAAAAGCAATTCAGAAAAAATCCTGTGACTCAGCAGTCTATCACAAGTCCTCATACTCCAGAGCTCAAGCAAACAGTTACATACAAGCTGTTATTTCTCAAGCCAAGGTCACATTGGACAGGAAGAGATCACTTCAAATATACTTTAATAATGACAACTTCTGGAAATAATGGAAAACATCAGAACTGCAAGTAATCCTACACTGTAAATATTCACATTGTTCTTTTTACTTCAGATGTGCTTTGTTATACTGCCAGGAGCAGATTTAGTTGTGGATTCATCTCAGCCTGTCTGCTGTTGAGCGACTTGGGACACCGTTTTCCCAAACTGCAGAAGGTTGCAAATGTTAAGATTGCTGCAGAGTGCCTCCTTCTAGCTATTCTGGCATTTTAACACAGGCATCATGCTGTAAAAGGTAGATTGGACTAACCCATGCAGTGGGATAGGGTGGGAATGCTTGCTGTCATACTTCATTCCTTGCTTAGCAAGGTACAATCGGTATTTAAAACCAGTTAAAATGNTGTCTTTAATTGTCTAAAATTCTTCCATATTTATTAAATATTTATAATTCTGAACACAAGACAAATAACAGGAAAAAGACAACCTAGGCCTTGTGCACCTCATGTTGTTGTGCACATGCTGAGCTCTAGCAGAACAGCTTATACTCTGTGAATGAGCCCAGAGCATATAAACAAGCTGCCAGAATATTCAAATACATCTGCGCAAACATCAGAATTTCAGAATGGGGACTCTACCTTCTCCGAGACAGCCGTCAAGACCATGGCATGGGTCATCATTGATTCTCCAAAGATCAATCGTTCTGCCTTGTTCATGTTCTTGACAGAGACACCAAACACCAGCTCATGATTAAATCTATTAGAAAGCCACATACACTGTATCAAAAATGATGCATGGAGGATTCTCACTAGCAAATCAGCATAATTCCCTGTGCCCCAAACCAGGGCACAGGCCTGCAAGTTCTACTAATAATAGTGTCAGAACAAATGCAAAAGACCAATCCGTTTACGAGTTTCTCTCAGACTCTAGACAATTCAAATGGGTAAGAATGTAACAATCCATTAAAGATGTGCTACGAGTGATTAAGATTTTAGGTAACAAGTGGAAAAAGCATTTCTGTTTTCTTGAGTTGCTTAAATATACTCTTTTTAGGTATGTAAACAAAAACATGCATAAATTAGTTTCTTAAGCAGTAAAAACATTCTTCATGTCCTAGCTAAGTATCCAGAACAATATTCTGGTTTGATATTCTACTTACATATTCATGTCATTGATTCCCAGCTTGCCATAGAAGTGCTTTGCAACATCACAGCCAAACCACACAGCCTACAAATCGAAGGAAGAGTCATGTCTAGGCCATATCACAGTGAGTTTTGAATTACAAGATTGCACCATGTCATCCATGAAAAGAAACCAAACAAACCTCGCCATCCTTAATAGATGCTGCAGCCAATTTTTTCAAGACATCAACAGGCTGGTTGTTATAGAGCGTTTTCCTCCCCCCTGCCATGTTGCCCAGGTACTCCACTGTGTACAGCTTGTTGTATGGGTTCTGAGGTCGAGGATCATTCACTAGACAAATCTGCCAAGAACCAAGCTGTCATAAATTAACATGCAACTTAACTGAAATCCTTGAGAAGTGAATCTGGGTAGATTTCAGACAACTGCTTTTGTCCAAGCTAGCTGTCTGTCCCATAAGCAGAGAAGCAGCTTGGCTGAAATACCACTTTTGTTTTTTTATTTTAGTTCTGCAAATTCACCTCCAATCATGGCATAGAAGCTTTACATGTTATTCCTTTTCTGTAATGGCTGTCACAGCCTTTTATGACTGATTTGAGCATTGCATATTAAAAAAATCACTGAAGCACAATGCAAGGTCACAGCTAATTGAAAAGCACAGCACAAACAGGACAATAGGAAATAAACACAGGGCCATCTGACTTGTGGGAGCTGTACCCATCCCAACATGGTGCAGTTACAAGCATAGACTGGACATTTGCAACAGGGGAAAATAAAATAAACTGGGGGGGGTGTAGCAGCAAAAACGTCTTTGGAAGCCACTGCCTTTCTGCATCCCAACCTTGTCCTCTATGTTGAAGTAAGGCTTCACATGCTCATTGTAGAACTGCACTGGGGTCAAAGGACCATATTTGTGGTAGTTCTTCTCCTTATCCCGGAACTCCCAGCAGAAGGTCTCCGGAGGGTTGCCCAGGCAAGTACTCACTATTCTGAACACCTGGGCAGAGAAGGAAACAGCTGTGAACTCACCAAAACATGCAGGTCTGCCCCTCCTACCACAGAAATGCCATTGACAGATTTCTCCACATGAAAACCAACCGGAGAAATGCAATCTTTACATTCACCTTGGAAGCACATGGATAAATGTACACACATCAATTATTTGCATCCAGTTTTTAGTCTAGATGTTGCAACAGTTCAAAAATCCATCTGAAAGCCTACAGGAAACCAACAGAAGCTTAAAGTTGGGCATATGAATTCCAGGTTATCCTAGCAATGCAGCAGTCAAAAGGAAAAGCCAATACACTGCTCAGCCTCATTCCAATATCTTATAAGCAATTCTGACTTCTCTAATAATAAGCTTCTCTATCAAGAATTTTTTCCAGTACAAGAGGAATATTGTGAAACATTCGAAAAAAGCTTTAACACTCAGCATTACCTGTTCTACCAGGTGATTTGCCCCATGCAGAGAAAGCAGATCTTCCAACATAATACAAAGCATTTTATCCCAGTGTTACCCATACTAATCCCTTTTTTCCTGTAATGTTCATTTGGATTTCAGCAATGGGCCTTTGCCTCTTTCCAAAAATCCTAGAATAATCTTCTCATCTGTTTCAATACATTTAACAATGCCTCCATTTAGGGTTAAACTGGCAGGTTATGTAACTTAACTGAAGATCCCTGTCCTCTGACTGACATCCTTCACAGCTGACAGCTTTCTATTGACTCTTTTTAACCACAAGAAGTTGGAGATTAAGTCTTCACCCTCCCTATAAATCAGACTATGAAACAGTACTTAAGAATCTGTAATTTTACTTTCTCACAGCTTATAAAATGTGAGAACTTGTAGGCAGTAACCAGATGACTGTCTGTAGGGCTATTTAGCAGGACCTGTCACATAATATGGGGACAGAAAGAATTCAATCATTATTTAAGTTTAAATCTGTTTTACTTCAGCTCTGTCCCTCCAAGTCTTCAGTACAAGATAAGTCTTTTCCTTGCAAAGAACCAACAGTTTATTTAAAATAAGAGAAGGGGGAGTCAAATCTGAACTGCACCTTCTGCACTAGAATCCAATGCCTGTGGTTTGTGCCAACTTTCTTAGGCTGTCAGTCTTCACATTTCACACTTACCAGCTTTCACAAGAGTGGAGACAGTATACCTTTCCCAGAGCTGACTTACTCTTTCTGGAGCCAGCTGAGCTGATTTATATGGATCCCAAGGTACCACAGGAAATACTTGTTAATTAACAAAGGTAGACAGCCTCCATAACTACACGAGCCTGTTACAGAACTGGGGTTTACTACCTTTTTTTTAAACTCAAAAAACAACTCAGCCTTTAACAGTGCCTATGTAGTGGCTGATTAAATGCCTGTATATTAGGAGTTGCATGTAGTTCCACACACTAAGAACAATCCCAGTTTTTAATAGGTTTTCTGCCCTTTTTTGTTGTGTTCTGAAGATGCATAGAGAAAAATGTCTGGAGAGAACCAGGGGGTTTCTATGTTTTAAGCACTTTGTGCCGAGGGCAAAGTATGTGCTAAGTAACATTCACTATTTGTATCTTGTACACAGCCAAGTAGAGGTGTTCTTGCTCCAAGCAGCTTAAGGAAAACAAGTTAATAGATTAATTATGGGTTGAAACTAGGGTGTGGCTTGTTTTTATTGGAGGAACTCACATTTATTTCTCACTAAATATGAGAAGCAGCAAATGTGAATCCCTAAATTACTATATTTAATTCTGCACACACTGCACAAAAGGTAGCATTTGCTGTGGAAACACATTACCTCAGATAACCTCATCTCACCACTTGGGGTTATTAAAGCAAAACAAGAAAAATGCCTAAAAGGAGAGCAACAAGCAAGCAAGCTCCAGCCAGAGGAAGGAAAGTGATGGAGACAGAAGTCTCAAGTTAACAGAGGCAGTAGCGCCTGGGAATGACCTCCCTCAATTGTTTCCACCACACCCTTCCATAGACTAACCCTTAGTATCTCAAAAGCTTCTTCTATCAATGCCCATAAGGAGACTTATTTAAACTAAAAGGTGACTGGTATCACTCTGGCAACAATTAGAACCAAGATAAGGCAAAGATGTAGTGGATTATGCTAAAAAACAAAATGAGCAAGGAGGGGAAAAAGGACACTCCTGATAAAGAAGAGTCTACAAAGGAAAACATTGAAGGAAGAAAGTCAACCGCATGGACTGCACTGATTTCAACTTCTGACCTGTTGTGCACTAGTTTGATAAGGAGAATGTTTAAACAGTTCTGGAGTGAATATTTAATCCTAAGTTCCAGTACAGCTGCCCTGTTTTAGCTAGAGCACTGCCTCCCAGCATAAGTGAACTAAGATTTGATATGCAAATAAAACTTCACAGAACAAAGACACGTTCTGTTTTGCCACATACAAAAATAGATGCACAGCCACTTACATACATATAAACACATGAAATAAGAGTCCTCTCATACTTCTCAAACTAAGTGTTCTTAAGATACACAGGTGCAGTTGCACATTCCAGCTACAATGTTTACGGTAAGTAAATCCACTTAAGTTGCAAAACACTGCAAGAGGAAGTATCTTGTTAACTACAGAGAAATAAGCATAACCTTTTTACAGAACAAACTACAATCAGTTAATGAGCCTCTAACACTGGTTCCAGGATCCCTTATCAGAGGGCAAGAGGCTCTAAACAAACGAAGAGACATTCTACAGTGAACTGTATGTCATCGCCCTCAAAAATGAACATAGCCAGCCCAGGGAAGCTTGATAGTCTGCTGTAAAATTCTCCAAGGGCTTTTGAACACGCATTCTGGATATAAGTTACATTAATTCACTTTTGAACTAGGTGCTGATTTGCAACGTCCTGAAGGGTAGGCTCAAAGGGCAGAATTATCATTGATCTTAAGGTACGAATTTCATAAAGTGTTCTAGTTTCAATAATGTAACCCAAGGAATATATATGAGTTTCCTTTTTAAGATTAAATAAAAAGCTACAGGTTTTTAAGTGAACACATTAATCAATACTTGTACAATAGCAGTACTGCTTAAAACTTTGCAGAAATATCCCAAGGAAGGTTCTGCCTAATCTCAATGTATATTGGGTTGCAGAAAAATGAAGACATGATGAAAATATTTGATTTCTTGAGACCTCTAAGGACAGACATTAAAACCGCTGGGTCACTTTGCACTATGAGAAACAAATGAAATTTTTTAATGTATGTGCTTGGTCAAAAATCAAACTAACATCCTGAACTTTTAAAATTAATTTTTGCTATTTAAAAATCAAGTACAAGGATTACAAAGTAAGAAAAATGACAAGTGCCACTGTCACATGCAGTGCGAACAGATGGAAGGCCAGCTACCACACACACAAACACCAATACTACAGACTCTTGCTGATTGATTTGAGGTATTCATAAAGCCAAAAACAGATGCTGTGTTCCTTCCTCTGCTGCTCCCCAGTATCAGATCACAGCTGGATCAGCCTTGTGTTTAGCTCATGTTTTCCACAACACAGAATACTGACATTTGTTGTTCTTTTCTGCTCTCTTGTGGGGAATTTCTGCAATGACACTTGTGCTGTAGGTTTCTACACTCGAAACTCTCAGAGTGACATTTTCAGCTTGCCTCCTTCCTAGTATTTATAAAAGCCTCATAGGCCACTACTTTGAAATCCATTAAAATACAGAGTGCTGCTTTTTTTTTTTAAAACACAAATGTTTAGATCTCTGAACTAAGTTCTGGAATCTATAAATTCAGGATATCTGTCTGGAAGTATGAAAAATCAGAATGATGTAACAAGCAACTATAAAAAAATTTAAATACCTCCAAGTGTACTGTCATACAGAACATTCCTAGTTAGTCAAATAAAAGGTACTCGTTTTGCTTGATTCTGATAGCTATAGAACAAGAGTGAGCAAGAAGCCTTTTCCATTCTCCTGTTGCAAGAAGACTTGCATCACATGTACCTCTTCTATCATTGTGTCCATCGCAGCACAGAGTTCTTCCTTAATTGTTCCATTCACCACCATGTTTCTCAGCCGCAAACAGTACTCTCTCATCTGTTCAAAGAGAGTCATTTTATTTTAAGATTATGAAAGGTGCTGCCTAATCAGTCTTCAGGATTTCTGTTTGTTGTTTCTCTCTGTTCCGTAACGTAATTAGGTTGGACTCAGTGATCTCAGAGGTCTTTTCCAACCTAGTCGATTCTGTGATAATTGATGCCGCAACACCCATACACATTACCACCTCTGTGACTCACACAACAGATCACCACCATACTGTAAAATTTATTTTGCAACTCTAATGCATAATTGATCTCAGGTGATAAAAATAATAGAGCATTTCCCCACTGCATGCAGAATTGCAGAAAGAAGAGTACATGCCTCCCATTACTGTCACCATTCATAAAGCCAAGAAGTAGTGAGCAGGGCTCCCTCAAGACCAGCTGGTTTGCAGTGTTCAAGACAAGAATAACGTTAACACCACCATTATGTCTAAGCTCATTTCAGCACATTTTACATTTTTTAATATGGATTTCAACAGGCAATTTTCCCTGAGCATGTACCATATGAACTGGAAAAAAAATCAAAGCCTACTGTAAAAAAGCTTCAATTGCTTTTTTATCTAGCCACCTACACTAGCACCTTCCCAGATAAATTCACTTCTGCAGTTTAGGACAAGTTTACACCTTCCCTCAGAGAAAGCTGCACACTTCCATACTGCAAGCTGATTTTTAAGATTCAGTGTTTTTAAAATACATATTTTTGATCTTTACCACCATATTTGGCAGTAATCTTTAGAAACTTTGACATACTGGTAGATGAAATACTGAGGGGGCAGAAAAAGAATCACCTACATGCCAAGTGCTAGTTTTCCAGAAATATACTTCAGCCACAAAACAAGAATCAGCTTTTCAGAAATTTAAGGATCAGAAACAATTGCTACTAAAACAATATGGGGGTATTTTGAAGCTACTGAAGCCTGACAATGGTCACGTTCCATAAACACATTTTCCTGCTTCATATTTCAAGATTAACCGCACTCCCTTGCTATTACTTTAGGCTGTCTTTTGAATAAAAACAAGTTGCTGTGATGCACTTAATAATTCAGTCAGTAAAAAGTGAAGGAATACCTGGAACATGGTCATTCCCACCCCCCTCCTCCTTTAATTGCAAGATCTAAACCAATTTTACCTTATGATTCAAGATCTCATTCATCCTTCTAGTAGCCTCTGTGGTATGAGACTCTGGGAAGTATTTCTTAGGAACCACACCATACTTTTCTAAAAGAAAGTAATAAAGTTATAGGTTAACAACTGTCTTTTTCCCCACAACAGATGTTAGTGTTTCTGCTCATACCCCCATAAAAACTAAACAGTTGTTTTCTGTGCAGAGACTTTGTAAGAGAAAAGTCTCACTTAAAGGTTATGAGTACTCAAAGTTTACATCTTACTTGGAATCTTGACCTCTGATCTGCATTCCATAAGGGTCCCAAGAGGTGGAACCCCTCAGTGGCTCAATATCATTTCAGCTGACACTTTAAAAAGTTCTAAACTAGTTAGTGTTTAAGAATCGCTTTTTCCACCAGAAAAAAGCTTACTTAAAAATTAAGTTCCTGAAATATCCTCTAGAAAAAATGGGCCACATGAATTATTCCATGTATTTGATCTAGGATTAAGTGACTAAATTCCCAGTCTCCTGTCCTCCTCAACATTTATAAAACATCAGCAACAGCTCAATTATTTCCTACATTGCGGTATCAAAGATCACATACACTCTAGAAACAACAGCAGCATCCAAAAGTTTTCAACTGTGTTTAATATTTGTAACAACTGAATGGTGAAAGAAGTAACCTCCAGGCTTCAAATAAACAAGTTCCTTTTGTGATTCTAAACTTACATTATTGGCTTGTTGCTTTACAAAGATGTCACATTGTTTCACCATACAAATGAAAGCAAACACTAATCTAATTCAGACACTAAGTATCTCCTTAATCATTGCTAAGGACCATCCTACCTAAACCGGATCTCTGTAAGACCAGCACTGCCACATTCCACATAATTTCCCTCTCACTGATCTTTTTATCACCTTTCTTCAGGCTGCAACTCTGACAGCAGTTTTGCTTCTGCCTTGTAGACACACCCTTGGTCTAACAAAATTTCTTCTTCACCATGTGCACTAAATTGTATACATGAATATAAACAAAGGCAACAATGCCATGATTGAAGTAAAAGGGCATTGAAGCTTTTTACTAAATAGCCAATCTAGGGTATCTAATTACTTCTGATTTTCTGAGCTTCTATCAGCAGCAGCAATATGCAGAAATGAAGATCCCAGAAAAGATTGAAGCCTAATATTTGAAAGATAACATGAAAAAGATCATTGATTTAAAAAGGCAGTGGCTAACAGTGTTGTGCTTTTTAGGAGACTTCCAGGTCTCATATGCAGTTTCTTCTTCCTCTGACAGCTTACAGTAGTTAATCTTAGACATCAATCAAGGTATACTGCAGGTTTTCCCACATGCCTCACATCTGGGTATTAAGTAAATGGGACAAGAAAACCTGTGTTTATGAAAGTTCATATCCTTTTTTCCTGCACCAGTAACATGAAGGTGATTGTTACTTGAAAGGAAGTATGATTAAGAAAGGTTAGCTGCTTTTTGATGTGGTATTAGAAGCTTAAAGAAAGCAAAGCTTAAATCAGTAACAAAGTCCAAAAGAGCTTACACAATTCTTCAGATCTCACTCTACCTGCAATGTTTTCCATTAAATATTAGCAGAATGCTCCGAGACACTGTAGTACTAGACTTTCAGGCGTAAAAAAGTAAAAGACCTAGTAAGCCTTACATTCTGAGGCGGGTTATTAATCCTCACAATGCATAAACTTGCTTTTAGTCTACATGGAAAGCCATTTAGTTTTTACATGGCTAACATCACCACAGATCAGCTGAAACGGTGGTTACATTGCAGCTTAGCCAAAGCAATGCAAAGTGAATTTATGTATCTAAAGCAGGTACCTAACATTTCTTTGTTGAATATTTAGAAGCAGAGTATTACTTTAATGATGGTAAAAATAAGGAAAGCATAAGGCAGTTAACCATTGGCTCTAGGATTAGCTCTGTTCCAGCTGTATCATTCATTTGTTCAGATTATCAATTCTATTTCTTATTGATCGCAAACTGACAGCTGCCTATTTGCAGACTGTTGATAATAAAAAGAGCACGTGTTTTGAGAAGAAATACAGCTAGGTAAATAAGAACAACACGATGCATATTTTAAGCTAACTACACAGACAACTGTTTCAGTGCAGATTTAGTTGCATCAGTCACTTCAAGCTAGTTTCTGAAGGGTAACAGTGAAAAGTATAAACGAACCTCTATTTGAAGTTTTCTGTGGTGCCAGCCACTTATATAACCTAGAACATCCCAGTATTAAACACTGTAGAACCAATCCAAAATTGCATTCCCTTTCACTCATCTCTCAAACCAGTGTACAATTTAGGGAAGTGCTCCCAGGAACCAATTCCCTTACCTATAATGTTAACCAACATATCCCACTGTCCGCCATCATTTGTGGGGTTAGAGAGCAGGAACTGTACCAGTCTTCCTTCCACAGGCTCCTTTTTCTGAGCTGTTTCCACAAAGGCATTTAAAAAGTAGTAACAGCGTTCAACCTGGAATGCACAGACAGGACAAATCTCTAAGCGCGATATATGCATGAATTCATTCCCACGTATTCTGTTCTTTGGAAATATTAACTAGATGAAACTACTATCTGCTCATCCACTGATGTTCTTATTTTCCCTGCAGTATTCCAGGGCTTAACCTATAAGCTTATTTCTGTTACAGACCAAGTATTTACAAGTGAGTTAGTATAGAGCTTGAGGGTGGGGGAAACAGGAAACGTGAAAGAGAAGTTACATAATGAAGCCTGGCCCAAACTGGTGCTAGATTTTCTCAATTTCCCTTAGGGGAAAAAAAGCAAACACAGCTCCCAGATCAGTAGGTCACAAGCACTACTGAAAGTCAGCTCAACAGTAAACTGCGCTTATGTTTCCCCCGGGCTTCCTACAAATCGCTTTTGAAATATTCAGAACACTTGAAAGAGACTTACTGTTCCAAAACACTACTAACTTCACAACTTCCTTCGCAAGCTGAAAGTCTCACTTTGCACTATATTAATTTAAAATGCATATTTAAGGAACTACTGGTGTTTCTTCTCACCCATGTTCCATCTGAATTGTTAAGACAGGCCAGCCTAAAAGAAATTCTGTCCCAATACTATGACCCAATTGCATAAGCAGTGCTAGCACAGTCTGTGACCTGTACTACTGTACCTTATCCCAGAAAAAGAGATATGATTGGCTGAATTCAAACTCTTCAATGTTGTATTTTTTCATGAAGGGAAGACGCATTGCATTGAGACAGGAAAAGATCCAACATCTCCCTGAGATCAAAGGAACAAGAATTAAGCTGGAATGCTTATACTCAGATCTGAGTAAGGTCTTAAAACACAAGATTCATGATAGTGTTCCATCTCATGCCTTTGGCCCACTGTCCTGGCTGACGTTGTAAAATACTGAATAACTAATAAGTTCAGAAATCTTGACCCACACATGCAGATCTCTCAAGTGCTTCCATCTGATTCTTTACAGAGTGGAAAACAGTAAACAATGCAGGTCTGAAGACAGTTATTAACTCAGGAGGATGCTGTAGGGATTCAATTCCAGTTCTCAGAAGGAATTTTGAATGGATGGTATCAGAACTCGGTGGCAACAAAAGCTAAATAAGGCTGGAAATCAGTCTGGAATACTGCTGCGAGTTAACCCCCCCTATGGCAGACCATTATAAACCACTACTGACCCCCAACAGAAAAAAATCTGAGTGCGACACTTGACCAGCAGTCAATCGCTACTCTTTGGTCGGCATCCCGCAATACATGGAGTCCATCAGAACAGCGCATTTTAGAAACAATCCCCGAGCAAAAACCCATCTTGCTCTGGAGCCCCCAGAAAGGACTTCAGGGGAAGTGGCTGCAGCCACAGGCAGGTGAGCGCAGCCAGAATTACACCGTCCATCCCCCAAGCGCCGGCAGGTACCGCCGCAGACCCCCGCTTACCGGAGTTCTTCTGGTTGGTGACGGGCTTGCCCTCGGCGGGCACGGCGTGCTGGAAGACCTGCACCGTGTCCTGCACCACCTGCCGCTGCAGGCACACCTCCAGCGGGTCGTTGCAGGTCGCCACATTCTGGGCCAGCAGGAACTGCGGCTCGGCCCGCAGCCGCCGGGCGAAGGCGGCGGCCTTCTCCGTGCTCAGCCCTGGGGCTGGGGGCAGCCGTCACCGCGGGGCCGCGGCCGGTGGGGCCCCAACCCCGGGGCCGCCCC
>VXAL01002641.1:55810-65863 GCA_013399475.1 Chauna torquata
GCCGGCCTCGAGGGCACGTTCATCGTGCGGCGGCCTCCTACCGGGCGGTGGCCTCCTGCCCAGCGGCGGCCCCGCTCCTCTGTGGGAAGAGGACCTGCGTGTCCCGGGCGGGAGTGAGGTTACGGCGCGCCGCGTGTATTGAGAGCAACGTGCGCCTCGGAGACGCCGTGAGGGTGTAGGAGCCTGGGAGGACCTTGAGGAAAATGCTTGAGCGGCGCGTCTGGCAGGGGAGGGATGGCGAGGTTTTCCTGCCGCTGCCCGGAGCGGGATGGCCGCCGCGCGCTCCCTGGCGCTTGGGGCTGCCCTGAACCTGAACCTGAGCTCCGCTCTTCGCCGAGGGGGACGCGAGGTGCCCCGGCAGAGCAGCGTGCCCGGGAGCTCACACCCCGGCCGGCAGCAGCTGAGATGCCGGCAGGATTGGCAGGAAGGGGCAGCGAGTTGGCCTCCCGGGTGGCCTGCACCCCGAAGGCCGCAGGGGGCCGTAGGACAGAGCCGAGAAGGCAGCTGCCGGCTGGACACCCTGCTTCATTCCTGTGTCAACGCCACCGTCCGCAGCAAGTCAGTACGGATCCCTCCGCAGACCGACCGACAGCCTGCGTGCCTGGTTGTGTGCGCGTGCCTTTCAGGAGGAAGCATAGAGGGCAAGGTCTGGAGCAGCTCAGGCATCCTATCCCCATGGCTGTGCACTAAACAGTAAGTTAGAATCAGCAGACGTGAAGAACCACTTATATTTCAAAAGGCCATATAAGCTTGAGCCCAAAATCTTATTTCAGTGTCTAATCTCATCATCTCGTGCAGGGGCTTATGTTCCGCCACTAGAAACGATGTTTTCTAGGTATGCACGGGAACTTCGCGGTCTTTAGCTGCAGCAAAATGAGAAAAATAAATGAAAAATAACCTACTATGGGGGAAAAAAATCAATAGCAGAGTTGAATTCACTTGGGCTGCATTCAGCTCCAGAAAACTTTCAGCAGGCTGGGGTTGTGCCCTTAGTTTTTTTCCCACTGCCTCCTCACAGGCGTTGCGGGACGCAGGGATGGCCAGGGCAGGAGCCACGCTTCGTCCGTGCATCTTGTGGCCGTGTCCCCACACTCCTGCCCAGCAGGGCCCCTCCATTGGGAGAGGATGTGCGGGCTGGTGGTGGCCAGCCAGAACAAGAGCATGGTAGCTTAGCATGGCTGGCATTGGTGTGTTGAGTAGTCTTTTGTTTCCCAGCTTCTGCCAAGGCTTAAAGAAGGGATTTCATTCAGAAGCTTGATCTGGGAAGCTGCATGAATAAGCAGTCATACTTACAGAGCTGTTTCGCTTGATCTTTTGAAGCACTGAAAATAAAGAGAAAGTCCTGTTATCTTTTGTATTTCCTGGCTATAGGGATATTTTTACTACTATTTTGTATATGTGTAATTCATTCCTCCTAAAATATCTAATATTTGATTTATCTACTGGTAATTCTAAAGCAGGAGGTAGTACCTAGTGGTTCTCTAACACTGGAAAGCAACACTACAAAGCAGCATAGAAAAAGCAGAAAACAAAAGGGCATTGCAGCAAAACAGTACTATTTTTTTTCCCAAGAAACTGAATCTCTCCATACCTTAAAATTTTTTCCTTTTTGAGCCACAATTCCGAAAAGCACGGTGAGTATAATCACCACAGCAGCAGCAATAACGGCCTCCATGGGGAAAACAGGTTTTTTATCTGTAAAGAGGGAAAGGAGGCTGAATATCTAATAGATTGGTGCAGTCACATAAAACAAGCCGTTTCACAGAACTGCAGAAAGGCACGCTTCTGTTTTGGCAAACTGAAAGAGGAATTGAAATGTCAGTCCCTGAAGAGGATCCCCAGGGTACTGGTGTGCATGGCAGTACGGATGTCCAGCCATATCACTGACAGCTAACGTTGCTTTCGTCTCTTCCTCAGGACACCCGAGCTGGTGGGGTGGGCAGTGGATGGTTCACCTCACCCAGCATCGCCTCTCTGAGGCGTGGGCATCCAGCGCAGCTCGGCCTCCACCTCCCCATAGTCCACAGAGGCATAGTCAGTTCCGGAGGACAACTAATCTCTCTTGCCTTAAGCAGCTTTTTTGGCGTGACAGAATACTGTGGTTGGAATAAGAAGCTTCAAGTAAGACCTAAGGTGCTTTAAAGCACACTTGGATGTGCCCTGTCATCATGGGAAGTGAGAAAGTGGGATGAGTCTGCTTCAGGTCATGCTTGCCAAATGCCTTTGAATAACAAGTAGAGCAGGAAAGGCCTTTTCTGGTGCTGTGCACCCAGGCACGGGTGAGCTCCTCGCTTGCTGCGCTCTCAGAAGTTAATGTGGAGAATTTACCACTTTCCACTTACACTTCTTTACACTTCACCATATTAATGGAAGTGGATTGCTGTCATTGTAAAAGAGAATGGAGAGTTAGTTGTAAAACTTATTGTTTAGCAGCAGTCTTGTTACCTTCAACTATCAGGTGGAAATCCTTTCTCCCCTCTCCCAAAGAAGATTTCACCTCACAGGTGTAGGTCCCGTTGTCAGACTTCTGTACTTTCTTGATAGAGAGCTGGAAGACCTCACTAGTCTGGTACAGCTCGTAATTTTGCTGTAAGGTCAAGGTGTCATTGTTCTTGTACCAGGCTGTTTGGCCTTGAGGGTTGGATTTGGCATTACAGGTTAGAGTGACATCTTTGCCTTCTTCGATTTGGACGGACTCTTCTCCAGTCACGATGGGAGGAACTGTTCACAGTAAATGCAGTTAAATAGGTTGTTAATAACGCTGCTCACCATTAAACAGAAAATAAGTTCCCTTTTCACATCAGTTGTGCACCTTGTTCAAATGGTGTAACACACTGCCCTGCAGCCCTTCACGATCCCCAGGGATCAGCAGGGCAGTCAGGACAGTCACTCCCGTGACTCCCCTGCCCTGACTTGTATCCTTGAGAAAGAATGTAGGTGGAGGCAGGACGTAGCCAGAAAATCTTCTTATTAAGGGCCCACCCACTCCCTGTAAAAGAGGCATTAGATCAGGCCACAAGCACCACTGTGGAAAGGGAGTGGCTTATCACGTGAGCTATCTCCTCCTAAATGCATTTTTTCCTGGTGAACACAGCGTACAAGGGTGCAAAACACCCTGCCTTCAACTCGCGCCCAGACACCGAGGTGCTCAGCCCATGATTTTGTCTCACCCCAGCCATTCCTCAGATATCCACAATGGCAACTCACAGCAGACGTCCAGGATCACGGAGACCTTGACAGACTGGTCCCGCATCAGCTTGCACGTGAAGGTGACGCCGTTGTCGGACTTGGTGACCGGGGAGATGCAGATGTTACTGACGTTCACTTTATTCCCATTTTTCAGATCCACTTTGCTTTCTCCTCGGTACCAGAGCAGCTCCTCAGCCTGGCTGCTGTTCTGTACTAGGCAGGAGAGGGAGACAGGAGGCCCAGACGATGTGGACAGGGTGAAGTCAGCAGTGTGGTTATTTACAGACAGTTCCACACCTGCAAAAGAAGGAGAACGAAGGCGTTTAGGCCTCCTAAGCTGTACCCTTCCCACAAAAGCCCTGCGGTTTCTCCAGGCCCTGACCTTGGAGGAGACAATGAGAGAAGAGCTCCAGGCTTCAACATAACACTTGTCTTTCAGGTGGGACTTGAGTTTTTGAGACAGGAAGCATCTTCATCACAAAGCTCCCTTCACGATTACTTAAAATCAAAGTGAGGTGTTTGCAACTGACTGCATGAACGCCAGAGCCTGACACGTAATAACAAAACAACTGAAAACCACATTGTGGCAGTACTGATGTAAAACAGCAAAAAAACATCCTGACAGTGTTGCCCACTCTCTTGCTGCAAATCACCTGTGCAGCATACCTGTGCCCTCAGTTTTTGTGCCCACAGTCTGGTATTCTGTTTTTTGGCTGGAGCTGAATGTGCTTGAGAGGGTAAAGTAGTTAATCATCTCCTCTGCCATGCCCAGGCAGTTTGTGAGTTGCAGTTAATCTAACATGCAAACCTCAGGACATATTAAATGGGAAAACAATATGGGAAATACGTTTTTCTATCAAGCTAAAACTCGCTAGTCTAGCCAGTGCCATAGATTAATGAACTAAAAATACATCTCAGAATATAAAGGCACTGTAGTCCTGAGAGTGTGACAGTCTGAAGCTCCCTGTCTCCTCCTTGGTGTTCCCAGGTGGCCAAATGTATTGTGCTTCTTGGAGTAGGTGTGAAAATGGCAGCCTCGTCAGCCCTGTGCAGCTGCCGCACTGATGTTTGAAAATGCTGATGCTTCCCCATTCCCTGCTCAGCTGCTCTCAGAATCAGAGGCCAGTTTTTAGACAATCCTCTGGGAATGACCTCCAGAGCATACGAAAACGGGGACGCCGCCGTGGCACATCGCCCCGGGCAGTGCCCAACCCCGGACGGTTTCACCTGTCAGCACGATGGAGTTCGGACAGAGCGATAACGGATTTTTTCCATTGCTTACCTGTGGCTACGCATGCCAAAAAGCAAGCCACGAGGACGGGCGCTTCATACGGGACTGCGAGGCTGCTTTTCTGCGCCATCTCGGAGGAGCCCGGCTGGTGCCTGTTGAAAAGCGGGAGGGTCACAGCGCTGCTGCCGCTGCTGGGCTCGCAGAGGCGCTGACTGCTTGCTGCCATCAGACTCCCTGGGCAGAGCCCTCGCTGGCGATGGGACAGGGCCACCGGGGAATGAACTAAGCCAGGTTATTGCAGGACCTTTTCCAGTTCCAAGCAAAATCAAGGGGATTTTATGTCTTTCATCTCTGTTGCATGAGTTCATTGTCTCACTACCTGTCTATCGGGGGAAGCTGTCCCCGGGGCTTGTGGCACCGGACTTACCTTGGGAAGAGTCTCCGGAGAGGCTGCTTCTGAAAAGAAATGTGCAGCACTTTCCCCTCCTTATTTATAAGGTCTGAATTTTAATATTTTATGGTAGCTCGCTAAGAAGCGAGTCCATAAAATGGGTTCAAGGCCTCATTTAATTCCTGGATTTCTGAGCTCCCAGAACACTGAAGAAAAGTATTTGCTGGGCTCTGCTGGCTGTTTTATGAGACTTGCCGAGGCAATGAGTAACTAATGAGAAAGTTCCTGCATCAGCTATAAAGACCTTCTGCCAAAAATAACACCTTTTCCCTTTCAGCTTTCTGGCTGTTCATGACACTGTTTCAAGCTGTAGGAAGTTTATCCTAGATTATCCTTGAACAGGAGTAGACTCCAATTTCCCCTTTCCTGCCTGAAGCTCTCTTGCTGTGTCCTCCTTTGACTGGAAATGGAGAAAATGCTCTGATTGAGACTTTGAACTGCACGTTGGCAGAGGAGGGAGAGAGGCACTGCCCTGCTAAATGGTGAGTACCCTCAGGGTACTCTGTGGTTAGCTCAGCCCCTGGGAAAAGCGAGAGTCACCGTGCTGCAATGATACTTCACGAGGAGAAGGAAGTGTTTGGAGTAAGTGAGGATGTAAGGAATGAAAGCATGGAGTTTTGGGGTGTATTTTTAGTCTAGAAACAAGAGTAAAGGAAAAAGATTGTCAGGTAACAGCTGTTCTGTGGTGGGTTTGTCATGATGCACGGCACAGCATCAAATGGCACCTGGGGAAAATTCGGTCCCAGATTTGCCGCACGTCTGTGTGACAGGCAGCAAGGTGAACTCAGGTTCGTTGGGTTTACAGTTTTTAAATGAAGGCAGTGGCGGTGCCCTGTTTTGCAATGGGATTTAAGACCTGCTGAAGGAAGGGAGACTAGAAAAGCAAGGTGTTAGCTTGGCCAGAGGCACTGAAAGGCAACATTTTTAAACTGATAAGAATTACTTTCACAATGACTTTTTACATATTTCTTATTATATGAGGCATAATTATCCTGTGGGTGTCTAATTACCACTGAGGTCTAGAGTTTTGCAGGTTGCATTATCCACCTTTCCATTGCGCTTAGGAGGGACGTAAACGTCATGTTCCAGAATGTAAAGCAGCCACCGGTGACTCAGAGCGGGAGGAACTCCTCGGTGAGGTAGAACCTCGGTGATCAGCGCTCTCCTTGGAGGTGTTTGGATCAGCAGTGTCGAGGCTGGGTTCGACAGAGCATGGGCTTGTGCCAGAATAATCCGCCCCACCGGTTCCTCCTTGCCATCCGTATGGCAAGAGTGGACCAACAAAGCCCGAATAAGGCTGTTGTTAAATATGACTCTGAACATCCCCAGAGGGAGTAAATTAATACACATCGGTCTATTCCTGGGTGTAATCCAAGCCTTAGAAACCTGAGAAGAAAAGATTTAGAACATGATAGAGATTGGGCAAAAGTTCATTTTCCGCTGGCTGTCTTTAACTTCCAGCTCCAAACTCCTCAGTGGTCTGAGTTCCACTTGATTTTCCTCAGTGCCTCCTAGGGTAGAAAGCACAACTTGTAATCCCCTGGATATTCACTGGCAGACAGAGCACGATTTATACTCAGCAGGGCAGAAGGTTGCTCGTGGAGTCTGGGGCGTAACAGGATCTGCACAGACGTGTGGGAGCTGGGGATCGTATCTACGGGGTGGTGTTACGCAAGCAGTGCCTGCACCATAGCTGTAATCCTGCTCCAGAAAACATGTTTGCAACAGTGCCTGAGGCTCTGCTCCAAGGCTGCTCCTGCCTTCCTACTCACTGTGGTTCTCCTCGCCTAATCCCTTTTTAATATGTGGTGCTACGCATTTTGCAACCTCCGTCGTTTCGGCGTGTGTTAACACCCAGAGCCGCTGCCCCCGCTTGCCAGCTCTCGGGGCTGGGAAGCAAGGCTGCCAGGGGCTGCCGCTGAACGTCCTCGGCACCCCTGCTCCCTCCCACAAAACCTATTTTTCCCGAGCGTAAAGGTGATGAAGATGAGATGCGCCCTGGTTTCGCAAACGGACTCGCAGCCCATACTCCCTGTGTCTTCCGCTCTTGGGATGGACGGGCCTTAGCAAACTTTTTCAGAAGTTTTCAGAGCATTCTGGTGACCGATCGTCCTTAAATACAGGGCCACGCGCTCTGGCACTGCAAGGTCCCGGGAAGGAACGATAACAGCGAGAGGAGCGCTGAACCGGACGGGAAGGAGGGCGCTCCGCGGGCCTGGGGCCCCGGGTGGCCCGNGGGAGCGCTGGAGGAGGGGTGCCCCCGCGTGGGACCTGCCTCGCGTGTTTCCTCCGAGCTGCGGGAGGTCCCCCGGTGTTGCGGCCAGGAGCCGGATCCTGCCCGTGCTGTGCTCGTCTTTCGGAAGTTTGGGTGAATAAGGCTTGGAGAACCTCGGTCATCGCTTTAAACGGCTGCTTTAAGCGAGGGCTTCGGGATTTTTTAAACTCTCACTCCGTGAAGTGAGTGCGAGAAACGGAACCGTGTCCCAGGAGTGCAAGTCTAACCTTTAATGAAGAGCATCGAGGTGCTCGCCAGTGTTTCCTGTGCTGTGATGAAACCACCCAGGGACTGTAGGAACTCTCAGGACTGTGCATGAAAGTCCTGCCACACTGCTGCAGTGCAGTACCCGCTGCTGTCACCAGCCCCGGCCCCAGCCAGCCTCTTCCCTAACTGCTCTGGGTCACATTCCGCGTGGTGGCGTGCCTAGTTGCAATCTTGATTTAGGAAACTAAAGATAGTACTCGAGTGTGGCCGTTGCTATCCTAATCTGAGAAATACAGTCCCAAATAAAAGCAAATGTGAGAAGAACTTGGCATTAAATTAGCAATATAGGTTCCTGCAGGAAATGAAAGTGAGTTTTTTATATTAAATCCCACTTAAATGTTGGTCCTTGTGGTTTCCAATCTGGGCAGTCCTGTTTAATGACTCCAGCTTTCACACCTAGTAGCACTCAGGCAAATTAATAATATTGATCATTTGCTTGCATCATCCATTAATGAAACTCCCATTTTCAACCTGATTAAAGCAATTTGTAAGGCAGTCTCCTGCCTCAGCAGACTGTTGTAGCAGAGATTACCTGCTAGGTCCCCATGACTTTGTGGTTTTTCTGGACAGCAAAGGTGCCTCTGCCACTGATGGGCTGGACTTCAAGGGTTTTTTGCTTCCTCTGGGACACAAAAATGACTGGGGATGATGCTAAGTTGGGTGCCTGTTTCTTGCCTGATTTAGATGCTCTCTGGTGGCACAGTATAGGAAATTCCCTGGTATTATTCCCAGATCTCCCTCTCTTTCAAGACTCTGTTCTGCTATGGCTGCTCTACATGCTTGGACATAAGATATTTTTGTCTACCTAGGAACTATCATCACCAGTGGGATTTCTTGGAAGTGCTCTGCTGGAAAACCAAGCGCTGATTCGATCTTGTGAAGACCTGCCAAACAATATTAGCAGTTTGAACTTCCCTGCTGTGGAGTCATCCCTCGTTCCCTCTGCGAGGAATCTGCAAAGACCGAGCTGCTCCATCTTTCTGGTTCTTGGGGAACCATTCGCTGCCAGTCTTCGGGAGGAAACCGCACTCCTTCTCAGTGGCTGGAACCACTGCAGAGAGTGTTGTAAGGCAAAAACCACAGCCCCCACGTAACCAGCTCTGCGGCATGCTAGGGCTGCAGCTCTCGGCACGCAGGAGCACGGAGCGGAGCTGAGGAGGAACAGAAGGCTTCTTGCAGGTCAGTCCCTCACCTACAGTCTTGCTTTCAGAGGGACCCAGCAGGCAGAGCTCTTAGGCTGGCCCAAGGAAGTGCGAAGGTTTTGTTTTTAGTGGCTGCTGAGAAAATGACTGGGTGATTCAGTCCTCTGCCACATGCTGCTTTTACAATTGGTTTGTTGAAATTCCAGACAACTTGGCTTTTATCAGCTAAAAAAGGAAATGAGCTCAGTTATTCTGTGTAAATCCAGAGCAATTTATTTGTAGAGTGAAGACTTAAACCTATGTAACTGTGACCACTTGTGAGACTGCCAAATTCCCTGTTGATGTTCCTTCTCCCTTTTGGTTTAAAAAGACCCTGATGACATAGGTCTTTCAGCTTTCCCAGTTTAATTAGATCTGGGGCATCTCTTTGATGGATTATCTGTTCCCAGCTCATCTCCCTCCTAATGACTGTCCAGTGCAGATGAGCCCCAAGAAAGAGAAGCCAATTTACTCTCCTTTTTCTTGGGACCCTTCTAATGCTAAACCACGCTTGGCTTACACAGAAGTTTACATCATCTGATCTGCCGTGCAAGGGATCCCAGGATGCAGTGAGATCAAAGATTCGCACAACTGACGGTTCCCCTGAAGACTGCAGTTTTATGTGCCAGACTCAGAGCTTCTATCTCCAACAGGAAATGCCACAGCTGGGAAGCAGATGTATATGTAAGATACTACTGAAGAGTTAAACAGGAATTGATGAGACCTGCTGTCGGAGATGGCCACTTTCAGCGTTTTGTGAGCTGCAACGCACTTTTTGCAGAGTAAGTTATTCTGCTTGTTATTCCCTATCATTTCACCTCCCTGAAAAAAGGAAGTAGCAAAGATCTGACTGGAGGAACCCCCGAAGTATTATTTATATATCCTCTCAAGCACACAGTTCCGTGGTAGTCCACAGCACAGCAGTGCTCTCTACACGACACCTAACGGTGCTGAGATGTCTTTAATCCCCCGGGGCCGGGTCTGGGCTGGTAACGCAGCTGGGGCAGGCCACAGCTGCGCTTCCCGCCAGGAAGCCAGGCACCGGAGCGACACTTCGGCCCCTGCGAGCAGCCCCTTGTCGGTGTGCCAAGGCGGGCAGCCGCCCTGCTCCTTCCTCCCCTAGCCACGTCTCTGCTTGCCGTTCCCCTGGCGCGGCTTTATCTTTTGGAGAGGATTCTGCTGCGGCTACGCATGGTGTCACCGCACCGCTGGCACGGGGAGCATCGCCAGGCACTGGCCGTCCCCTCCTGCTCCGGCGGCGGGCGCCTGGCCCGCGCTCTGCGTGCCCCTGGCCTGCTCCTCCGGGGCCTTTCAGGAGGGCAGGGCGCTGGGCGCTTAAAGCCGAGGGCTGCCTTCTCCCGGAGGCGGGCGCAGAATGGCCTCCCGGGGAGCGGGCCGACCTCCCCGGGGCCCGCGCTCTGCCCCGCGCCGCGGAGCTCCGGCCCCGGGGGGCGGCGCG
>VXAL01002654.1:0-20016 GCA_013399475.1 Chauna torquata
ACCTTGTGATTCTGTGAAGTCAATTCTTGATTCTGAAGTACAATATATTTAAAAATACACGTTGTACTCAACTTTGCAATGTAATGCACAAAATGGTCAAACTTTTCCTCTTAGTCTTACTATAAGCTTCTCTGTCAATCGCCCAGGATACAGCGGACAGCTCTTCCCCAAACACCAAGCCCTTGCTGCATTCCAGAAGCACATTTCGAGTTTCTTACTCTACAATGACTCACTCTGTATTTCCTCACGGGCTTCACAGATCTTTACATAAGACAATGCAGTAGGAACTTTGACTACACAGAGGCTTCTCGTGGATGGTGGAGCATGCAGGTCTAACTAGCTTTCAGTTATGGACCCACATGCCAAAATCAGAATACTCTACCCCACCTCTGTTGCCCCAGTTCTAGCCTCCAAGTAAAATTTTCAAAAGCCATTAAAAGGCAAAGTCCTTTTTCCATTCTGACTCAAGAACTTAAGATCTTTTAGCTCACTGGAAGCCACAGAAACTCAGTCATTCGTGTCATTTCTATACAGACCTGTATTATTATTTCTGTGTGGGCAGCTAAAAATTTGCATATGCAAGGTACGCAAAATACCTGCAAGAAAACAATGCCACAGAAGACAAAATAGATCCCCAGCAACTACATTAAGACCAAAAAACGTAGAGCCATTGAGCACTTAAATAAGGAGACAACACAACCTCCTCCCCATTTAGATGAAAACCTTTATACTTCCTCAGTGTAAATTCAACTTAGAACAGCTCTGAGACTACCTAAAAATCAATTTGAGAACAGAAAAATTGATAAGACTCTTGGGTCCGTATTTCTGTGTGTTCACATAATGGCAATTAAAGCTAAGCACCTTTGAACAGCCTCTAAACAAGCATACGGAAACCTAGGAGAACCTCTGAGTGGGGATCATGCATTAACCTAATGCTCATAATCATGCTCAGAAAGTGTGCTCTTTCAAAGCTTGAGACAGAAATGTTAATATTCTGAAGCAAATAAAAAATCTTGAGCTACTGTAAAAGGCAAATTTGGAATCAAGTATATAAAAGGTAATAAAACTTCAAAAGACTCATCACATACTGCAATTAAAACGCCCCAACCAGATTTCGAATAGTCTTCTCATTTCTAAGGAAAGTTTTTTCCCCTCAGGTAAATGGCTAAACTCAGATGAGCATCAGATGATTATTTATTTTAGGAATAAACACACTCTTTCATCCGCGCTGCAGTGAAAGGAGCACAGCATCGCAGAACGAAGTGGCAATCAAAGCCAGTTCCACCTCATCTAATCTTGTTCTTTAAGGGTTCACATTATCAATCCCCTCCTCGGAAATCTTCAAGTATGAACAGCCAATGCAAAAGAATGAGTCACCGTACACAAGAGAGTAACAACATGAGACGAGGAAAAAAATCCACTCCTTCCTATTTCCAGACAATTAACTGGAAATCTTTCATTTTTTTGGAAGAGGAGAGGATGTCTGTCTACAGTGTGGCAA
Organism: Chauna torquata; assembly: GCA_013399475.1. Classification (NCBI taxonomy): domain Eukaryota; kingdom Metazoa; phylum Chordata; class Aves; order Anseriformes; family Anhimidae; genus Chauna; species Chauna torquata. Next base: position 1,502 of record VXAL01002654.1, read on the forward strand.
TAGATATGAGCCACAAACAGGAGCAGGCTCCAACAATTTCTACTTAGCTTGCCTAGGAGAGGCAAAAAGTGCCCCTGTGGAAGGTGAAACTTCTACCTATAGCTTAACAACAAATCGTCGAACAAGAAGAAAGCAGCAGGCAACTCACTGCCAGGGTTGACAATACACCTAATGCTCTTATTCCCATCACCACGACTGCCAGCTGCACGGTCCCCAGCATTGTAACCTAAGTCAACGCACAGCCATGGACCCAGCTGGGTGAATCACCCTCTTTGACTGCAGCGCCCCAGTTACAGTCACTGAGGACATGTCCTTGGGAGTCTTTGCTCATGGTCTTGCCCTAACAACAGGAATGGCTGTGGCATGAGGGCAGGTCTTGAGCACCGAGTTGGCATCATACCAGCCTGCAAACAAAGGTAAAGGATGTTCCTTCAAACAACATACAAAAAAATCATAGTAGGGCAGATGGACAGGAGTGGAAATTTTGTAATGACATCAATCCACATAAAATAGAAACTGCATGGTATTCATGGCACAAAGCTAATCACATCAGCCTACAGAACTTTATTTAAGAGTGGTCCAAATTACAGTTAAACTAGCTTGGTGTCTTACACCCAGACTACACGATTTAGGCATTTGTTACTTCCACTCAACATCAGTTCAAACAGTGACTTTTCTGTAGCACAGAACTGAAGAACTAGAAAAGAAATCCCAAGCACCACATCAAAAAACACTTTGCCTTACTTGGTGCCTTTAATTTTCATAGGAAAAAAAAAACTTATTTCCAAATCATTTTACACTTAGTAAACTCTCAGTAATGATAACATCCATTTATCCTCAGACAAGTTCAACTTTATCCCTTGTAGCCTGTCCAAAAACATAATAAAATCAAGATGCTCTTGTTTTTTTAAAGACTGAAATCTGAGTGTGACCGTTTCCTTTCCTTCATTAGCAGAAGAATGCATGCGTGGGACATAGGATGAGAACATAATAATGCCTAGATTTGAGGGAAAGCAATAAACAAAACTAGGACAACAGGAGCAATCAAGAGAACAAAAGTTAGAGAACTGCATTCCTGTGGCCTGCCAGACTCTCATTCATCGTCTCTAACAGAGATGATGAGGACAACCTACTGTAGATGATCTCACTACCCTCAAAAGTCATTGAGATCCTTCATTAGGACTAGGATTTTATCCCAGTCCCTGATAATTAACATCTTTTCTGACTTGAGGCTAAAGTTGCTTCTCTATCTCTTCAAATGCTACTTCAGCTAGGACAAAATCACATGAACAAATAAAATATTTAAACGGAACAAATCTGAAAGCAAAGCCTCCTACAGCCAGGCACAGCAAACCCAAGAGTTCCCAGACATGTTCCCTTCTGCTTCCGCTGAGGAGAGTGATGGTTTGCGAGTGTTCTCAGCCGCTCACCCGGACACACACGGCACTCAGCGTGTCATTACCTGCGCACTCCTGGAAATCCCCACCTTGTCCCGGGTGGGAAGAGGCACCAGCTACAAAGCAGGAGCAGGATGTGCCTCCAGCTGCAGGCAGCTTCCTGAGGAATGGGGGAGCCTCGCAGTGACAACACCTCACAGACACCCAGCACATCTGGATTTTCCTCCAGGTGTGCCACAAGCTGGTAGGTGATATCCAGCCACCTGGAGCTTCATGGTCCCCCTCTGCTGAATTAGGGCAATTGCTTCATAGGATGCAATGAATCTGATACACATCAGGACAATAAATAATTTCCTAATCTTTCTATTTTCCTACTGCTAATTATGTCAATGCTTTTCTCATGAAAACAAAACCCCCAAAGCCCCCATGGTATAGCTTTGTTAAAGGAACATACTTAAAACCTGAGCACTCCAACGACTTTAAAGACTCACCGCAAAAACATCAGGTGTAAATGAGGAAAGCACACCATCTCAGTAGATACAATACGTCAACAGATACACACCAGCTGAGGAACTGATATAAACATATGTTTAAATCTCAGAAGAGAGAGACCTAGACGAAAACAGACCTGGAAGAGAAGCTGTTCCCTCTCTGAAATGGCACTGTGTAGGAAGAAAATGCTTTTTGCTGTGTTAAAACATCTCAACATTCTCCCTTCCTGTTTTTCTTCTACTTTCAAAACAAGGCTTCCACACAGATTGGTGGGAGCAGAACTTCATGTATTAAAGCACAAACAGTTTTCACCTCGGGAGCAGCAGCAGATCAATACGCGTACTGTGGAACTGAGCCTGCAAAACTTGCTCAAACTCCCAACTACGGGTACCAGCAGTTTGCCACAGAAAGGCTATTGAAGCCTTTTATAGCAATTCAAGCTACAAAAGGATGTCCCTCTATACAGAATCATCACAGTCTGGCATATCAAAGCACTTTGTAAGTCTTGGTGCTCAGCATTGCTTTTTTTTTTTTAGCTTTCATTGTTCTGACGAGTAATCCCTGGGCAACGTCCAAGAATAAGGGGAATTTCTGCCACGGGATGCCTGGAGCATTCCTCCTCCACAAGACGAGGCAATAAAATCAGCGTGTGGACACGTACCGAAGTAATGCCCCCCACCCTCGGCCCAGCCATGCCCTAGCAGCCAGCGGCGTGAAGCAGCAGCCCTTCTGGTCGAGAGCTGCCAGGGAGCAGCCTCCCGGGCGCCGCGGGCCACTTGGCGTGCCAGGTGGGGGACCCCGCAGGTCTCCGGCTCTGAACCAGCCACCAGCACGCAGGAAAATGAGTCGGGTTTGAAAGCGCCTTTAGGGGATGAACCCAAGCTGAGCCCCAGCTTTGGTGCGGTGCCTGACGAAATTTGAATCTGCCTACACGGCTGCACACGCTGCTAACAGTGCCATGTCTGCGTTGACAGCTAGACCTCTGTTTGGCCCTGGATTAATGAATACAATACCTGACAAGAGCAATTGAGGATTAATGGCCTGTAACTGCTCGGCCACCTTGCACTGTATAGGGTCAAGTACATTAACGTCGGGAGAGAAATAGTTTCTCTCGGCCCGGTGCTAGCACTACGAGGACCCTGTGAACTCAGGGATACGAGGGCCAGGCGCTTGGGGCCACCTCACACCGCCAAGGTTCAGCGGTGGCCAACCCCGGCCCCGGCCAGCCCCCAGGGAAGGGTCCCCATGCAGAGGCGCTGGCAGCTCCCCCACTGCTCGCCACGGAGGGAGGCCTCAGCCGGCACGGCCCACGGGCTGCCCCGCAGGGCCGTGCGCGAGGCGGCAGCTTCAGTGCACCAAGGGCAGCAGGCGCGAGCCAGCACGGGTCCCTCTGCCTCCAGCCAGCACCAGGATGGAGGCGGCCCCCAGCCCCGGCTGCCCCTTCCTTGCTGGGCATGTCTTAGTACAGGAGAGAAAGAAATAAGGGCCACCCTCTTGCTCTCGGATGCTGCATTTAACTTGCAAAAAGTTCAGCATTGTAACTGCAGAAAGACGCCTATCACTCAGCTTTCCAAATGGGAGGCGTCTCCAGAGGGCTCGGGTCACCCCGCGCAGCGGCCAGGCTCCCAGGAGCACTCACCTCCGAACAACCACCACGCTCACGCTCAAGCTGTACAGACAAAACGCCGCAGCCTAAAGAGGCACTCTTCCAAGCTGGATCCCTACGCATATGTCCATACATAGTCCTCAGCTCTGCCTGAATTAGGGTTAGCTGATTATTCAGCTGCTTTATCCTGGGGAAAAACAAACAAACAAACAAACAGATAATCTGGAGATTAAACTGGAATGACTCTTCCCGAGAAATGGCTTTCTGGAGTGCACAGTGAAGAAAAAAGAAAATGTACCTTACACAGCTCGCAGGGGAAAAACAAATATCCCAGCTGCCCTTAGAAGAGTCTAATAAAAGTGCTGAGTAAATTTGTAACCACAAGATGCTGAGCCTCCTTCAAACCCCTTCAGATGAACCTTTCAGGGGACAGAAGTAATGTGTGCGAGACCACTGCTCACGTGCAACTTCTGGCTGCAGACAGGAGCACAGTACCACATCACAAGGCTGTATTACACTATGGTACGCCTTCAAACAACACAACAGTTTGCAGCAGCCGAGAAAACCTCTCTCAACCTCTCTGTTCCTCAGTTTCTCACTTGCAGGTGAAAGGAAGGACCAGGCAGAGGGAGGGGAGGATGACACTGCAGTGCCCGCAGAGACGACAGGCGACAACCACTCGACAGCCTGCAAGCTGCTCTGACAGCAGCAGGAGCCACACTGGCCTGGACATCTCCCACACTTGGGACATGCCTGGGAAGAGCGTTCGGGCCACGGAGCTCACGCAGGTTTCAGAGGCACTCCCAGCACTTGTGGAGGTGACGCCTGGCATCCCAGCTGACACCAGCTAGGCTGCTGGCGTGGTTATCCATCACCTCAGCGCTTCCTCTCCCCAAATTATAACTCAAAATGTCCCTGGCCAGCTCCTCGCCCCTGCTCCCGGGTTTCCGATGGGGCCAGCAGCAGCCACAGCTCTCCTGCAACGTCACTGTCCCCAGATCCTCCCTCCTTGCTAGGTCCACCAGCATCCCTTATATAGGATCCAGAAGGAGCTTAGGACATACATGATCTATAGGAATCCACCCCTGAAACACTGCTGTGGAGCACACTGAAGCCAATATACACTAGAGCATATCAGAGGATGGGGAAAAACAGTAACCTACAAATGCACCTTTTGACCATTTTTACCATTTTATACCGTTTATCTGCATGCGCACAGGGCACACAGCACTGCCCAGCCCTCAGCATCGCAGTGCTTCACCACCACCAGAGCTACAGCAAGGCTCACCAAGGCTGTGGGGCTCTGAAGTGTGAAGCCAGCTCTGTCCAGCCAGAGAAAAGGAAAGAGACCAAAACCAACCCCAGGCACATTACTCATTGATAACTCTTCTCTCCAGAAATACAATATTGAGGGTATTTCACTTATTTCCTGGTGGGGAGATTACACGGTGCCTTTTAAAAGGGATGATTAGTAAGATATAAATGCCCATTGAGAAGATCAGCAAGGAATTCTTTCAAAAACATATATATACACATTAAAACTGGAGTATTTTACCTTTCCCTAAAAAAGCAACTGCTGCTGTCAAGTACACCCTTCTATTATAGCCACATGCTCTTTTTAAGAATAGCTAATCAGAAAAGCATACAGAGGTATTTAATCAGTTTTTTTTTTTTCTTTAATGACCTAATGTTTTGGTTTGCAACTGCTGCCAACTCATGCTGGGTGGAAATTTAGTACTGCCAGCATTTAATTATTATTTTATCACAGATTTCTCTACCTTCCTACAGTGAAGAAATAGCTAGGAAAAAAACCACAGCAATGAACAGCTTTTCCAGCCATTAGACCCTATCTTTGCTATTTGGCTGTATTGGAAGTGACCGCTTTAGGACAGACAGAAGCAGGCTCTGCAACCCCCCGAGGGGCAGAGCCCCCCAGCGCACCCTGCAGCTGGGTGACAGGAGGGACGGTGGCAAAGGGACAGCTGGGAGGGGGGGCAGGCACCCCTCCCTGGAAGCTGGCTGGGCCGCGACAGGGTCGGTCAAAATACCTGCCATACAACCCAAATGCGGAGCACCTGGGTTTTGCCGTACGGTGGGCCAGAAGCAACAAATCAGACTGGTTCTTCTGTCAGCTTAAAACCCATTTTCGTAATTTTCCCCCTCACCTTCTGCACAAAATAAACTCAATTCTGTGACCTGTAACAAGCTACGGGGGAAATACGTGTGTTAATCTGCTGCAGACTGTACGACAGGTTTATTTGATTCACACGGGGGGAATTAAACAGGCTGTGTGCTTTTAGAAGAAATCCAGGTCCTGCCGTGCTGCTCGCGGTCAGCTCCCACCCAGGCGCGCCTCGCCGGAGCCGGGACGGGCGCGTGCAGGGGGCCGCAGGCAGCCCAGCCAGAGCTGCGCCCCGCTTCCTCAGGAAAAGCGAGATTTGGGGTTCAGCCCTGGCCAAAACCAGTGGAGAGATGGGGCTGCAGCAAGCAGGGTTCACAACGGCACAGAGCAGGAGGGGCCCGTGAGGATGCACGCGGGTAACTTCATCTTCCAGCACAGAGGAGTACAGCCAGCCACACGCTTATTAAAACACATATTAGTCTGTGATAGCAACCTAAGATAACGCTAAGAGGTTTGTCACCCAAAATATGAGAGGCAGAAAAAAAGATGCTATTGCTGGAGCTGTGTCCATAGAAATTGTTTTTAACCCTAACAGAGGATCCCACCACGCAGGTGGCTCCTTCCCTGAGAAACACCAGCACCCTGCTTGATGTACACTGACCTCTGCATACGGCGATTCTCACATTTAAAAGAGAAAAGTGTACAGAGGCACAAAAAAAAAAATGGAGATTAGGAACAACAAGGTGGCACATTTTATTCCTCTGACGGATGGCAGGGTGCTCTCGCCAGGAATGAGGCACTGCTCTCCTCTACCTGGAAAAAGCAGCAGTGGACATGGGACCTAATACCCAGATGGTCAACACAAATGGGACCCACCTGTGGCAGACACTGAGGGAGCTGTTCCACCTGCTCAATGTCAACTCTTCTCGCAGTGCTCTTTGCACAGTTCCTCACAAGCCACGCTCCTGGAGCGAAGGGCACATGCTGAAGAAGCCACACATTAGTCCAGTTGTGCAGAGTAAAAGAGCAGGAGTATTTGAATGTCACTTTGGTCACTGGGAGTATTTGAATGTCACTTTGTTAGGCTGTGCATTGCATTTGACAGAGCTAGCAAAGGAAATGAGAAGCGATAACTGATAGTGCCGTGATTAGATCAGCCACCTTGGGAAAGGTGCTGAAGCAGAGATATTTCACTAAAATAAGGAGAAACCTGGGAATAGATTTCTGGCAAGTGATCGCAAAGGAGATACAGCCAGAATTAGAAATGGATTTTGCAGGCAGATAAAACGTAATAGATAGAAGGTAGCTCAAAATGATATATCATGAGGCCCTATAGAGTGACTATAAAGTCTGTTCGCAGTTATTTAACATACAGAGATCCTAGAAATACTTAACTTCAAAATACACTTGCTGTGTTATTAACTTTAATGTGCAGAAATAAAACAGCATTGAATTCAAGCTTTCTAGTAAAAAAGGAAGCTGTCTTCTCCCCAGCTCTCCACCTCTGGCTTCAGTGGAGTTTCATCACTTTATGCAAGATAGAAATGGGACAGGAATCTCTTTTTGGGCTTCTGTCTTGAATAAAGTTGCTTTAACAACAAAGGATGACCATTGGCAGTGGTAATTAATGCATTGTAATAAACTCATTGCATGCACTGCTGTAATCTAACCATGTTTCCTTCTGCAGCTCACAGGTGAAGCAGTTCTTTAGGCTACTACTAAAGCATTTTAGGGGAAGAGGGTTAGTTTTATTGCCTGTTACAAAGGGCTTCAACCACCCTGCTTCCCACATCTGTGTGTCTGTCTCCTCCTTAACTGTTAAATTTAAACATAAAGATGACTAGCTTCCTGCAATTCCGTAAAGCACGGTGGCCAAGAGACCTGCTGAATATGCAGCCCGGGGGAAAGGCTGCTAGATGGGTTCGATCATTAGACATCGGAGTTAATTGCCACAAGACAGAAATGTGTTGACAAACCACCCTCACTCGCTCCAGTAGTCATCAGACATGGAGATGAGCCCATGGGCTTAACGGGTCTGCAAGTCAGTGAAGGCCAATACACTGCGCCCCGAGGGCTGAGCTTGGCCCTCTGTTCCTGGCTTGATTGTCCGGTAGAATTGTTGAATTTTGCACAGAGAATTAATGGACTGGACGCTGTTCATAACAAGATATAGATTTCACAGTTAAAGCAGTATAAATCTATGTTGCAGCGTATCTGTGCGCACGAAGAGGTCTTCTCATCTGCTGGCTCTGAAAAGCCTTACGTGCATCACTCGCGCTGGCACACGGGACCGCTCACATAAATCACCTGACGTATCGACGGAGAATGCGCTTGAGAGCATTCTGAGAGAATCTCTGGGGAAGAGCAAAATATTAACACTGTTTACCTACCACTGGAATACAAATGCATAATAACCATTATCACTGTATCGATGACAGCAACGGAGCACCAAATTCTGCATTCATAAAATCAGATGCAACTGCCACTGCATCCCATGGGAGCTTCCCACAAATACACAAAGGTGGACTTTAAACTTGAACCATCTACCCTGCTCAAATGCTGAGCTATTTGTTCAGGCAAAATTTTCATTGAAATCAGCTAAGACGAGCAGAGTCAGTAGATTTTGGCATGAAAAGAGACAAGCTTCATTTTTTTGCCAGCATTTGTGCCCATGCTGGCACCAGAGGAAAGGCTGGCTAGGTTTTTCGAAGTGCCACACTGCTGGCTTCAACACCTGCAGAAGTCAAGCCACTTCCTTGCTCACAGATGTGGCAGATCACCTTTTGGCAGCCAGCTGAAACTCCTGTTCCTTAGGTTTGGAAAGAAAAGCTTGATTCCCAGCTCTATCACCTGGGAGTCTCCATCAAATCAAAGTTCCACTTTTAAAATAAAACAAGCCATGGGTTGACTCCTGCTGCCCTTTTTTGTCACTGTTGTTTTGTCTGAGCAAGAGGTGGGAGGGCAGTTTCTGTCTATATTAATCAATATTCATGTGTTTTCCTGCCCATTCATTCATGTGCTGAAACTGCTTTTGACAGCATAAAATCTGCTGAACGTAGGCAGGCTAGTAGCAACTGCTGAAGAAATGCCAATAGTTCTGTGCGTACCCTCCAAATTTCCCCCATGTTCATATGTTACTAGCAGGCAATGGTAACTTAAAGTGTGAGAAACATGAAAGCAAGATGAATAATTATATTGCTGTGGAGACTTCTATACTGGAGGACTTTTTGCTCCAAATATGTTATTCAGGTTGCAAGTTTTTAGGGTCAGGAAGAACATCTTTTTTCCACACTATGCCTAGGACAGAGAGGGGTGCTCAGGATCCCTGCCATTCTGCAGCCCCAGCTCTTACCCCCAGACAATGAGCAGTAACAGTAGTAAGCAAGATCGTAAACAAATTTAGAATGAAAGTTACTATGAGGAAAAAAAAAACTGCTCCAGATTGCAGAATGATTCCTGAACTGCCCACGTCACACCGTGAACAGGCATCCTCATTTGAGCGGAAGGGAATTCACACTAAAAAGCAAGAAGAAGGAAGGCTGGCTGGAATAAACTGAGCACAAACGGTGCAGGGAGCAGGCAGAGTCCACCAGCTCGGGATGTAATGCTCCTGTGGAAGATGAGCAACTGGGCAAGACTGATACTATTATCATCAGCATAGTAATGTACATGTCTTGGAGCCCCTTGATGGAAGATAACACCATCTTGCTGGTTTAAAAAAAAAAAAAAAAAAAAAAGCCTTCACCGCTAGCACTGTAAAATTATCCCCTTGATGAGGGGTTCCAGGCCTATATAATTGTGTTTGGCCCCTTTCTCACTCATCGCAGTGGCTGCACGGGACCAGGAGCAGGCACGAGCCCCTTGGCTCCATGATGGCTCTGCAGCCATACAGACGCCACCATGACCAAATCCGTACCCCCAAATCCTGTGACCTGTGCGGGCAGCGTGGTGCCAGGGCAACCAGGAGAAGCACCGGGAAAGCACCCCACTACCAAGCAAGGTCATCTTTCCCATTTTACCTCAGCCTGGGGGACCAAGAAGACATTTGGGAGTCAGGAAATAAAACTACAGCAATGCATGTTTTTGATATAATTAGGAAATAAATAAATAAACGTCTTTTGGTAAAGACACTGACTTTCCAACCCAGGCTGTTTCTGAGGTTACCGAAAAGGGATGCCACAGAAGTCATGGAGGGAAACAGCAATGTTGCCACCCACCAACAATGGCACCCTGCACCGTGAAAATTCAAAGGACTTTTACATGGACTGCACTTTTCACTTTTGATGCTGCTCCTTTATTTTTCTTGTCTCCGTGCAATTAAGCCAATTTCTAGTCAGGCTACTTCAGGTCCTCACAGCATGCTCCAGGACTGTAAATGGGCTGCTCTTGCTCCAGCAAAGAGACCTGTTTGTGAACAAGGGCAACCACCCTAGCACATGTGCCTAATTTCTACACACCTCATTTTTTCGGTCTGTGTTTTCTTCCTCCTTCAACAAAGTTAATCCATGGCAAAATATATCCAGAAGAAGATCTCATCTGGGAAAATGCAAGCAGAGTTCGGCCCCGAAAAGCCATCTCACAGCTCCCACGCTGAAATTACATGAAAGATGGCTTGGCCCAGCGCAGAGAGCCAGAAAGCTCCCTGCAAAGAATGAGTTGATTTCCAGAGCAGAGAATGAGACAGAAGAAAGTTCAGGCTTGAAAGCAAGCTGAAGATGGACAAGATAGAGACGCGGTCAAACCATACTCACTTACAAAACCACCGTGAGCAGATCACTGTTACCTCGATAAGGCAACACGGGGGAGCCCCGAGGCCCACCCAGAGCTGGAGAGCGCGGTGCAGCCACCGCTGCCCCCGCCACAGGCAGCGTGCCGAGCTCTGCGCTGGGGCGGCCTCAGCAGCCCCCACTCACGATGCTGCCGTGGCCACCCCCAGGACACCGAGGGCTGCTGCACTAGTGCCTTAGGCTACTTCTCAACAACAGAAGATAGAAAAAATTTAGACGCAATGGTTACAGTATTGTTCTTTTATAGCTCAGCTTTTGAAAGTAAACTAATTGTAGAAGAGATTGTTCACAGCTCATACCTCTAAAGAAGTCAATGTCATTCCCTTTCTCTCCTCAGCACCAAACACTAGTCGGTAAGTTTGTTCTGTTCCACCACCCAGGCTGCCGTTTATCCCTGCCTTGGCTCTGCGAGATGCCGTCTTCTGGCCCTCCTTGCCCTGACCTACGTGCTCCTCTGCACCTCTGTGGCCTCTCCCCTGGTTCCTGCTGCAGCCTTGGCCATATTTTTTTCCCTCTCCTCACCTTGCGGGTGATGTTGCTCACTCCCACACAAGTCACTACTGTGCCAATGAGAAAGGTGCTTTTCTGTTGGTGACTCCTCTCCAGCCAAGCCCATCTCTCAGTCTGCCCTGCTGACAGCCCTTGGCTGGCCGTCTCGCCGTCAGATCAAACCCAATATAGCAGCACTGGACCTTCTGATCCTTCCTGCCAACCCTCCTCACTTCACAGTCTCTGTCACTTCTGAACTAACTTCCTCCTCCCTGTTGCCTATAACCTCTTCCAGCTCCCCCCTGCTTCATGTCCTTCCTCTTTTTGTGATACCTCTGCTGCACAGACCTTCAGCAGGTGTAAATCAGAGTAATTCCACTTACCTCAACAGCATCATACCAATTTATAAGAGATGAGTTTCTGTCCTGCTGCTTCTAAAAGCAAATATATTGTTGGACAAATAAAAACCCTCAGCCAGGTCCCTCAGCATTTCCTGTGCTTACAGCTGTGCCCTCTTGTCCTGTGGTCTCCCAACAGCCGCACTCTTTTTGACACACAGAACCTCCTAGCTGGCCCTTCATCTCCACCACTCGCAACTCAGTTTTCTTGCCACTCTCAAGCCGCCCGTACCTACCCACTGCCTAATATCCAGCTGTGCTGGGCTTCTCATGCCTTCTGAATACACCTGCCACGATTTAGAATCACAGAATCATCTAGGTCAGAAAACACCTTCAAGATCAAGTCCATCAAACTCACCATGGTTTAGTCCCATCGCTAAACCACGTCCTTCAGTGCCATGTCCACACGCCTCTTGAATACCTCCAGGGATGGGGACTCCACCGCTTCCCTGGGCAGCCTGTTCCAATGTTTGACCAGCTTCTCCACGAAGAAATTGTTCCTGATATCCAGTCTAAACCTCCCCTGGCACGACTCGAGACTGTTGGTATGCTAACAGTACTTAATTGGCAGTAACAACTCAGGTACTGATTCAGAGGTTTGTTTTATGCTTTCAAAAAAAAAAAAAAAAAAGGAAGGAGAGTCACCACAGAAGCTCAACAGCCAATTTCAGGCTGCCCAATTTGAGCACAACTAAAAATCACCTAACACAACACAAGCACGCATCTGCAAACTGACATACTTCATCACCACGATTCCGTGACATGTAAAGAGTTGTGTCACCTGACTATTAAACACTGTACTATCCCAGTGAAGGTTTCATGAGCATTTTAACACTAGTATAAATCTCTGCTTAAACCAAACACGCCGCTGTGTCAAATGATGCAGATGACAGCACAACAAGGCCCAGCGTCCTTGTGCTCTCCAGACCACACCAGTATGTTCTGTAATGGCTGGAGGCTTGGCGCCCAGTGGCTCCACCTAAACCATCACTATCTTTGTACACAGGCTTCCATTTTGTTAAAAAAAAAAAAAACCCTGCATGCTTTGTTTATTTTAATATCTATTAGGAAAAGAACAAAAAAAAAAACTTTCCAAAAATCAGAATAGCACCTGCATTTAGTTTTTTCTGCACCTGGAGGGATGTGAGACTATGGGGGCAAGATCAGGCCCTTAATGAGAATACTAGAGAGTTCACCACATGCACAATGCCAGAATGATGAAATGTTAATGAAGTGAAAGTGTATTAGTGAATTATTAAAATTTTGTTCCTCTCAGCAAAGCACACAGAGAAAAACCCAGTGAAGATAATGACAAAAATAGGATCAAAACATTTGGATCCCTTCTCCACCTCCAACAAAAAAAAACTTTGCAAAATCTGGTGTTAAAATTAGCATATTAATTGGGTGGCTGCTGCAAACGATCTACTGTAAAACCCAGATCAAAACAAGCTGGATTTTGGGGTACAATGAGATAAATCTCACACAGTTCTGGGTGAGAACTTCAGCTCACTCCCACCTTCAGTGACCCCTCGCAACCCCTCTCATGCTTTCTGCTCCCTTTCAGAGTGAGCCCGGTCAGCAATTAAATGGACGCTGGGAAGACCCTACCACGGGGAGCGACACTGTGCAGGCTCTGCGGGGAAGGCTCAGGCCGGGGCACTGGCACGTGATGGTTTTTCCAAAAGCTGGCTTTGTCCAGGACAGCATGGCCTCTCTGCCAAGCCCAAGGGAAAAAACAGACCAGGAGCGCGGAGCTGCCGGGGCTGGAGAGGGGATGTGGGGAGCCCGGGACAGGAGGTGTGAGGTGGGCACGGGTCTTCCACACAGCGGCACAGAAAGAGCAACTGCTTTGCCATACTGCGTAAGAAGCAATTTTCAATAGATTTCCGGTAAAGCTGCTGCCCCATGAACTGTCCCGGTCCTTAAATGATACAGGTCCTATCTCCAGCAAAGGGTAAAGGCGTCAGGTATGGCCAGTTTCATGATATCGGGTGGCACTGACGTAAATTCCTGCTGATGCTGGAGAAAACACCAGTGCCAAGCAGCGGGGTGGCCCTTCCCATCCAGCGGCACCCACGAGCCCCATCTATGGTCTGCCAGCCTGCAGGCGGAAAGCCCGGCTCTGGCAAAGAGACTGCCCGACTCCAGGCAGAGAAACGAGAGGAAAGAGCCACAAAATGGCGCCCAGCACAAGAGGCAGAAGTTTCACCTCTAGCATACCCAGGCTGCCCAATCTCTGCAGACATCGGGGAACAGGCAAGTTTTAGGGAGAGGTCTGAAAGAGCACAGTGAGATGCTTTGGCCCACATGTGGGCCAAACTCCTCTCAAGAATAATGGACAGAATAAGAGAAATTATGATCGTTGGAAAATCTCAGGAGGGCTGTGGAGACCGGCCTCCTCCTCTGATCAGCAGCAGCCGCGTGTCGTTTGAGAGGAAACGAGAGCAAGCTCCGAGGCTGCTACGTGCGACAGAGATAGAGGTGCTGGAGCAGGGAAGCCACCAGGAAAGTGACCTTTTCCAGAGCAGCCTGGGCAGTGTATGGCCGCATTCATCAGAGTGGGACTGAAGGCGGTCGCTGTAGTGAGGTGCTGAGAGCTGACAAGCACCGTTCCTTCTGGCCCTCCCCGAGAGTAACCGAAGTACCCCACCAATAAAGGATTAGATGAATGCAGCTTGCATATAACCCTTTTCGCCCATTAACCCAAAGTGCTATGGGTGTGCTTTCCACCCATTTAGCCCTTCTTGGTACAACACATCACCCATATCAAGGAGGTAGGAGGCCACAGCCCCAGGCCATGGTGCACCAGACGCATTCCCACCATGGGGAATCCCAGGGCCCACGCAGGGAAACACAAAACAGACACTTTATGAGATAATTCGGGGGGAAGAAAAAAAAGAAAAAGCCGTTACTGCCTCTTATTTACACAGCACCCAAGGTGCAAATAGGTGCCAAAGGAAGACCCAGCCTCCATCTGTCCCTAACAGGCTTACCAGCCTACTCCTGCTCACAGAGCATCCCAGCTGAAGCCCAGGGGACTGCTTCCACTACCTGATCACAAACACTCACAAAAAGTCAGCTTTTTGCTCAGGAAAAAAGAAGAAAGAGAGAGGAGAGAGCAGCAGCCCCTGTTAGGGACCATTCCTGAGCACTGTGGTGTCCCTGCCACGGCAACACACGGAGGTGGGGAAAACCTGACTGCTGGCAAGCAAGCGGTCAGCAGCGCCTGGGCTAACACCAGGGCAGACCTACACAACTTCAACCACCTAACAGCCTCAGTGAGTTTCATCCACCGCCCATCAGTAGGCATCTCCAGAGCGGGGCTATCCCGCCGCTTTATGCCCATCCACAGGGAGCCTCGCTCCTCCATGGGCTGTGCAGGAGGCCAAGGAATCAGCCTCAGGCTACAGAGCTAGCTTCAGTCCAAAGCAAAAGTCTCAACACTGCTAAAGGCACCTGAAGCTTACAGCGAAGGTAAGGAGGGTCTGAGCTGCCCTGGTTCCTGGCAGCTAAACTTCTGGCACCTTAAAAGGAGCAGGACTTCCAAAGCCCGCAGAAGAGTCACTCTCTGAACACTCTTTCCTTCCAGAGCTTCATGCTGGTTTCCCAGAATCAGCTGATCACTTCTGAAAAAAACACTGCCATCATTTTTACATTTAAACAAAACACTTTTGTTGGATTCCTTTTTTATTATTATTCTTGTTACAGTTTGACTTTGGCTTGGCTCGTCCATGAGAGCAGGTAACAAGCCAAGTGCGGTTTCATTAGACATATTTCAAAACTGCAGCCAAAGCCATGCTGTGCTGCACTACGTCTCAAGTCACGAACTGGCAAATTCCAGTATCAGCCAGGACAGTCCCATTCCAGCCCAGTTTCAGCTTCTGGAGAGCCCTCAGCCCTGGCAGCCTCGTCTGCCAGCAACAACTCCTAACTCCAGGACATTTCCTACGCCAAAAATCACTACGTCAAGCAAGCTAGGCAGTTTCTTACAAGTTTATGCAACTGTTCCATGCTTCCCCCCTCAAAACCCTCTATGAAAGTTCAGCCTAACGCCATAAATACTCTGTTGTGAACTGACAGCTGAGAAATACTGTTTATTTCCCTGAACCTCCCCGCCTGTTGGAACACAATGACCCAAACCGCAGCCCTCGCTGCTTGTCTGGACCTTCACCTACAGCCATGTCCCATCCTACAGGCCTCCTGCCCAGCATCCCGGCCATGCCGGCCTGGATTGGGACCAGTACGGACTGGCATTTCTGGAACCACCGTCTGTATTCTCACCCCCACCCCCAAATACACACATACCACACAGGCACATTAGCACACTTGTGAAAGGCAGACGATTTTAAAAGTTTTAATCCATTAGCAACCACTAATCCAGGGGCAGTTAATCTGACTCCCGACTCTGCCTTGTAACTTTCGGCAGCCCACACGAAACGTTACCCTTCAGTTTACTACAATCATGCAATTTCTGTGGATATTAAAGAAATGAATTTCTGTAAGGTGATTTATGATCGAGAATGAAAGGTGGTTTGGAAGTGTAAGGACTGCTGCTACTGGTAAAATAACCGGCAAACTTTCTGATCTTCCTAAGTGGGGGAAAAAACATCTGTGAGTATTCACACTAAATATTCAAATCATTAATTAGGCTCAAAAAGGCATAAATTGCAAATTGCATAGTTTTGAAAATGTGGTCCAGAGAGCTTGTGGGTTTGTTTCGTTAGTTAGTTTTAAATAACAGCAGGAAAAAAAGGCAGGACAACACAAGAATTTTACTTCTTGCATTTCACTTGGGAATGACTGACATCACAAAACTTTTACAAACCAAAACCGTCAGAGACAAATACAGCAGCACAGACACCGAGGACCACGAAGGGTAAATCTAGAAAGTACCTAATCCAGTCCATTTCCTTCGCTTTGTAAAAACAAGTAACCGACACACTTCCTGCCGGCGAACCTTCCTGCAGATAAGGGTGCTCCCGACAACAGGAAATTCTTTTCTAGAAGCAAGCACACTTTCGCTCCGAAGCCAAACTTTCTCCATTCGCACTCCAAAACAACTTAGAGCAGCATCTGGCTGATGAGACGCGAGCGGGACAAAACGCACGGCTGCCCAGCCCACGGAGGCTCTTCCGGCCGGCAGCCGCGTGCCCACGCGCAGAGGACGGGCGCCAGCTCCTTTGCGTGGTGCCGCCCCGCACCGCGGTCGGAGGAGAGGGTGCCGAGCACCTTCTCCCAGCACCTGCAGGGTTTAGCTCTGCGCTGCATGACCTGGTCACCAGTCGCTGGCCTCCTCAAGAAACGGCAATGCAAGAAGTGGAACATGCAAACAAAGGGACACCAAAGGTGGCAGCGGGCACTGAAGGTTTCGAAGCGGTGATGTATACAGCGATGAAGTGCTCAGGTGCTTCTCTCAGCCCGGTCGCTGCAAAATGAAGATTAAAGGGAGCAAGAAAATGAAATGTTTTGGAGAAAACGCAGTGGACACTCAAAGACGTCTCTCCATCAAAAACAACTGAGATCAACGTCTGCTACCCATGAAAACGAGCAAAAGCATTAGAGCCTTTCTTGTGAGTTTCCTGAGAAATTCTTCTCTGCTGCTCTAAGAGCAAAATCACTCTCCTTTCACACACAATAAACTTTCAATAGTCGAGCAAAGTAAAACTTCAATTTACCTCAATAATAGCCTTATTTTCTCATGCTGCATTCATCAGTAATGAAGTATATTTTATTCTCCTGTCTCTGGTTTCATCCTCAAATAGCACTCTACAACCAAGCAGTGATGGTTTTTTATTTTTATTAAAAACAATTGCACAGGGTTTCCCATAGCCATTTGCCTCCCGTTTTTCTTCCCCAGGTGAGGCCAGAGTTGTGAAATGGCCTTAACACTCAGGTTCACACTGTTTCACTTTGATACAATTCTGTAACGAGGAGGAACAAAGGGAGATCTCCCCAACCCCAGCTCTCCTTCCCAAGTCCAGAGGTTTGCGCTCCTAGGAACGCGGCCACCCGACTACGATAAATGCCACCCCATGACTTCTCCCCCCCAGCCCAGTCCTGCCGCCTGCCCTGCCGGGCCAGGCGCCCACCCAGCCCGGGGAGCGGGGTCCCCGTGGCTCCGCAACTCTTCCTCCGGTGGGAAGCACGGGACGGAATCCGGCGAGGAAACAGGGGAGGCGGCGCAGTTTTTATTGTAAAATGACCTTGATTTGACAGGCACATTCTCGGGTTTCAACAGATGCTGTGGGAAAGGCAACAGAAGCCAACATGTTCCGCAGGCATTTCTGACGATATGCAGACTTTTTTTTTTTTTTTAAATAAATGGGGGGGGAGTCTTCTCAGTTTCCATGACAACAATGTCTCCACTTGTCTGTTATTAGATACCATCCGCTTCCTGTGTCTAAATTTTTAAACCAATCAGACAAGTGTTTATAGATTTTACAGCTCCTGGGACAGTCCCTCTCCTACACGAGAGCTACTTTACTGACACGTAACGCTTCGGCTGCCGCGCTGCGAGGCCTTATGCTTTCGGCTGCGGAGTGGGCGCAGTTTCTGTTGTTTGCCGGCTGATACGCGGGATACGCTGAAGGAAACGGGGCTCTTGCCGCCCGATTTACTGTGCCCATAATAGGCGTTACGGTTATTATTTTGTCTTTCTTTTTAATACCGCACAAACTCATTTTCATCGTTTGCTCATTTTCACGCGTGATTCATCCCGGGGCACGGCGTGAGCCCTCCCTGCACGAAAAACGGGAACCCCAGAGACCCGTTATCCCAGCAGCGCCAGGCTCTGCGCTGACGTAAATGGCTGCACAGCAAAACACCGCCCGCTGCAATTAAAGTTTCGGTAAACTGGATTGCACGAGCAGCCCTGTCGTAGCTGTGCAAGCACATTTTTACAGACGCGTGTCTTGGTCTGACCGCAGGGTAAACCAGCAGGTTAACGAGGAAATTCCTCTCCGGGTGGCAGTGACACGCGCACGCGTTTTGAAGGAATTAATTGGGGGTAACTCCTGGTAAGTTGAAAGTCAGCCCTGAAGAAAAGCAAGCACAGGGAAACCGGCCCCGACCTCAGAAAACGCCTCTCCCGGCAGCTCTGGCAAAGCAGCCCCACAGCCGGCGTCCTTCAGGCGGGTGCCTGCGTGGCGCGGACGCGAAGTGCGAGGGGGCTCCCGCCCACGCTCCGCTCCCGGCACCGGCACGGGCAGCGCGGGGTGCCCCGGG
>VXAL01002654.1:20258-85916 GCA_013399475.1 Chauna torquata
GCCCCGCCCCGCCCCGCCCCGCCGCTGCCTTCTCTCCTCTCCCTCTACCTCTCCTCTCCCCCGGCCGCTGAGGGCGAAGGGCAGCGCGGCGGAGCTCGGTACGGGCCCGGCCCCGGCGGTGAGCGCACAGCGGGAGCCGCCAGGCCCGTCAGGGCATGTAGTTATTTGTTGCAAATTTACCTTCCTCCAGCCAAGCCTGCCGAGCGGCAGCTGCAACGCTTGTAGGAAGAGCCTGCCCTTGCCCCCGTAGTTAAATCTTGGCATGACGCGGCGATGACCGGTTTGGGGTGGGATGAGATTTTTTCCCCAAGGGGTGCGCCCTTTCCCGGGTGCCGGGCAGGACGACAGCCGCCTCCTGCCCACCTGCCCGGACTCCGCCGCTCAGCTGTGCGGGGCTGCTGACCCCAGGCCCGCCACGCTTCCAGGCGCGAGCCACACGAAGAAACCCAGACCGAGCAGTGCTGCGTTGCAACCCTCGGAGGTCAAAAAGATACAGAAAGCTGCAACTCTGATTTTTGGTGATAAGATTTGAAAGAAATGGAATGTTTTTCTGTATTTGCCTCAAATAGAGCTTTACTGGTGGAAGGGAATGGAAAGATTGTTCCTCTGTCCCTTTTTATTGGTGCACTTCTTTGTAGTTGGCCGTAACCTCCTGTTGCTTCCCAGATGCTCGCTCTTCAGTGGATGGATGGGCTCGGTTTGTTCCAGAGGGAGTATAAAACCCTGAGATTTCCTAGGCCAAGCTTGCAGTTTTGTTTTTCCAGGCTTCTTTCCTGGTCCAGATAGGTAGCCTTTGCTGTGGCAGCTGCTGGGAGTGCTCACCATGTAGAAACCCCTGATTTAGTCATAATGAAACCACCCCAAGAGCAGCTGAGCATTTTGGCTCATCCGTCAGCGCAGCTAGAGCTGGGGACCCTGAGCAGCACATTAATAACAAGGCATCTAGAAATTGCTTTTAAAAACATGAATATCTGTTTGCAATATCTCCGCATCTGGAGATCCTGCAGATGCCAGTGGGAGTCTCCATGAATGGCAAAGTCCTGGCCCGCTCAAGGAATCCCCAAATCATGTAGTCATTGTAGATACTGCAGGTGCTGATTACCCTTCACAGGTCTACTCCGTACCAAGGCTATAAAGAAAGCATTTTTTTTTTTTTTTGTACATACCCATTAACTCTAAGCCAGGTAATTTTCCTAATGAAAGCAGTAGTAGCGTTTCTTTGTCCTTTGATCAGGTCATCTGAATTGCTCTGTGCCTGTATCTGTGCTAACCGCAGCAGTTTTAAACCCCAGCCTAAGTTCCTGCAGAATTTAGCCACAAGTACATGCATTTCCCTTCCTCTGTTGTTTGCTGCCAGTGATGCAAGCTGCATTATTCTTTCATTTCTTCCTCCTTCCTCCCACTCATATATTTGAGGCTTTCTTACATGCTTTGTAATTCTGCTTCCCACCTCCTCTTCATTTAGATCCTTCCTAAAGAAAAGAGTGTTTTAGAAGACCCACATTTGCAAGGGAAAAATATTAATAGTGGAAACTTCCTCAGCAATGTATTTTTCCTATGTCTCCAAGTGCATCTTGTCTCTTCATATCAGCCTTAGTGATGTTCACTCTCCCATATAGAGGGCTGCTTTGTTATCTGTATCTGCCAGATGAAATTAATGAAGATGGAATTCTTACCTCTTTCCAAACGGGGGAGAATTTATGATTTATGTCGTAGAACGTTTTCCCATGTCCAAGTCAGCCCATTTCATCTAATTCTCCTTCACGTTTTTCATTAAGCCTTGTTCTCTTGGAGAGCCTGCAAATCCAGGCTGTCCAGCTGGCAGCTCCTGGATTATTCCTGGCCTCCTGTACCTGGAGCCCGCGGTCCCCAGAGCAGCCCCAGGGGACCAGGGACTCCTCTCCTACGCCCAAAAAAATGTCCCAGCAGAGAGGCGTTTTGCCACAGGAACCCCTCTTGGGAACATCTCCGGTCCCGTGGAGGAGGCAGCTCAACAGGAGCTTGACTGCACGTGCAGCAGGTGCTGCTGTAGGTCCTGCTACGAAACCCCTCGTGCCTCTTCAAGGGCTTGCTGTAGCACCACGTGGTGATCTACCAACGAGCAAGATGAGGAGCAGTTGCAGGAGATGCACACGGTGGTCCCGTGCTTGCCCAGCTCACAGCTCCATTGCGGTATGTCGTTACTCATTCCCTTTTTTCACTTCCAAAGTTGTTTGCCGAGACTGGGTTGGCTGGGAAGCTCACAGGCTAGATATCGTGCTCGATGGGAGCCATGTTAGAACAAACGTAACCGTGGTAGGACATTGGTCACCATGCAAACGCGCACTCGTCACTTCCGATACGGCATTTTGTAGCTGTGCTGCTTACCCCTTCTGTTTCTTGAGTATGTTCTGTCTCTTCACTTGAACACAAAGATAAAAATGGCAGTGTTTTAAGCCACACCATGTGTTTTCAAGGGTAGGAAGATTTCAGTGACTTTTATTCCGATTACCCATTTGCCTTTAGTATATGATGGCAAAAACAGGAGACAATTAGAAATATATTGGTCTACATTTTCGGATACACGTAATGACTTTTTGTAGTGCCTCAGTTGTTTGGGTGCCTGACTTGAGTCCCGCTGAAGATTTTCACAGTACAAATACTCACGTATACAGTTCCAGGTCATTTCCCTCTTGCCTCTCAGACGTACAGAGCACACAGGCCGGCCCCTGTTGCCAGTGCTGTGTACCCGAGCACTCCACCACGTGGGACCGAGCCCCAGCCAACGCAGTGAAATACAAGGGGATTACGGTAATGACATTCTCTCTTTCATGCTTATGAATCAAGTCCCACTCGCATTCCCCATGGACAACTAGGCAGACCTTTTATGGCCACAAAGGGGTGCTTAATTATGCACATCTATGTGTTCTTGTATGACTTTAATAACAGTGTAAGAGTCACTTGAGCAATAGACTTGATTTTATGAACCAAAAGGATAAAACTCAGGTTCTCTGGTGGACAATGAAACTGGATTTCTTCCACTCGTCCTTATTTTATTTTTGTTAATATCGCCCTTAAACTTTGAATTATCCTGCAAGTATTAGGGCTCATTAACTTTGTTTCGGCTTGTACTTTGTGTTAATGGGACGTTTTTTGTAACAAATATGAATCACTTGAAGGCTAAGGCTTAAATGTTTAATAAAAGTCATTAGTAGAATTACGTGCCAGGACTCATAAGAAAGATGATGGTGTTGTTATGGTTACTGCTGTGTCTCTGGCTGTCAGTGGTCTTTCTGACTTACCCTCTGCTTATGTCAGGCCTTGAGCTTTAACCTTTCCGTGGATGGATAATGTGGTTCTGGCATGCTCACAGCAAGCTCCAGCCTGCGTACCTGGTGCACTCTCCAAGCTCACACGTGTACATGGGAAGAGAGACCTTCAGCCTTCCTGCATGACCCAAACAATGTTTACAAAACAGAAGAGCCATTTAACCACTAAAATAAAGCATATTGGTTAAAAAAAAAAATTGACATCCACTTTATCTTGCAGTCTTGTTAACATCTACTAGATCAGATATCTGCAGATCTGAGCACTTTCAATCCCTTTTGGTTCTTGCTCTCCAAAGCCTCCGTTTAAATGGTTCTCTGTAAATTCTCAGGAGTCCGTCACGTCTTCCTTTGCAGGCACCCACATCCTCCCAGGAAATTCTCCCGTGAGCCTAGCAGGGGCCCAGCCAAAATGTCACAGTGAAGGGCGCTTGCTTCATTTCCAAAGTGTTTCCTCAAAAATGCATGCCTGGATTCATCTTGTCTCTCCTGGGTACACTTCTTGACAATCCAGCTATTGAAGCAGCTCAATGTATGCACACAGTAAACATGTCAACACATCACGTTCATAAATTATTACAGGCAATGCCAAATCTGCCACAAAGATTTTTCGACTTTAGGCTGTAGAAGAGGATCTTCAGTGGCAGAAATGCTGAAAGACTGAAAGCAAAAAAAAAAAAAAGAGGAAAAGGATTTCTGTTAACCTCATGGAACTAAGATCCGAGACAGCACATGCTTTACTGCCAGAGGGAAAAAGACTGATGACTATTCAGCAGTGACTGAGGCAGATTTTAGAATAATGTAAAACTACAAAAAAAAAACAAAAAAAACTATTCATAAAGCTGTTCTGGTAGAGCCAAACTTAGTCCTATGTGCCTGTCTGAGGGGATCACTGGGAAACGTGGTAGTCTGTGATGTTTTGCAAAACCAGTTCTCTTTTTTTTTCCTGTTCTTTGATTCGACATCCTGAAGCGTGCACAGCACTTACAGGCATTATTTTGGGTGCAACCAGTCAGATGCAGTCAGTTTTTCTGGCTATGCTAGGTCTAGCCTGAGGCAAAAGGATGCTCACTCTCCCTCCTCATTCGCATCAGTGCCTGCTCCCCAGTCCTGTCCCCCTCTCCCTCATTGTCCCACGGCTCCCTGTCCTTCTCAGGCTGCCCCTCCATGCAGATGCACTTTCCTGCATCTCCCTGAGGGGGTTAAGGGTTTTGCTCCCTGGTGTAGCTCTGCTCCTGCTCTGAGGTGCCACTGCCGAGCCACCACCGTGCCCCGTGTGACAGCACCAATCCCCTTCAGAATAAAGCAACACAGCCTGGCCCTGGTCACTTTTTCAGGCTTTTTGAGCAAATCTGGTTTATTTGGCATAGAAATGGATTAAAAGCGTGCAGCATCCCAGTTCGCTGTGGCTAGGGCATCCGTCTGCCCATGCTCTCCCCCTCCAACTGCCCCATCCCCAAATCTGCCACGGCGGCTTTGGGGTGCTGCAGCGCCTCAGGCCTGGGAAGATCAGCACGTGCACGAAGGCAAAGGAGCAACAATCAGATCATTCATCTTGAACCTCCAGGCTTGC
Organism: Chauna torquata; assembly: GCA_013399475.1. Taxonomy (NCBI): domain Eukaryota; kingdom Metazoa; phylum Chordata; class Aves; order Anseriformes; family Anhimidae; genus Chauna; species Chauna torquata. The sequence continues at coordinate 25,137 of VXAL01002654.1, forward strand.
GGGTTCGTCATCTTTGTCTCCAAGTGTGGTGCAGGTAAATCCTCTCTCTCGTCGCCTTTAACAGCTACCATCCCACCCATGTCCAAGGGTGCAAGGGCTCCCTCACAGCCCTGCCACTTTCAAGACAGCTACAGGGCTTTGTATCTTCACCTTGTTTTTCCCCAAAATGGAAACATCAAAGATCTTAGCCCAAATACTTGACACAAGCAACAGGACTGCAGTGCTGTGCAGCAAGAGTACAAGAGCCTCTTGGCTGTTCTGCCTTGATAGGGACTGAGAAACCTGGCCACAGATTTCCTCCTCATCTTCCCCTTTCTCGCTCGCCAAAGTCTGTGCTCTGCTCTCTTAATCTCATCTGGGCTGATATTAGTAACATGGCTTTGTTGGATCACATTTAATTATTTGTATATTTGGATTAATTTAACATGAGCTTTATCAAGAGGGTCTTTTTTTCTGCAGGCTGAGAGCTTTCTGTTTCTAATAAGCACAGCCACCTTATTATTCTATGGTTATCTCACTATTCCCAAGAAAACAAAAATTCCAAATTTTATTGGGATGAATCAAAGACAGTGATCAAACTATCTTGTAAACTAGCTTTACGTACATCTCATTAAACAAGTCATAATAATACAGTTAATCAGAAAGCAGAACTTTTTCTGCCAGTTTTTTGCTTTTCTTGCTTAAATATTTATGCTGGGAGGGTAGTCCATCTGGTTTAGATTGTAGGATGGAAATCACGAGACTTACCCACCACCACCTGACTTGTAATTCTGGAAAAGACTGGAAGTAGTTTGGCAGCATAATATGTTTCCCTGCCTCCTATAGAAATAAATCTCCAGCTTTGGAGTAGATTGCAGCCGACAACTGGGTAATTTCAAGACCTAGGCCCAAGCTACAAAACAGGGAGCCAAATCCAGATTCAGATTTCTGGTAACTCAGTGGTTGGATTTCACATTCAGGTTCAGGCTATTATGAATTAATTAGGGATTAGCTGTGCAGTCTGCATTCAAGCCCAGGTTTGGACACGGCAGCCCATGACCTTCAGTGACAGGGTGGATGTCTGGGTCGGGTCTGGCTCTCCAGGCGTTTCCCGCACAGCCGAGGAGTCCATAGCCTGGTTACTTCAGTAGGTCAGTGAATACAAATGCAAATAAACACCGTGGCTGCAGCTATTGTGGCATTACCTGTTGCCAGTATTGGCGTGGTGATTGTCTCAGTATCGTTAATGTGCTACCTCTCAACATTCATGTAATCAAAGGGACGTTATTGTCTCCGTTTAGGAAGAGAGGCATGAAGGCACAAAAGGACCAAATCAATGTGGAGCTGTAATACGCCTTGGGAACGGGTCCCAAACAAGTGCTGCTGCGGCAAGGGAGCCAGCCTTTCCCCAGCTAATTCCATGCCACTTGCTGCTGCAGGCATCTGATCCCTAATAGCACCCTCCTAGCAGGGTTCCCGAGGCCCTTCACAGAGGTGGCTAAATAGCCTTCTTCTCAATTTGCAGGTGGAAAAAGGAAAACACAAGCAAATTCCTATGAAAGGGTCTTACCCACTGCAATGAATAACTGAATCAGGAAAAGGACTAAAATGCTTTGAGACAGCTGGGTGGGACATTTACCCAAGTTCAGGCCTTATTAAATATAGTTGGTGTTTGCTCCTGAACTGTTCCAGTTTTCTGATGACAGCAGAAATTCAGAAATCCCCACGTGCCCTTGCTGGGCGGGCAGCAGTCGGGCTGGGACGTGCCGAGATGACAAAGCGCTGCGTGCTGGCCCCTTCCGACCATGCCAGCTGTGTCCAGCCACCTGGAACCGATACGGGCTTTGAAGCTATCTGGCTGATTTGTACAAAGCGTGGGGCAAGTTGTCATTTAGCCTCTTCCAGATAACTGATGTGGCCACCGGTTTTCATTACTAAGTGACCATCAAGATAAAAAGAGATTTATAGCTTTTAAGGCAATAAGGCAAGTGACACGTTCTGCACAGGCCAGAGCAGGCAGGGGGAGTTCTTTCAGTTGCACCTGGGCTTTTATACACAGACGGGACTGAAATGGAGCCTGGGATGAGAGCTGATTCCTACTTTAAGAAATGGCATATCCAGGTCAGGAGCATGACAGCTGGGATCTTATCTTGGAATATAGGGGGCTCATCTTTTCTCTTTTTTTCAACTAATATGTAGCTGGATTGGTGCTACCAATAGCCACGCAGCTACTCCATGTTACAGAGATAGCTGTGTCTCTGTGCCGGGGGAATGCACCAGGAATAACAAAATTTGTTAGCATTTTCCCTTGCAGAATACAACTCTCAAGAGCAAGTGGGACCATTGTTGAGACTAGGCAAGATAACACCATGATAAAATACCTGAAATAAAAGGAATTCTTCATCACATTACTGTTTCCCACAGAGGAAAATAGGAAGGCTGGAGGAGATGGGAGGTCACAGGCTGTGGACTCCAGCCAGCAGGTGCTGGGACTTATTTACCTGTGAAATTTTGGCTCTGTAACATATTCTGTCCCTACTGGAAAATGAGCCAGCAGCAAGGTTATAAGCCTCACATGTGGGATGCCCAGGCTAAAAACTTATTCTTCAGAAAGGTTTTTCTGAGCCTCAGGGCTGTTTCATTCCAGCAGGGATGATCCAGGAGTGCGCAGGCAGTCGGACCTGGGGAGATCACCCTGGCCTGCTCCAGCACGCCTTGGGAAGAGCCAGCAGTGCTCCCAAGGCTTCCCCAGGTGCTGCTGCAGCAATGGCTTTGGCCCCATGGGTACTGCACAGCGCTCCCCTAATGAAGAAAAGACATCATGGGGACAATACTGCTCCTGCACTGAGCTATACACAGGTGTGAGGGGCACTCACTGTGAATTCGTCTCTCAGCATTGCTATGGATATACTGGTATTGTGCTTGTCAGGGGGAGATGCTGAACAAATCACATCAGGATGCACAGAGATGCAGAGGAGCAAGGAGTTCCATCTCTGGACTTCTCGCCCAAACTCCCTCCTCCACACGCCGTTGTGTCTCCACAAACACACCTCAGATGCCTCTGTTTGGGAAGCGTCCGTTGTGCCACTTGCTTCCATTAGAATTAGCTGTTTAAAATATCCAGATAACAGCTCCCACCTTCCTTTTGTTTTCCCTCTGACCCTAGAAATAAAGATAGCATCCCTGGGCAGCCAGGCTTATCAGTCAGGAGGGCTTGTGCTGGCTGTGAATAGCGTCGGACTCACCAGTTGTTAGAAAAATCCTCTAATGTTTTCATAGCCTTGTTCAGAGGTGTGCAAAGACACAACACGTTATGGCTCATTACAGGAAAAACACGGAAAGGACCGTTGCATACAGACACTGCATTTAAACCTACTTGCTGGGGGAATTTTCAAGCAAAAATTAAGAATGAGATTTACACAGGGAGAGTAGCACTTTGCTTTGAAAACAGGCTCGCTGGCCTTAGCCTAAACAATTTGGGAGCAAGGTCTTGTGTCACTGCAGGAGAGATTTGCAGATTACAGAGAAGCAGTGCAGAGGAAAGCAACATGCCACTGCGACCCTCTGGCCATCTCAGCCCATCGCCATCCGCTCCCGGCAGGACTGAGCTGGGCGTCTGGGGGCCACGGTGGGTCCTGTCCCCGCTGAGCAGGTTGGTCCCTGCCCAAGGCTCTGCCGCGAGAAAGGCTCAGGCCTTGCCCTGGCAGCAGAGGTGGCCCTGGGTCACCTGGCTTCTCTACCTGTCCCCCAAACCCTGCAAGGAGAGGTGGCAGCAGTGAAGTTGGTGGCACAGCCAGGGGAGCAGGAAAAGGGCTGGGAGCCAAGATATGACATTGATCCTTTTTCCTCCCTACTCCAAGTCCTGCCTGGGTAATGAAACAAAGAGGACATGGGGCCATCAAAGAAATCTCCTGAACGATACCACCTGCCACTTTCCAGAGACACTAAAAGCAATATGGAAGAAAAAACATTATCTCCTGGGATGTTAAATCAGCAAGCCATTACTAAAAAAAGATAAAGGGAGACAACTTTCCTCAGGAAGCAGCAAGAACAGGGTCCTCAGAGGGATCAAGCAATCAAAAAGGCTCTTTTGCCTTTGTTTCTTGAAGTCAGGAATGAACCAGATGCATATGAAATATTTTTAAAAAAACTTGCATTACTTAGTATGCTGTGTTACTGCATGATGAAAAAAGAGCATTGTAACCAATTACATGCTTTAATGAGAAATGGGGCTGTCTCTCCTCACCCCTCTTCCCTGCAGTAGAGATCGGCGCGCTCAGATCTGTTTATTCCCTGGATTATACACTGGCATTTGCTCTCATCGCTGCAGCAGTGCGTTTCACCGCTCCTCCTTTACTCCGTCTGAAACAAATTCCTGGAAGCTGAAGGAAGGGCCTTGCTTGCCACCACATCTCACAATGAATGGCTGAAGCTATTCATGAATTCATACAAAGATGCAATTGCATTGTTTCAAAAGGAAATTTCAACAAAAATGAATTTATCCCTTCTCTGAAGAATCTTAAAATGATAGATTGTGTAAATGGTAAATCTGGCCTCATTTCTGCCCATGTTTTGGCCTGAGACTCTTAACAAATGTAGTCAGGCTGGTTAGCATCCTCCCCAGAAACTGCATTTCAGGGCCTTTTGCTCAGGCAGCAAGTCAAGGTTGGCTCCATATTCTCTGACGTGCTAAACAAGTCAGAGTGTTTCCCACTGAGGCTGTGCTTTGCCTTCCACGCATGAGGGATGTGGGTAGGAGAAGTGAGGGGCTGCCAGAGCTAGGCTGTGATCTTCACGTACTGCAGATACGCACACAGGTGTCCAAGAAGAAACAGCCTTGAACTACAAAACTTCAAACCAGAGACTGAATGCTTTTAAAGCAAAATAAAATATTTTGAATTTCCAATACTGCCCACTGTGATAACACCCTATATTGAAGGGTCTGTGGTTTTTCTGGAATGCAGGGTGGCTACATATTTGCAAAATAATGAGTGAAAGACTTTACATTTGTAATGATATGAGAGATCACAGGAGCTGTGATGGAATCTCTCTGACCAGTATCTGTTCTGTCACTCATCTGCTAGCAATAATAAATGATGGGTCTAATTCAACAACATTCACATCTAGTTTTTATCTATACAGGAGTCTCAGAAAGTAATCTTCCATTGCCCTGCAATGAAACTGGCTATAATTTTTGATGAACTGCACTCTAAAAATGTGTCTGTACTTGTTATCACCATGCCTCGGTTATGAAAGCCTAATGCCAAAAAAATGAACTTGCTTACTACATTATCAGGACATGCTTGGGTTTTTTTCTGCTCTCACCATCTGCTTGCTTTCATATGCTTTCCATTACTGAGACAGTGTATTACACTGCTAGCAGAATTAGTAAGAATAATTTATCTCCCAAAACAAACATGATAGTAAATACAATGGGCAACATTCTGCTCTCTCCTTAGACTGTGCAATCCACCGTCTGTTTTGTGCTACCTAAATGGGTCAAATTATTTTCTTAACCCTAAAAGTCCAGCTTCTGTTGACTTCAGTGAGGAAACCTGGGTGCAGATGAAGGGGGAATACAGCTCACGTTATGCCTAACATCTAATTTAATGGAATAAGGGTTTTTCTTCATTACTGTGGTATGCTACACTTTTGAGCTGCTTACTGAAGTAGGTGCAAACTATTTAAGGCTTATCTGACATATACCATGCATGCAAACTGTAGGGAAAGGTCTCGCTATGCTGGTGTGCCCGCTGGGCAAGGATGGCCACCAACACCAGCCTTTGAGAAGCCACAGGGGTGGCTGAGGAGGAGCGGTGCTCTGCAGGCAGGCTGGGGGGAAGGAGGCATCCCAGGGACTGGGGACCGCGGCCGCCTCACCCTCTTACGAAGACAACTTGGACCCAACAGGCTCTGTTGACTCTCTCACATTCAGCCCCCTTCAGTGAGGAGTTTGGGGCTTTGGGTCTATACTCTAGGTGAGGGAAGAGCTGATGCCAGGAACAAAAACAAAAACAAACAAACAAACAAAAGGCTTATTTGGGCTGTCTTCCAGTGGAGTTGTTACTCACATCATGGATTTTGAGATGTGAGGCACCTTGTGAGAGTATAGCCTTATAAAACTAAAGTTTGGCAGGAATCATGAATAAAAGTACAGACTTTTGATTACAAAATATAAAACAATGCAATACTTTTATATGCTACTACATGAAAAATACAAGCACGCTAGCGATCTCTAATAGCCATTCCTGCCTTTCTTACACACAAAAAATATTTTTCAGCTGTGTATTCTTCTCTCATTCTGCTGGGAAGTCATGCACTCACCTTCCATGAATGCTCTTCAGCATCAAGATGGTGCTATACCCCCTTCGTCTCAATCACTTCCACTAGTGCCTCCACAAGGAGACGATTAGTCTGAATAAAAAGAAAGTAGCAAAGTGAAGAGGTTAACTCTATCACATAGGAAGAGCAACGCAGGGGAAGGGCTTGGAGGTGAATCTGAACATCTTCTCTTTATTGCATAATTACAGAGAACAGAGAAGCACCACTTGTCACTGGCTTATGCACTCTGCTTTCTGCCGCATTGACTAAAGCTTGTTTTCAGGTTATACCATAAAAGAAAATGAATGGAAGCAGGTTTATCTCCAAAATGAATGGAGCACATGGCTACTGAATCTCTTCACCCATACAGCACTATTTTGAATGCTCTGAATTAAATCACTGCTTAACAAAATAAACAGTAGTATATAAACATTAATTAATATTCATAGTAAGTGAACTTCCTCCCAGATTTACTTCTGGTGAATAGCTTTTGGCTCTAGTCCTTGAAAACCAGCGCTGAAAGAGCAGAGCTAAAGCTGTTATAAATTATCATTTGTGATGGCAGTGTCATAGACTAGAAGTCTATCAATGTGAATCATCATAAATCAGGAAGGTACTTACACAAAATGTGCCATTGCAATAAACAACAGACTTCTGCAACTGAAAAGCACTATTGACATCAAGTTCTTGATTCAATAAAACGTTACTCTCTTTATAACACACGAGCTTCATTTTCACAATATGGCCCTGCACCTTTTTGCATTAGGATGTTAGAAACATTACTTCCTTGAGCTGTTCAACCCACTCTCCCCTCAGCTGGATGAGCTGCAGGGAAATGGAGCTTAATAGGAAATGTAAGATATTGATATACTGTTGTTGTTTTAACAGGTTTACTTTGACTTCCTAACACAAGGAATACAATTTATTTGGGATATATAAGGCTAATAGCTCTAGGAAACTTGGTTATCTAACATAGCATCTAGTTTACTTGCAGAAACTGTAACAGATTCTTCTCTGTGACATGGTAAATCAAAGGCTGCATAAATAGGTAGATCTGAAGATGAGAAGCACTGTTGAGGATCTACCTGGCAGACTCCCATTGGAAATCAAATGACCATTTCAACTGCCAACATGGTATAAATCTTTTGTTATTGGGTTGCTTGGTTGTGGTTACTTGCAAATAAATTTAATTATTAGAAAAGGGAAGATAACCGGGAAACACCTGAGCTCTGCAAGTTGCATATACTTCTCTGTTGACTTCAGAATGTGTCTAAACATATACAAATCAAATCAAGTTAGTGGCATCAGTACCTTCATTATTCAACCCAATTCAGTTCATCCTGTGAACTGCAAATTAGTTCTTCACATATTTGTCATGATTAGGCTAGGTTTATGAGTGATTCATAACAGATGGGTAGTGGAATACACAATAAAGGATGGGGAAAAACCAAGGAGGCTGATGTCTCTGGCATGCCTCAGACAGATGATATGTGGTGAACGTGCTAAGAGCACTGGCTTCCTCCAGAGAGGTTGTGAACATTAGCATAGTATTTGTACAGCTCAGATAGTTCCAATAAAGACCCTGAAATACCTGTCCTCAGACAAGGCAAACAGGTTTCCAAGGGAAGGTTTTACTGCCCCCCCCTTTTTGGNATGATTTAACACGCAGGTGAAAGTATGTGCCTCTATTCCCTGTCGGCCTGAGGCTGAAGATAAGGTTAAGAAAAGTTAGAGAAAGGGCTACTAAGTCTTTACTAGTGCAGAAAAAAGGACTTGAAAGTCTTAAGGAAAACACTGTCACAAAAACCACTCTATTTCCTCGTGCAAATTCCTGAGAGGTACATGTTGTTCTGGAAAGATGGAAATAGAGACTATCCTGGCAGATTGATGTTGCAGTGCCATGATATAGTAGGTTATAAAGAAAAGACAAGACAGCATAGGTAGAAGAAAATCTGTGCAAGCTAGAAAAATTCTGTGGAAGGACATTAAATTTGGTTCTGCTACATCTCCAATGGCCTAAAGAATAGCATCAGGAAAGGCTACAGTTCACCATAATGCTCTTATAGAAATATCATGTCCAATGGCTAGATTGCAGAACAAATACTGCCAGCAATGTTATGGTCTAGACACTCACTGGCAGTCAGATTTCTTCACCAGAGTCAATATGTAGAGCTGCAATTAAGACCTGGTTTTGGTGAGCAGGGAATACATCATGCAAGAGCTAATCATAGACAGGAATTCTGCAGTGAGCAGGCATGGGCTGGCTCAGTTAAAATTAAATCAAAGAATAAACAAAAATAGATCTGTTACTATTTATTGAACTACCAGGAAACAACTAGTGAAAATAAGTTGACCAAATAACTCAAGGACTTCAATTTAGAAAGGGCTTGACATTCAGATCAAAGAAACCTTCAAGCTGAGGCGGGGGGGGAACGACAGGACAACAACAACTTCTAGTGAAATGCTTCAGATCTAACATGATGAATAATCACTTCAAAATGGCTATTACTCATAGGGAGATCAGACATGCCAAGTTGCCAGCGCAGTCCTGAAATATAGAGATTGTCCTATATATCTCCTGGCAAAAATCTCTGAGGCACTGCTGCGCTCTGGGTTTCCTCTGTCCCCTCTGCAGGCCACGAGAACGACCCCGTTCTGGGGACAGCTTCAGCCCCGCGCCCGGTCACACGCCCCAACGCATGGGACATGCCTCTTGCCACAAGACCCCACGTCTCTTTTAAAACAAAGCAAAGTTAATCACTCTAAGTCCAAGTAATCAAAGCACTTAGAAGACATGGAAAAAGAGACAGATCAGCAATGAAAACTGACTTAGAGGTCAGAGAGTGCAGAAATACAGTGGAAACTGCTGAAAGTGAAGCATTGGAAAGGAAATTAAAATAACAAATGGCTCCTCAGCTGTATAAATACAAGGAGAACAAAGGAAAAAATGGAACTGCTCTGAAATGGGAACGATGTAAAGATCAGAGATAATTCAAGTATGGCTCCAAGTCTAAATGAGTACTTTACTTCAGTTTTCTGTAATGACAGTGATACTGAATTTAATGGACGAAAGTGTATGAATAAAGATGGGCAATAGGAGGCAAAGAAAGGAAGTGGAAATGCAAGGTGGTGCGTTCAGATGGCGATGGAGGGAACGGGGTTGGGGTGAGCTCCCTCCTGATTCTGAGTGACCAGGACACCAAACGACACCATCAAGGGGCACTGGCTCCCCAGAGAATAGCACAGGTAGCACCTAGTAGGGAAAATGGAAAATGATCTGGCAGCTATGGCAACTATGTGTCCTTTTGCCTGAGCTCAGTTCTGTGCAATTTGTTAAGACAATTTTTGAATAAAAAAAATCAAAGACATGAAATGCGAAAAACAGTCTGAGCTTACCAAAGGTTATCTGCTATTTATCCCTGAGATAACACATTTTTCTGAAGAAAAAAAAAAGAAAATTATAGCTATCTGGACTTTGATAAAGTACTTGCAATAGTGTCATGTGGGAAATTACTATTTAAATCAGCATGTGCAATTCATAGCACAAATGTGCGGTAGGCAGTGATCTGCCCAGTGCAACAGGACTGCAGGCTTTACTGGAAAAGGAGGGACCATGCCAACAGAGTTCCCTACACAGGGAGGGACCAAAAGTACTGTCCATGAGCTGCTCTTGTACAACAGTTTTGTTAGAGGTATTTGCAAAAAGGAAGTTACATTAATATAATATTTAAATACATATTTATATTAAGAAAATTTTCTTACGTCACAAATTTAGGAAGTATTACCAGTGCAGCACAGGGTAGGAATATCATGCAGAAACACTTAAATGACTTTGAAAAACTGACGTAGGCTGTATTTGTATGAAGAACTAAAGGCTGGTAACAGAACTGTTGCAGTAAGATGGAAAGTTGAAAATTAAAAAAGATGAAATCACAAGGTACTCAACTGCAGTGTGAGTACTTCTGGAAGATGATCATATGTACACCTAGGCTGTGCTCAAAGAACTCAAGAATGTTATTTCTCATCGTTGGAGAAGCAGTCATGCCACTGCAGCCACTGAGGGGCATCCCTTACAGATCTCTGCATCATTCTGGTAGCAGGTGACACAAACAGGAACTCTTATTGTGCACGTTTCCATGCACACATTGTCCTCCAGCTCAAATCACATACTGGTGGCTGAACAAGGTGTTTTATTTCTGTTGAGTGAGGGTTATGTCCTCAGCTACTCCAAACTGGCAAAGCTCTGCTGAAGCAAGCAGAGCTGCAGTAGGTTGGCCTTGGCTAGAGATCTAGCCAAGAATATCTAAGGGAGAGAAAATACATGAAAAAAACAGACATTAAGCAGGGCTTTGTGCTACAGCTAGCACTGGTGCCCTGAAGGCTCTGGTTCGCTGAGGGGTCTTGGCACAGGGAAGGGGGTAGCACTTGCCAAAGGAAATGTTTTTTGCAATTTTAGCTTCCTTCCTGCTTTGCCGTACTCCAAAGGTCAACGCCCTGAATTTCCACACCTGCCCCAAGCAACGGCTGCACTAGAGGCATATGTGAGTCCCTCTGGTATTGCAAAGCACATCTGAATACATGAAAGCTGAAGGCCAGCTATGCAGGTGAAACAATCCCAGCTTGTTTTCTCCTACTTCAGCGGGATCTGAAATACTTAGATTTTAAAGAGTCTATAAATCTAGCTGTACACACATACACATGTATTCATTTAATTTCACTGTTATGAGTAGCTATATAAAAGTCCACAAAAATTATTTGCCAGACTTCCCATTCCTCTTTTGCAAGTTTATAACAGCTGGTATATGGATTTACATTTTGAACCTAATACAGTAATTGCAACTTTAATAGTGTATTATCCTTTTCCTCCTGATGGGTCCTGGCTAAGAGTGTTTCCCTTAAATTAACTCTACAAGCATACAGAGATGGATGCTTAATCAAACAGCCACATCATCTCTGATCTTTAAGAAAAGCTCAGCATAGGAAGGGTAGTGCAACTCTAATGAAGTGATTGTAAAATCCCCCCCCCAAGTGTTGCAATTTGTAAAGTTTTACCACCATATCCTTAACGTAAGATATCAGGCAGTCAGAAAAAAACATGCAAAGCAGCGCTGCTTGCCACACAAGAAGAGAGGGCGAGCTCTTCACCTCCCTGCCTGCGGGAGCAGCCCTAAGAAAGCCCCAGCATGCACCCATCCAGTGGCCAAGTGGGGTGACAAGGAGGCCAGTTTCCCAGGCTAGAAAATGGTGAAACAGCTTGGAAAGATCTTAACTGATAATGCAGACTGGCATTTTTCCTCTTACAGCTCTTTTCTTTAGTGACAGCTTTCATTGTTGCCAACTTACATTTTTGGCCCTTGCCTTGCCTGTATAAAACAAACATATGCCTTTCTTATCCAGCCTTATCTGGTTATGAGACTGACAGCGAGTGCTATGGCTGCAATGGTGTCCTCTTCTCCGGGAGGAGAGCTAGGGGTGGGGGGTGTCAGGTTGCTCTCTCCATCTAGCAGCCCCTGCTGGGTTAGGGGCTTCTGGGAGTCTGGAGAAGCATCTCTCAAGCTGCAAGGTCCTGGCTGCAGGCCATCAACTCTGTAGACATTTGTGACATCAAGATTAATCTGGTTGACATGGGAATAGAAATGCGTGTGTCACAGCACCACAAGAAACAAGAAAGCAAGGTTTAAGAGAATATCCCATGTTGATTACCAAGGGTGCAACCGGCAGTAAGTCGAGCTGTAAATGCTGAGGAGTGTGTTCACATGCAGACCAGCTGGCTACTCTCCAATAAGGCCCAACCACAGATGATTCACCACCAGAGGTCTTGTACTTTCATAATAGGAAGACGGGAGCAAGGATACACCACAATTCTTTTGCCGTCCTCCTCCTTCTGTCCCAACAGGAAAGTGAATAAAAACTTCAAAATGGGGAAACAAAGACAAAGGGGAGCAACTCTGCTTTACATCATTGAAGCAAGGACTGAGCAAGATTTGAGGCCAAAGCATTCTGTAACAGAAATCGCTTGACTCCTAGAGAGTACAGAAGGACTATCCAAAGGGACTTTGTCACTGCCAAACAAGAGACATAGTGAGGGCTCAGTCATCAGCATTCCTTGTCCCTGCCTCCCCAGATGCAGACACAAGAAAGATCCTGAGCAGGTGTGAACGTACATGAGACATGTTTGCGCATGCACGCATGAGCAATCTCAGAGATCGAGCATGAAGACTGGCAATAGATTTGTTTAAACTAAAATCACCTTTCCTTCCATAAGGTCTCACACTGTTAACAATACATTCATTTCCTGCAACGCATAGCAACAAATGTAGGGAGGAGTGTTCATCAGAGCCTCTTCGGAAAGCACTGGGGAAGTAGGATAAACACATCAAACTTTCAAGTTACTCCTCTCTTGTCAAGATCCCCTCTGCTTTTCCCCAAATACCAAATTTTCTGGTCACCAGCCATCATTTTGGTTTTGATTAAGCAGCCTGCCCTATCTCTTACAGTGATTTCCCCCACATACATACATACACACACACACACACACACACCCTTTTTCCCCACATTTTCTTTGTCAAAATGTACTTTTTCTTTCACTTGGAAATCAAGATCAAATTCCAGCCACTCACCAGTGTAACCCCCTTTGGACAGGTGCAGGGTATTGGTAACAAATGACATGCTTTGTGTACCTGTGTCTCACTATTCGCTTTGTTTTGTCTTTCTGCAAAAGACTACTTACTTGTGTTTCAATTAGAATTACATTATTTACATGCTGATGGAGCAAAAGTTAAGATCTTATAATTTAATCTCCTACTGACTTGCATGTGACCTTTGGTCTTTCTGCTAAATATCCTTAGCTCCCCTTTTTCTACAGTTTATAAAGACTCACCCATTATAATGTTTGCTTCACTTGGTGGAGTCCTGAGTATGTTAATTTTGGAACAAGTTTTCTAGTACAGCTATGATATCATCACTAATGCTGCTGCATTTTAGCATTACTAAATTAGGAAGATAGAAGAGAAGTGATTTCTTAACAGTGGTTAAGTCTCCTTTACTACCACACTTGATATAATGAAAGAGGTAAGAACTCAAACTGGGATGGTAAACGTACCATTGAAATGTTTTCTGGATCACTGTTGCAGGCTGGGAAATGCTGTTCCCCCCTGCTTGACACGTGGGTCCATGCCTGTCCCAGGCCCCCGTAAGTACTGACACACCCAAAAAGCAGAGACCTCTCACAGGGTAATCTTAAAAACAAATGAGATAATTCTGCTTGCTAGTTCAGCACTGGTGAGGTCACATCTCCAGTATGTCCCAGGGTAGACAGAGAACAACCACAAATGTACCAGATGGGAGGAACAAAAGAGATCAGCCATCTAGAAATTACAGATGAATGAACTGAGGCTGTTTAGACTAAAGGAAAGTCTGAATGAGGACACAACAACATCCTTTAAGTGGAACCAGACGGTTGCAAAGAGAAAGGAAATAAAGTAATTTCCATGTCTGTGATGGATTGGGCAGGAAGTAATCGCGGAGAAGTAACAGACAAGGATGTAATTGCAACAGTGACAATTTGAGAGATTTAGGTCAGATATTAGGAAAACCATAAACTGGATAGATAAGCACTAGAAAAGATTCACTGAGGTGACAGTGAAACCACCATTAAAGAAGGTCTTTAACAACAGGCTAAAACAAACAGCCTTTAGGATGCATAGTCTGACTTTCAGTGGTGCAGAAAAATGATGCCTTGCAGCCACATCTAGCTCCATTTCAAAAGCCACATCTACTATAGCAGTTTCCACGCAAGTCCCCCTGCTCCCAGTGCTCTGTCTCAGTTCTGGTAACAAGTCCAGAAAGCATTGTGCCTTATTTTGATTTATCACCCACAGAGAAAACAGTTCTCCGTATGCAGCTTGCCCTCTAGAAGCAGGCAGCTTGGGTTTTATTGACTGAAGGATTTAACAAAATACATGTCAAACCTCTAGGTACACCATGCAGAGGCCTGTGATGTCCAAGCATCAGCTGGCCTGTATCAGCATATATACTGTTACATATGCTCTCCCTGAGCCATATTATTTAGATAAACTATTGCGTTCTGCTTCATTTTGTGCAAGTGGGGAGAACTACAAAACACAGTGAGTTCAAAGGGAGCACTACCATGAGCTCAAACAGTATGAGACACCAAAGAAAGCGTGGCCTTAATATCCTGGGAGGTTCCTCAATGTTATCTCACTTCAGCCACGCACAGATGGCCCTTATCTATGCTAAGGAGGAGCATATTTTCTTTATATCAGCGCAGCAAGATGCTCTGAGGCTGCTGCTTCATCCCTGGTAACACGACTCTGGAAGATACAGCAAGAGAGGGCTGCAGCTTCTGTAGAGCTACCGCAACACTACTCAGTCTTTGTCACTACTATGGATCTACTTCTGTGTTTTGCTGAGATGTGCAGGTGAAACATCCGTGCTGTAGCCCAGATCTGGCAGCGCAGGAGCTGGCACCGGGTTGCTGGGAATTTGACTGTGCAACCCCACTGGAGGCTTGGTGCCTCAGCTCCCCAGGCTGCTGCTCAGAGCCCACCAGGTAAAAGACATTGGCTGTAGCTGGCTGCACTGCACCGGGCTGGATAGAAGCAGCCCAGCTTGGTTTTGCTTCCCAGGTCCTGCACCACCGTGGAGAGCCTCATTGAACCGCCGCTTGCTTGGGGATGAAAGGAGAGTGCTTTTTAGTTAGAAGATCTTAATCTCTGCCCTGGCTGATGCCAGCAGTAGCCACAGCATGAGGCGTGGTGACAACTGAAGTCCTCTGTCGGCCTGTGGCTTATAACAATACATATATAACTCCCTCAGGCTTTGTGGGGATTAATTAGCTAATGTTCATGAAGCTTTGAAGATAAAAACACTCTGTAAGTGTTAAAGGATTGCTGTCCCAATGTGTCACCAGGATATCACGGAGTTACTTCTTGCTCTGTGAGGAACAGTTGCTTCAGGTGATCCTACCCAGCTTGCTATTTTTCTCCATTGCTTATGCTAAACTTAAAACTTCATTGGGGAATTATTCACTGAAAAGACGCAGTCTTCTTTTCACTTCCCTTCACTTACACAGAGTGTGTCCCCACTGCTCCTTGACTGTGACATTCGTGTGCCATGCTCCTGAAATGAATATTTAAGCTTTCCAATGCACTCTCCTGCAGGAGAAATCATGCTGTCAGGATGCCAAGAAGAACAGATGCAGCACACCTAGCCCTGCCATCCTCTTCCGCAGCGACAACATGCTGTACTGGTCCAAATACACACCTCCACAGAGCAGCTTCTGGGGAGTTCTGTTGCAATTGGAACAGCTTTGAAGCTCAGCTTGCTGCTGACTGCTCAGTTCCAGCCACACATAATACACCAGTAATTTGCTTTCAGTTGTCCCTGGTATCTCTTCCCCAGCAGCGACAGAGGACAAGAGAGACTGTCATGTTTGGGAACCAATTCACCTATAAAGACATATATGAATTTCAGAGAATGATAGGGGTACCTATCTGTAGTACTCCTTCCTAGCCGCATATAATCACAAAAGGTTTGTAACACAAGCTGCAGCGCAGACACCAGCAGTCCATCACACTGGGGCTGGACACAATTCACTGCCTGCTGAAGTCTCACTTGGCTCACCTCTCAGCTGAAATCCCTTTCTCCTAGAAAGAACGAACCCTTATTCAACCCTGGATGCTTACAGTTGGTTGTAACCTCAAAACAACTGAGAGCTCCAAAGCACGTTGAGGGGGGAACTTTTCCAAGCTCTCTGGGAGAAGAAAGCCAGTTCCTTGACTGACAGTGCAATGGAGGGCTTTCAAGTACTCCACTTAGTCTTAACATTTAGGGGGCTAGATTTTAAAAAGCTAAGCAGGATCTGAAAGCAGACATCAGGTGATAGATCTGGAAGTCTCTTGGTACCCAATTTCTATCAATGTCATCATAAATCAGAAAGCTACAGCCCAGCCCTGACTTAAGCACTTAAATCCCTTTCATTTTCCTTGGTTACTCTGAACCAAAATTGATTATTAGGTTTAAAAGTGACAGAAAATGAAACACATGGAACATTTTTCTAAAATACCCTGTGCTCTAGTTGAATGAGTCAGTATTCTAAGAGAGAAGCTGGTTTGTTAGGGTATTACAATCCTTCCAGCTGAACATGGTTGGAGAATCTTAGAAGAACCTTTTCAGTTCCCATCCTCTGGAAAGAAGGGTGGGGCTTTGAGAACTTCAAGATAATAGTATAAAATTTAATGTGATATATGCAAATGCATTCCATGCTTCAGACAAAGATCCATAAAAATTTAGGCAAAGATTTGAGATGTTACTGATACTGTACTCACAAAGCGTTGTGCATCTTGAACCTGAAACAAGGCTGAATTTCCAAGAGTTTCCTGGTTTGTATTTTTGTCACCCAGAATCTGCTGTTCTATGGAAAGCCAAAGGTACTGGTCTCAACATATTGCATGTTGAAAGTCAGAGGTGGCAGTGTCACCTCAAATGGCTGCTGAAAACAGTATTTCCTATACCACATGCATACACACACACTGTAGGACTTCTGAGACTTGTGAAGCACATCTGTTCAAAGACGAGATGAAACTGTTTCCTGCCTTTTTTTCCTCAGCTGATTTTCTTGCTTAGCCTAGAGGAGATCTCTCTGCTTTTTAAGGGACCTCTTCAGAAAAGATGCTGAATTGGGACTTCAGCCAAAATATTCTGCAGTCTTCTCTGGAGAGGAGGTTAATACATAAGCATAAGGTTTCATAGTTTTGTCCATCTAAAAGTCTCTTGACTTTCTCATTCTGGGCAAACAAGCCATGCTGCAGCAATACTAAATGAATATCGGACGCTCCAGCAGTTTTGTAAAACAAACAAACAAACTTCCCCAGAAGTAAAAGCTTCCTGCTACTAATAATTAGCTGTACAAATGTCTACACACACACACACACACACAAAAAAAAGGAATGGCAGTAGCTACAGAAACATTACTTTTGTAGGAACAGGAAGGGTAAATTTTTGCCTTTTACCAGAAATCAAAAAACCTGGGAAAGCAGCGGGGACAGACTGCTCAGGTGCCTGGCTGTGGGTGGGAGGAGAAGGACCTGCCCCAGGCACCTTTCGCCCTCACGACGCTCCGCATGGAGCTTGGCCTTGCAGCAGGACAGTGCAGTCAGTGCATGACCATCTGAAGGTGAAGAGATTCTGTTACATATGTTCCTCCTTCCTATTTTTAGTGTGCAACACTGACATTTTAATACTATTTACTTTAAGTCAACATTTAATTCTTAATTTTATCCTGTCAAACCTGATTCGGCCCAAAATCTAGGTAATAAAACAAAGCTTTCATACAGTCTGTAGTCAAAAGTAATGTCGCTGTAAAAAAAGAAAGTCTAAAAAACTTAAAGTTAACAGATTCAATTTAAAACCATTTATAAATATGCAGAAGCACATGTTCCCACACCAAAAAACATGCCCATGCTACCTGTGGCAATTTACTTACACTTTCAGGTCCTCACGCACTCGTAGAGGAAGTTGCAGCTGACCGGTGTGTTTCTATTGTCCAAAGACAAATGTAACTATCACCCTATGTTCATGCGCAATGGGCCAATGGTTACACTGAGCACCGCTAGCTATGGCTTATCATTCATTTTACAAAGGGACTACCACGGGGTCTCTCAGCCACAATTGCCCAGATAAGGCAGGTCTGCAGTTTGTAACTCTGACTGACTGAGACAAAGCTAGAAATCCCAGCAGGGCTGTTTCAGCTACAGAGGCATTCCTCCTGCAATTTCTGTTTTTTTCTCCCTATGCCACTCACATTTTTTCAGCTCCAAAATGCACCCTATTTTTAGTATACAATTTGAATTAAAAATTAAACAAAATGGGAAATAGCAGACTGGCAATCACTGTCCCAAAGCGCTGTATGCTAATTGCAGACACGCTGCATGTCTCAGCCTCATTCTCTTTCCACTGAGCTGAATGCAAGTTTAACAAATCCTCCCTCCTCGCTCCCATACTTGTCTGTTTTCCTTGTTTTGCTCACCGTATACTTGGTTCCTTCTTTCCTCCATTTTCTGATAGATGCTTTTATTTTCTCTCAGGAAATAATAGGAAACTCTCATAGCATACTTGCTCTCAGGCCAATTCCTAATGCGCTTGCGCTGATGAAGCTCCCATTGACTAAAATACTAAAGAGCAGCTAGGGCAGGAGAGGACTTGGAAGGAGACTGGAGAGGGACAATGACTTCATATAGATGAAAAACATAAGTGTCATAAAGAAAAAGTGAATGTGAAGCATAAAGCTTTTACCTATCCAGAACTGCTTATAACTTCATAGAAAATAAAGTCCTCATAAGAGGGCATGAGGATACAACCACTGCCTGTTACACACTCCTCTTTATAAAGCACAGTAGCATTGCCTCACGATGCACCCGTGAATGGAAGGGGAAGAGTTTAAATGATGGAAACGCAGAGTAACTTCCTGGAGCAAACAGTTATTCCATCAGCATAAATGTCCTCAAAATTGGGTCCCTATTCTAAGAGATTAATAGTATTACAGTCTGCTCCAGAGACCTCTGAAATCAGCGGAGATCTTTCAGTCTATTTTACCTGGCTTTTGATTAGCCTCTTAGCATAGACTAAAAGCATGACAAAGTACAATAGGGCTGAGAAACAAGGAACAGGGAAGGAGAGGTTTGCCAGAATGTTACAGACAGCTCTTGTTATTCCAAAAGAATTATGATGTCAAGTCCCAAATAGCTGTAAAGTGTTTGAACTTATATGTTCTTTCTAATCCATACATTATTTTTGAAGTGGAATCGTTATGCAAGTGTCACCTGAAAAATCTTCACTGCTTACATTTACAATGCTAGCCTTAAATTTACTGTATTATTAGAACTCAAGATTACCAAGGTAGAGTCTGCAAACAGCTCTGCCCAGAAACACTAGAGGTTACATCTCTCCTAGCTATAAAAGCCATCAAAATTCAGACTCAGGCTCACTGGACCACAGGGTCCAAGCCCACAGTAGCCACGCTGCTTGCCTCTGGCAGCTGCTGCATGCAGTATTTCAGCAGGCTGGCCCCCATCTCCCATACCTCTTGTTTCAGCATGCAGGGACCCTGAGAACATGCAGCTGGTACATGTCATGCCCTGAATCTCCAGCATAGCTTTTATCATAGAATGGCTTGAGTTGGAAGGGACCTTAAAGATCACCTCGTTCCAACCCCCCTGCCATGGGCAGGGATGCCACCCACTAGATCAGGTTGCTGAGGGCCCCATCCAACCTGGCCTTGAACACCTCCGGGGATGGGACATCCACAGCTTCTCTGGGCAACCTGCTCCAGTGCCTCACCACCCTCTGAGTAAAGAACTTCCTCCCAACATCCAATCTAAATCTCCCCTCTTTTAGCTTAAAACCATTCCCCCTTGTCCTATCACTATCTGCCCATGTGAAGAGTCCCTCTCCATCTTTTTTATAAGCCCCTTCAAGTACTGAAAGGCCACAATGAGGTCTCCCCAGAGCCTTCTCTTCTCCAGGCTGAACAACCTCAGCTCTCTCAGCCTGTCTTCATAGGAGAGGTGCTCCAGCCCTCTGATCATCTTTGTGGTCCTCCCCCGGACCTGCTCCAACAGGTCCACATCTTTCTTGTGCTGGGGGGCCCAGACCTGGATGCAGTACTCCAAGTGGGGCCTCATGAGGACTGAGCAGAGGGGGACAATCACCTCCCTTGACCTGCTGGCCATGCTTCTGCTGATGCAGCCCAGGATACAGCTGGCATTCTGGGCTGCAAGCACACACTGCCAGCTCATGTCAAGCTTCTCGTCCACCAGAACCCCCAAGTCCTTCTCCTCAGGGCTGCTCTCAATGAGTTCTTCTCCCAGTCTGTACTCATGTCTGGGATTGCCTTGACCAAGGTGCAGCACCTTGCACTTGGTCTTGTTGAACCTCTTTAGGTTCACATGGGCCCACCTCTCAAGCCTGTCCAGGTCTCTTTCGATGGTATCCTTCCCTTCTGGTGTACCAACTGCACCACTCAGCTTGGTATCATCTGCAAACTTGCTGAGGGTGCACTCGATCCCACTGTCTATGTCATTGATAAAGATATTAAGCAGCACCAGTCCCGAGACCCCTGAGGGACACCACCCATCACTGGCCTCCACCCAGACATAGAGCTGTTGACCATAACTCTCTGGCTGTGGCCATCCAGCCGACTCCTTATCCACCGACTAGTCCATCCTTTGAACCCACATCTCTCCAATTTAGAGATAAAGATGTCATATGGGACCATGTCAAAGGCATTTTAACAGCAGTCCTGTCCATTTTAGCATGCCACTATGCAGACAGCCCTTTCCATGCAAGCAGGTAGCCTGACATACAGAAATGCCCAATCAAGGGTCCATCTCAAAGCAATTATTCTGAATAGGGTTCAGACTTCAAGCCACTCCCTAGCATCATGACCTTACCATTGCCCCAGTCAACTCAGCTGGGCAAAACTCAGTAAGGAGAGAAGCAGCCCACCACAATTGCAAAAGACATATTTGAAAACTAGGGTTACGCCATCCCACCCAGCTTTTTCAAATTGCCAAACACATAGTACCTTCACTTAACATGGCTTTGCAAGCCACACAAGCAGCAGCATACACATCAGTGACCTGTTGCAGTCTGCCCAGAGGAACTCAGCGCTGTGCATATGCAAAAAAAACCAAACACAAATAAATAAAATCTCTTGCTTTACCCCAGTTCAAGGAGTCTAGAAAACATCCAGGCCATTCACATATTCTAATACAACTAAAACATTGTTTGGCAGTACCTTTGGGCCTCTTTGCTACAAGTCAGCTCCTATTTCTGCTGCATGTGACATCATGAACAGGATCAGAGCACCAGTCTGCCTAGCTCCTCACACCAGAGGCACTCACAATCACCTTAGCCAAATCTTAGTGCCCTACTAAAGAGTTACTATGGTAGTGAGAACCCTTAAACATTTAACACCTCACAAGTAGGGCAGGTGTTTCTAGCTGCCTCTGAAGGCACATTTGGAAGGTGTGGATGAGCTGAGTCAAGCTTGCTGGGTGCTGCTGACACCTGTATTGTTCTCAGGGCTAGGACTTGCATGCTGGCCAGATTCTTCACACCAGCACCAGGTTTAACTGCTTCCGAATATACTGCAGTGAACAACCAAACATGCAAAAACAATGAATGCAAGTGGGGTGTGGGGAAAGTGTGGGCTCAACTGCAAGCTGATAAGAATGTGTAAAGGTAGCCAGAGAGACCATTCATCTGCCTAGTCTTCTGAAGATCAAGCATCTGGTCTATAAATTCCTGCCATGTATGAAGATCTCTTTTACTGCAGTTAGCATGTGCACATCATTGCATTAATGATACTGAGCATACTTTGCATGCTCAGTGGTTATTTTTCAAACCTGAGTATCTTGGCCACACAAAAAAATCAAGGTATAACAACCTGTACAAGCTGTTTGGGTAGTGTTCCCGGGTCGTGGCCCCAGTCCAGCACTCCTTCTACACATGAACTTCCCCATGAGCCTGGGGCTAGGCCCTTTGTGTGAAGAAGTAGCGCAGAATAATATTGCACACAACTCCTATTTTTTGACAAATAATTTGAACTGTGAGGAAGGTTCAAGGAAGGAAAAAGAGGGTTAGAGGATGTTCAAGGAGGGGAATGACCAGAGCTCATCCCCTAGAGATAGGAGGCTACTGCCAAGTTCTTTTAGGGCATGTGTCATTGCACAAAGTACAGTAATGGTGTGAGAAGCTCACTGTTTATGCAAGCAAAAAAAACATGTTTCCAAATTCTGGCTCCTAAGGCCACTTCAGTGCCTAAGAAACCTCTGTATTGTGGACTTGTGTAATTCACAGCGAGCCCTGCCATCTGGTCCCCAGGTTATTGGTTCAGGGACCCAGTGGAAAGTCTCCACAACCCTATCTGGCCTCCTGTTTTTCCTTCCATGGACAGAATTATGTGAGGGAGGAGGAGGAGGTGTATCTGCAACTCATACCTGGGTGTGGGTCTCGCATGGTCCTCAGAGCAGACACAGCCATAGCCTAGTGGACCAGCCTCGGGAGCATGGGATGCAGGAGGTGCTGACATCTTGGCTCAGGCTATTTCTAGAGCTATGGAAACAACAGGAAAAGTTGAACAGAAACAGTTCAATGCATGATTGTATAGATTCCTACTCAATATTCAAAACTTGATCTATATTGCTTGACAGAAGTGTACCATGGTCACTCTAAAACTGCTACTTACAAAATCACCTGAGCTTGGAGCACTTCAGAAACACAAGCACAGGGAGGGGAGGGGAGGTGTTGCTGCTGTCTTTCACTGAGCAACACTTGGAGGTATACAAAAGCAAGTGATCCTGTCAAGGTGGGGACTTCAGGCTTGTGTTTACCTATACATAATATTTTGGACCGTATCAGAGCAGATAAAATCATGTTTTGCCCAGGGAACTAAATAAAGAAATAAGCTATTTTACAGATGAGTGATGGAGAGAGAGGAATGTTTGCTTTAGCATCTTCTGTCGAGGGCTAGCACATGGGTACTGCAAGGCAGGGTCCCACAGCTGTTTCAGTCTGTTCAGCCCTAAAGGAATGGGCACAGTTTCTTCAGGGTGTCCAGTTTGCCCCTCATGTGCTCAGTATTACTACCATTGCTGTCAGGCCATGCCTTGGGGTATCATTTTACTGCACTTCTTCATATGGTGCGCATTCATAAGTGAGATTAGAAAGAGGAGCTTGTGGCAGGCCTTCCTGGGGCAAGAAGGAGGACTTTTCCCAGGGCTTGGAGAAGAAATGGGAAGGGCTGGCACAAACCTCCAACCGCACTGTGGCACTGAGGTGTCAGGGAGCTTTCCTGGGGCTCCTGGGCTGTGTGGGGTATCCTGTAGCTCAGCACCTGAATTGTGGTCTCTGGCTTCACTCCCTATCCACCCATGGCACAGGGACCTGCAGCTGCTGGCATGCAACCAATGGTGCTGCTGGCCGAGGGATGAAGTGCACTCAGTGCACAAAGTTTCAGCCTTGCCTCCTAGGAAAAGACAGGCACAATAACAAGGAAAAGAACAGGCACAGGACACCAAGGAATTAATTAGGGCTGCTCCCCCATGGCACCTTCTGGTGCATTGGCTGAACTTCACTGCTTTACTGCTGAGCTACCAAAGGTGTCTGGCTGTATTTAAGTACCAAATCCACTTCTAGGTATTTAGGCTAAACTGCTCTGGTCTGATTTTCACAAATGGAAAGTATCTGGGACTTTCACTGCAACTCAGCACATAGGACCATTTTAAATAAGAACAGAGGTTCTGTCTTTCTGTGCTTTTCAAGATATTCACTCATTTCACCTTTTGTTTTATGCTTGAGACATCATTTGAATAATAAGAGAATATATCAGCTGTTTCCTATTCTTTAATGTGTTTTGAATAGTATTGTCGCCTGTTCTTGTAAAAGCAATGCTAAACAGACAAATCTGGCATGCAATTGAGGTAAAAGATGTTTTACAGAATCACAGATAGACATGCACGTTTTTAAGGGTTTTCTGTTTTAATTCTTTCCACCAAAATGTGTTTAAATACATATAAGTATGTCCTGACAGTATTTTCTAACTAAACGCTGAAATATTATTGTATGGAAACATCAAAACCTAAAAGCAACCTTAACAGGAAACCAATACAAACTGAAGAGCAATGTTACTAAAAAGGAAACACACTGGCAAAATAAAGGGTAATTATGATATGGTCTCAGTTTTCTAAGTTGCAGTATGACAAAAACAGAGAATATATGTCTTAAAACAAGTTAACCAATATGATTGTATTTCATAGCAGAAAAATACAGAGAAGTCTCTATATCGTGAGTTTGAAATTCAGTACTCCAGGATTCTGCTCCATGGTAAAACATTTTTTGTCTTTTTTTAATACATACACTTTTTTTTGTTTAGTACCTTTTTTTTTTTTCAATGTCCATTGCATAAACTTTAACAAATTGCTTCTTTTGATGTGTTTTATGTCAAAACATTTCTTCTTCAATTCAAAAACGCATGGTAATACGTCTGAAGGATATATTCTTGCATGAGCAATGGCCCCATAGCAGCAATGTGCACTTTCATTAGTCTGACTGCAGGTATGGCCACAAAT
Source organism: Chauna torquata (assembly GCA_013399475.1). NCBI lineage: Eukaryota > Metazoa > Chordata > Aves > Anseriformes > Anhimidae > Chauna > Chauna torquata. The sequence goes on from VXAL01002654.1 coordinate 49,589, forward strand.
CACTCAGATGAGTTTATTGTCCATATTCAGTTTATCCACAGAATTATTGTTTGAGGTGCTTTGGCCAAGAACTGTAAAAACCTTTCTGTCAGTGTCAGAAAAATAACCAAGACAAATTATGCAGCAGATGTAAGCAGTTCGTCTGCATCAAGTAAATATTCATCTGTATGTCTGCAGGTGAGATTACCCACATGGCTTTTCAGTAGGGTAGAGGGAATTACATCTATTCACCAGCTTGCAGTCACTTCAGAAATAAGAAGTATGCCTTCTGGGCTCTCCTAACATATCTTAACAGAGGTATAATAAAGTGTTATGTAGTCAGACGTTGTTACTGACTGACCTAGAGCACAAGTGCTCGTGAGTTTTAAGGGGAGCTGAGCTGGTATGTGCTGGAGGAACTTTTGAAATTCCCACCTATATTTTCTCAGTAGTGCCTAAATTTTACAATTTGCCACTGGAACTGAATCAAACCACACAGAGCAATACGGGCTCATTGCAGTAATGGACAAATTGATGTTGCCTGAGGACAGCAAATGCACCAACTGCCCAGAAATAACAGGCAACATCTCGCACTTGCTGTGAGAAGCTGAAGTGTGGATTTTTAAGCCTCAGTACTTGGCAAACTTTGAAGAGACTTGAAAATTAGATTGATTGAGCATCATGGACAAGACCATTATTCTTACGAAACTCTTTCACTGTTACCAATAAAAAGATTGTTGTAAGCACAGAAATGTAAAGTGCTTTGACAAGAAAAAGCAACAGCAAGGAGTAAACATTGGCTGACTTCTGTAAACCTGAAAAGAATTAATCTTTTGAAAATAGAAGTCAGGTTCTCAGCTGTGGAATAAAAAGGGCTCAATTCCACTGTCTTCAATACAATCGTACTGTCTGAACTGTCTACCACTGTGTCATATTTGCAAGACACTCTCGTACAATTGTCATGGATTCCTCCTTTTTCTAGCATAGGCAAGGAAATTGTAGGGCTGGATATAGTGGGAAGAGAAGTACCAAGTAGAGAGGAAAAAATAAAAAACCATAAGGAAAGAAAAAAATGCTGAAGTGTCCACCTGGAATAGGTCCACCCTCAGACCAGCTTTCTCCAGGGCATGGGGAGTGGGAAGCCAGTCTACCCACTGATCTAACGCCACAGTTTCAGAGAACACACAAGGGAGCCTGATAAGCAGAAGACAAGTTCTTACTCTAGAGGGGACCAGAGATTGCGAGGAGGAGAGAGATGGACACAGCATTGTTCAGTTTGTGGTGAAGAGAGAGTAAATCAGGCTTGACTCACACAACAAGTGGGATTTTTGAAATTAATCAGAGGAAAACAGCTTGGCCCAGTGGTGTTCAGGGGCTCTCTGCAGGAAAGGCCAGAGCCAGGACATAGCACCAGGAGGAAGGGTGCAGAAAGAGGCCCAACCCCACGGCCCCTTCTGGCCCCAGGCTCGGCCCTAGGACCCCAGTGGGCTCATGTGGCTGTGTGGACAGCAGCAGAGGGGCACCAGGAGTGGCTGCAGCCACTGCGGCAGAGGCCTTCTCTGTGCTCTAGTGTCCCGTGCTCTGAATGGACTTTCTTTGCCTCATCCTTGCTGCTCTTTTCTCCAGCCAGTCCCCCGCCTGTCACCAACTGCCTGTGTTCAAAGCCTCACCACAGTACACACGTTCCACTCATCTTCCCTAACTTTACAGCCCCTTCCAGTTCTTTCTCCCATGGCTTTTCCTTTCCAGCCTCCCTTGCCTATCCATGTGTGCTACGGGGGAAACGCTAGCAGACTGGTGGTGTCTGTGCTCCCTGGGCACCCCCATTGCCCATGCCATGGGCCTGCTCTGCTGGTTTTGACCACAGGCTCCTTAGAAGCGGGCACTGTTACCAGCTGGAGTCCCAGGACATTAGCCTAGCAAACCAGGTTTTGTACACAGGGCCAGCACCTGTAAGCTGGGGAGTGGGCACAAGGGGGAGAGGCTTTTCACAGAGAAGGAAGAGGAGGAGGCCATGATGGTGGCCACAAGGCTGCAAGCCTGAATTGGGCAGCCCAGAATTTGTCTGAGAGGGACTGCAACGTGCCTGTTGGTGTTAGCCCAAGGAAACCGGGGGAGCTGAGGTTTGGAGCAAACCAGCGCTCTCGTTGGCTGCTGAGGATCAGTTAGAGGACCCGGTGCGGTTGTGCAGCCAAGGAGGACTGGGGGCTGCAGCTTGTCAGCCATCTGTGCCTGCCAGGCTCACGCCAAAGCAGCTCCCCACAGGACCCCACGCTGACACTCACTGTCATTTTGGCAGGCAAGAAGGGGGAGATGAGGTAGGAGAGGTACAGAGCTCTGTCTTAAGGGGGATTATTAGTGTTAATGAATTCCTGTTTTCCTCTAAGAACTGTGACTGATTGCACCAAACTCCTCTTGCAGACAAAATCTGAAGAGCTGAAGAGTATAATATAAAAAATGCATGTGTTATGCAGAGCCATACTTGTGTTATTGCTCTCCTAGCTGCAGCACATCCTGTGTGCCACTGACTTCATTTAAGCTATATTAGGTTGAGGACTTATTTTAAAGAAACACCCACTATGTAACTGAGAAGCATCAATTCATATGGATACATACACTCTGTATCAAATATTGAATCCCTCATCCACAGAATTCAATGCCTGAGTAAAGGCAAATTCATATCTGAATAAAAACTCCTTGCATATTTACCTAACAATTATCCACGAATTACTCCTGTGCTTAACTATCTACTGACATATTAAAACTTCACACTAGCTTTCCCAATGTATATGGCTGGACTTTAAGAGCAGCAGCTTGTAACTAGTTCTCAGTGCAGCAAGGCAGCAAGTGTCTATAAGCATTTTTACTCCTTGAGTGTAGTATATTATACACATCCCAAACTGTGTGTGGTTATTTACTTGCACCCTTGTCTCTGCCTTAAGCATCTGAGAGAAAACAAAAGTGAAGAAAGATGACTGGCTGAAGAGTATTCAGCATCTCTCTGGCTTTCAGCTGTGAAGCACTGTGTGCACTGTTGGTTGTATTTTTGACAGGCCTTCAGATACACAGGATCTCTCCCAGCATGTCCCCGTGCTGTCAGGAGCATAGTCTGATCACAGGCACTCTGCTTCCCTCATTCAGGGAAACCTTTTGGCCACTTCAGCAGGAATTTGAGGAAACGCCTCAGGCTTCCCCACCTGCAGGCTGCAATGCCGTGGCCATGTGGAGTTGCTCATTGACATATTTGCTATGTCAGAGGCAGACCAGATGACACAGTCAGAAGATCATTTTGAATTTGTAGATATTTCAAAATGAAATTGCATTGAATGAAGCATTAGCTTCATCAAAAAGCCAAATTCCACCAGAGTTATCAAACATCACTCAGCTGTGAACAAAGTTCTGTTATTCGTTCTTTGTGCATATTTGTTCTTTTCATGTCCTCAGCATTGATTTCCCTTGGGTTTCCTACCCCTAAGTACTGTCTGATGAGGAGATTCTTTCACTTGGCCCCTGTTATACGGTCCTCCAGCTGCATGGTGACAACAGACATAATTAGCCTAAATGGGAGGGAACAGCAAAGGATAATCCAGCGAAATGACAGCTGCAAACATCCTGTTTGATACTCTTCATTGTGTGCTAATGACTGTTTTCAACATGTGCCAGTGCGACACACTGGAAACATGACTGTGGAGTGGGCATGCACAAGAGCTGAAGAAAGCAATACAAAATCTCCGATTAAAAGATAAATGGGCAAAGAATCATTACAGATAATCCCTTGCTGACTATATGAGCAGACAGAGATCTTAGTCCATTTCCGCCCTCAATTACACGGTGCAATGACCAGGCAATTTAAGGGGAGTGGCACCTGTGTTAGTGACAGCACCGTGGATCCTCCATATGCTATAATTACAGGAGGCAGAAGAATTTATCAGACATGTATAACCACAGTTTACACCTAGTTCTGTGAATGAAGCATATTAAACATGCTGATATGTCTTCATTGCTCTAGTTTTATATCTAATAATTATATCTAATAAAATCCATCTACAAATTATGCTATCATTACTAATAAAACAAATACAAAGCACTTAGCATTTTGCTACAGAAATGTATTATTTTTTGAGTTTCACATTCCTTGGAGCACTTACATTAGTCTAGTGAATCATGTCTTTCATCTCCTCAGCCTTTCATAGGATGCATCAGATTAGAAGAAACTGTGAGTAACTTATCTTTACTGTAAAACCATTAAAGTGGCTCAGGCTTCTTTGGAGATCAGCCTGTTCAGCTACTTGTACTAGCCTTAAGAAAGGGATCTAAAAACATTCTGCATCTTGGAATACACTTATACATATATGTATGTGTTTAAAAATGTATGTCTTCATTGTCAGGTAAGACACACTCTGTTACTTTAAAATCCATTGATAATGTTTTCTGCTTACTATCATTAATAATAATAAAATGAGAAACTATAATTCTAAAAGTCAAAACTACGCAGAGGGGGGAAGATGTGCAGGATTTAACACGGACAGCAAGTGAAGTCAGACTATTAAGGGGGCAGCTTAAATCTGAGGTCTTTCTATGTGTTGTAGGAAAAGGAGTTGGTTATTGACACAACAATGCTTTTATGTTTGTTACGTATATTGGCCTATGTTGTGGTTTAGCCCCGGTAGGCAGCTAAGTGCCACACAGCCGCTCGCTCACCCTCCCCAGGTGGGATGGGGAGAGAATCAGAAAGGTAAAAGTGCGAGAACTCATGGGTTGAGATAAAGACAGTTTACTAGGGAAAGCAAAAGCAGCGCGCGCAAGCAAAGCAAAACAAGGAATTCTTTCGCTACTTCCCATGGGCAGGCAGGTGTTCAGCCACTGCCAGGACAGCAGGGCTCATCATGCGTAATGGTTTCTTGGGAAGACAAACGCCATCACTCTCCACGCCCCCCCTTCCTCCTTCTTTACCCCAGCTTTTATGGCTGAGCATGACGTCATATGGTGTGGAATATCCCTTTAGTCAGTCTGGGTCACCTGCCCTGGCTATATCTCCTCCCAGCTCCTTGTGCACCCCCAGCCTCCTCGCTGGCAGGGCAGCACAAGAAGCAAAAAAAGTCCTTGGCTCTATGTAAATATTGCTCTGCAACAACCAAAAACATCGCCACTATTTTCATCAAAAATCCAAAACACAGCACTGTGTGAGCCTCTACGAAGAAAATTAACTCTATCCCAGCCAAAACCATGACAGCCTACAAGATTTACTCTGAGGCTTGCACAGCCTTTAAGTATTAATTTCTGTCTTTCTAAGTCTTTGTTTTGTAAATGCTGTGATGGGTAATTATCTGTAGTCACTTTACAAATTTGACTTTGGTAAAGGTATCTCTTTTCTATGTTTTCTGGTTCTTCAGATGTGTCTTTCAGATTTTACATTTCTGATAGATAGATAAAATAATTAAATAAATAAATGGAGTCACCAAGGTCACTAGATAATTAAAAAAGAGTGAAGGTAGCTGTGGCTGCAACTGGATATTGATGTCCCATTGCAATTATACCTAGAAAGCATCAGATAGCAAAAATGCACTGTCTGCACAGAATATGTGTTGTCAATACGTTCACAAAGGCGGGGGCACTGCAACTGCTGGCTAACACCCTGCGTGCCAGCAGCACCCCAGCCAGGCTCACCGCTTTGCTCACGGATAGCACGGAGCAAGGACACACAGTGCTGTGCAAAGCACACGCTGCTTCGCTCTCCCCTCTGCCCTACTGTATACCCACTTCTCAAGTAAGGGCAATCCTCTATCCTCTGTACTGTTTCTCACCTTGAATACTACATGATTTATCTACTGGCATCTCTAAAGCACTTACCCCCATGTATGATACCTTAGCATTGTACATGGAGAAAAGTAATTACGGCAAGACTGCTTTTTGGTAGCTTGTAATGATGGCAAATATTTTCATTTATGTTACTATTTCTACAGGTAGTTTGAAATAAACAATATGTACTTGCTCTGAAAAGGCTTGTTAGATTTTTTCCATTTCCCATTTATTTGTTTCTCCTGAGCTTCTTCCTTTTTTTCCTCCTGCACCTGAATCTCCTTATTTCTTTCACATGCCCCTAGAACAGATGAGAAGAAAAAAGTCAGAACCTTTTAAAGGAACATTTCAAAAAAGTTTTCTAAAGAAAATGATTGTTCTGGCTAAAAGAATGTGAATTGCGTCTGCTTCTTAACTCACAAAGAAAACCTATCTATTTTAATTTGTAGTAAAGCATAGGATTGGATGAGCCTAATATGTATGTGAGCTCTTTTGTTGTTTGAGCTCATATTGCCTAAGGTTCCATCAGCTAATAAACCAAACTGTTTTTACTTTATTACTATTTCTGGTGACAAGATCAAATAAATACCCAAATACTCTTAGGTCTATTTAAAGTAATTATTAGAAGACAGAAACTGAGAAAACCATGAGTTTTCATCCTGTGACAAGTGAGACACAAGACCCCTTGTTTGAGGGACAGCACTCAGATCAGAAAAGAGGTTCCGGCACAGTTAAGCAGAAAGGACACTTCACCGAAATTAAAATAAAATAATTATAACAAAAATGTAAATCTCAATTTATTTACATTGTTTGCACTGAGTTCCTGATGTAATACAGCTTATTTCTAAAAAATACACAGTCTCTTACCTTCTATTTTTATAATTTCTATAGCCCTTAACTGTAATCAACTTGGCCCTTAGAACAAAGTATTTTACCATATGATTTAATAATCCCCACAAACTTGCTGGGGTTCTTAACAGCCCTTAACAGCTTCAACAGATAAATAAGTGTCATACAAATAACATTTTATATTGTTATTGACAACTGAAGAATAACCAAAACTGCCAGCCATCTTCCTTCTCCAGAGGAAAAACAAAATTCATCAGAGATCAATGGGCAAAAAGAGGTAACTTGAACGGTAGCTGAGTTTACCCACTGAAAAAGGCTATCTTTGTTTAGTTTAATATTATAGCATACAAATAAGACAAAACTCTAGGGACTGGACAGTGCTGAAGTCTTTCCACATGCTCACTTCAAAGAGAGGGAGGGACGCACCTTGCTCAGGGCTGCATCACAGGTAAGCGCTAGCTCCTAAAGCGCTGCTCTGCGTGGAGGGGAGATACTTGGGCTTGTGGTGGAGAAAGAGCAGAAATGCAAAGCAGAGACGACTGGATAAAATTTACTTTTCTTAATTTTTTCTTTATTCTTCATTTTTTTACATTCTTAATGTATGTGGTATTTAGAAACAATTCCGTTTTTAATTAGGGGAAACTTCAGATTTTCAACCATTGATATAAAACCAGGACATAGGTCTCTGTTTTTGATGTACTACACAGCAAGCGTTATTCTTTTTGTAATCATCACAGATGGAGAAGGATTTCCAGAGATCCAGAGATCAGCTCAGTCTATCAAAATTCTGCTCTGTGAATGAGGTAATGCACCATTACCTGCCCAGAGCCCAACAGCTTAGATACGCTTGTAGCTGGCAGCACGTTGGCAGATTCTGCTCAGTTTTTTTTAGGTAAAAAGGGGTAGAAGAAATTTTCTGAAGAGCAGGTAACAAACTACTTTCAGAAAGCCAGGGGCGGACAGGGCAGGTAGTTCATGGGTTGCCATCAGCTCAGCAGTGCTGCAAACAAGAGCAGCTTCACATCATCCTCACCTCCATCCAGTTCCAGGACATGTTCAAGTGCTATCATGGCAGTCAGGCATCTATCTCCTTCACTAAGCACCTCACTTCAAACAGCGTTATCTTCAAAATGCTGGGCAGCCACAGCTCCCACTAAGATCACCGAGGGTTGTAGCAAGTTCGCATGTGTGAAAAATTGGGAGATTTTCATTTCCACATTTAAGTATCACCTTTGGTGTCTGATTTCAGGTGTCCAACGCTTACAATGGGTGGCCAAAGCAAATGAGCATCTCCACTCCTGACTAATAATTTTTCGAAAGCTGAGCACATCAGAAAATAATCTTGGGACTGAAGGCTTCTTTCAGTAAAATTGTTTTCACATTCAAAAAAAAAAAAAGGAACAAAGCAGGTTTTTTTTAGAAGTATTTCTTAATGTATTTACTTATACAAAATAACAATCATTTCTAATATAGGACCATGTGTACAGAATAAATAATGAAGTGGACTGGAGCTTTCCCTAGCATGTCTTTTCATATCCTCACTTCTGCTTCTGATTAGGTTGGAAGCACAGTGCTGGGATGGAGTAATGAACCTCTAGCCAGTAATTTATGTGACAGGAAGTTGAACAACCAGCTCCTCGGCCATTATTTCTGTGAATTTCCCAAGCTGTAAATGCATCAAATACTAACAGAAAAACATAAATTCTGTTAAGTAAAAGGCCCCATTTTTCCAGGTATGTCTACAGGCTTCATGGAAAACAAACAAACAACCAAACCAAAACAAAACAAAAACCAACCAAACAAAAAACACTTTAGAATTAACCTGTTCACAGAAAACCTGTAAGACCAAATTTTGATACCTTTGTTAATGAATTAACATGGTGGCCTAAATTGTCTGAAAGGGTTAGTTATTTTAGACTCCTGGTAATATGGGATCCTAAGACCTTAAAAAAGATGTTGGTTTCAGAAAAAGCCACACATTTGCCACCCAAACTCCAGACCTTTTCTAAACTGCTCGACACCCAAAACACCTCAGTACCATTTACCAAATGTTAGCCTGTAGATTTGGAAATGGAGTAAGACGATATTCCTGGTGAGGAACATTACTCTGACAGATGGTACTAAAGTACCATCTTCCTGATGTGTTACAAATATAGGACTTCATCTTACTTCCCCAAAATTAAGATTAATGCCACTAAGAGTTTATAGAATTAGTTTTGAAAAAGTGGAAAGAGAGCATGACTTTGTGATCCTGTCAGCCATAAATTTATAATCTGATGAAATACATTTGAACAAGGAAAGCTCTGTGGATTCCTTAGTAACTAAAACTTCGGTGAAGTTTAATTCTTAGGTGTGTTTAAATTGTCTGAAATATACGACATCAAAACCCTCAGCAGAAAAGAGCAAGGTGCCTGTGTCCATTGAGTAATACAAGTACAACATTCAATTCTATTTTTTCACTTTGACTGCCAATTTTATGGCACTTCATTTAAGCCTGAATCTCCAAAGAATCAATTCAAATTAGCTTTATAATTTTCCCCAAAGAATCTGCTTTAAAATAAATTGAATTGGAACATAAGACTTAGTAAATGAGTATAAAATTCAAGTGAGCTTCTCTGAAGGAAAACCTCTTTTAATCAGAAGACAAATAAAGCTCAGGTGCAATAATATATGCATATCTATATCTATATCTAAAAATAGTTTGTCCTTGCTGGTGGTTTAACATTGGACAAACCATACTTTGTGTAGTTGTGATGTCTAAGAGTTTCATGCCATGTTTCTGAGAATATAAGTTGTTATGTAAGAAGGTGTTTTACGGCAGACATCAGAATCCTTTTTTCTAAAAGAACTGTCATTTCATCAAATCTTAGTGATGTTCCTGCAGAGGACCAGTGCTTTTTGACTTGTTTTCATACAGTTGTGGTTCAGAATGAGATATATGCAGTTTTCCATCACCAACAGAGGCATTATTTGTTACAACTTTGGATGTTCTCTGGAACAGATGTTAAAGTTTATCCTCCCTAAGCTGCACGTGCTGATAAGAAGCTGGGGGAGTGCACATCCCTGACTGCATACCTTGATGACTGGCAGTGGGCGCAGGCCTCTGGGGATGAAGCAAGGAGGCAGGACAGTCACAGCAGTCACCTACCAATTCAGTTTGGCCTTCTCCCCAGGGAAGAGAAGAGCATGCTTGTCACCAGCCTGGAAATGCAGGCACAAAACCATAGCTAACTGCCAGAGGAGCTGTCAGAAAAAAGTCGAGGATGCTCACCTAAGGTGATATTAACAGATTTTAACCAATGACTGGATATTCTGCAGAGCACTGAGCCCAGATGTCAACAGCCCTTCTGAGTCTTATCCCCGTCATTAATTTTCACTGTCTCCTTGGCAATTCGTTTAGCTTCCATTTACAGTTTTGAATAGCAAATGCTGAGAAAGTGCTAAGTTTAATTATCATATCACATACACATAAAAATCACTTTGCCTTCTACTTATATGCAGCTATGCTCAAGGTGGAAAGCTGGCATTTAGAAAATATTAATTCCAGCCACAGCTTCAAGCGGCCTCAGTGTCGGGTGTTCCCAGTAATCTCCCTACAGAAGGACAATCAGGGGACGGGATGTGTTCCTGCAGACTCCTGTGGCACCTTGCCCAATGCAGTCTTTAGGAAGATGACTCCACGCCCCGCTGCAGGAGGTGACTCTTGCTGCTGCACCATGGCAGCACTGGTCTGGGTCTTGGCCTCTGCAGCTCTAAGCACAAGCAGTTAAAAAAGCAGTCAAAGAAAAAAAATCATGTGTGCGCTTTGACACCACACATTTATAGAGGTACTGAGTAGTCACTCGTGTTGTCACCTTTCTTTTTCTGTACAAGAGAGTGCAATCAGTAAATCAGATTACCTCCTGTCCCTCACTCCATCCTTATGCAGCTGTGTGGACTGTGAGCAGAGTCGCCCTTCGTGCCACTCGCAAGCCAGGTATTTGAACACTTCCTCCTACCATCCATTGCAAAATCTGGCAACTTGTTATAGCAAGATGGAAGATGGCACATATGTCCAATACCTCAACTGTATGGGGTTCATCAAGGCTAAATACCAGGTCCTGCACTTGGGGCACAACAACCCCATGCAATGCTACAGGCTGGGGGAAGAGTGGCTGGAAAGCTGTCCAGTGGAAAGGGACCGGGGGGTATTGGTCAAGAGCCGGCTGAGTATGAGCCAGTGGTGTGCTCAGGTGGCCAAGAAGGCCAACAGCATCCTGGCTTGTATTGGAAATAGTGTGGCCAGCAGGACTAGGGAAGGGATTGTCCCTCTGTACTTGGGTCTGGTGAAGCCGCACCTTGAATGCTGTGTTCAGTTTTGGGCCCCTCACTACAAGAAGGACATCGAGGTGCTGAAGCATGTCCAAAGAAGGACAACAAAGCTGGTGAAGGGTCTGCAGTCTTATGAGTCTGAAGTCTTATGAGGAGCGGCTGAGGGAGCTGGGGTTGTTTAGCCTGGAGAAAAGGAGGCTGAGGGGAGACCTTATCACTTTATACAACTGCCTCAAAGGAGGCTGTAGTGAGGTGGGGGTCAGTCTCTTCTCCCAAGCAACAAGCGATAAGACAAGAGGAGATGGCCTCAAGTTATGCCAGGGGAGGTTTAGGTTGGATATTAGGAAAAATTTCTTCACTGAAAGGGTTGTGAGACATTGGAACAGGCTGCCCAGGGAAGTGGTTGAGTCACCATCCCTGGAGGTATTCAAAAGACAAACAGATGTTGTGTTTAGGGACATGGTTTAGTGGTAGACTTGGCAGTGCTAGGTTAATGGTTGGACTAGATGATCATAGAGGTCTTTTCCAGCCTAAATGATTCTGTGATTCTGTGATTCTATATGTTCCCAAGAATTTAAGAACTCAATTTTTTATCTGGACAGACTGTACAACACCTCCAATGTAGCTCTTCTACATTTCTTCTAAACTTGAAAAAAAAAAGCCACCTCACAATTTGTTGAGGCAGCACAGGCTGGCAGCTCCCTAGGGGCCATGGAGGCTCCTCTGGGGTGCAGGGCAGGGCCTGGCAGCCAGGGCCCATCACACCGCCCCTCCAGGAGCAGGACAGCTGGGGGCACGAGACACCCCCCAGGGGATGGGGTCAGGCCAGGATGTGGGCCTGGCTCAGTGGGGCCCACGGCTGGCAGGGCCAGGCTGTGGGGAGCTGGAGCCCAGCCCTGCTGCAGCCTCGCTGGGGCAGCGGCTGACGGCCCCTGGTTGACGGACGTGGGGGCCTGGGCCTGGGCAGGTGGGGGAGGCTGGGCAGAAGCAGTAAGGCCCGGTCATGTCCTCAGGGCCATAACACCATTTCTAATATTCTTATGTTTTACCCTTTATAATACAGACAGATACAGTATTCTAGAGCCAAAGTTCCTCCATTTTATCCAGCAGTTATTTCAGGCTTCTGCTTGAAAAAAATATATTGCTATTATCCATATGGGCAATGACAAGTCCAAGATGCCCAACAGAGCACAAACTACAGGAGTACAAATACACTTTTGATTTTCCATAGATACAGTCAGAGAACTCATCATTCAGGACACTTCATTATTCACTTAATTATTCATTTTGTTTATTTACAGTAGAGATATTACACATAATATGGTGTAAATCCCTAGCATCCTCAAACACCAGATGCTGGTTTTTCTCTGCAGTCCCAAAAGGAAAAACCAAAGCATCACTGTGAGAATTAGCAAAAAAGCCCAATTAAATTCCTTGCCAGAATGTTAATTTCCCAAAGATAAAAGGAGCAAATTAATAATAAGCTTCTAGTCACCTCCCTTATCACTTTTGCACACATTTGAAATGACAATAATCTGTGTTTAAAGTGGAAGCTATCAGGTAGGCAAGCAAATTTTAAAACTGATTTAAAAACTGCAAATATATAATGCTTCACCATTTTCTCATCTCAAATACAGGTCATCAGGAAGAACTGCTAAGGGCATGGCTCAGCTGAATGACAAGCTATGAACAAATGGTGGTATAAAGGCACGGGAGATGAGAAGTCTTCATGCAGGATACAGAGAACCACAGCAGGGGCTGGATGGGTCTCAGAGGTTGTTCTCTCATTTCCCTGCCCCTGGTAGAATTGACTATAGCTAAGCTTTTCCTGGCAGGTATACATTCAGCCTGTTCTTAGGCATCCCTTCTTAATGGGCATTTGACAGCATCTCCAGGCAATAGATCCCTGCCAGTCACTCTCTGATCACTGAAGAATTTTTCCTGCTTTAAATTTCACTTGCTACAGTTCTGTCACATTAGTTTTTGTACTATCAATGGACGTGAAGGAAAGTATTAATATCTGCAAGTCTTCTGTACATTTGAATGTTACCACGTCCTTGATCAATTTTCACTCCTTCTCATTGAACAATCCCAGCTCATTCAGTCTTCCTGTAGAGATCAAGTCCTTCACAGTCCTCACAGTTCTTGTGGCTCTTGCTAAAGGATCTCCATCTTCAGGTTGAAACCAAATGTTTTGACAAATGTCTGTTTACGGCTGTATGGAGCATGTATTCATATTCACATTTGGGAAGGAACACAGAAGAAAAAGTAACAATAGCAAGCCTAGAAGAGCTTTCTTGATAGACCATCCCATTCCACTGTGGGCTGTCCAGCATTGCTGGAGGTCAAAGGGCTGTCCAATGGTCGTTTTCTACCTGCTCTGACTTTTAGAGCAAGGTAAAGATGGCTCTGACACCACATCCTGTTTTTTGGGGACAAAGGTGATGCCATCTACACTTACGTCAAAGGGAGTTTTCCCATTTACTGCCGCAGAAGTTGGCCTGAGCTGCGGCCACCTTTGAATCTAGCTGCTCCCTGATGTTTCCCCTGTCGCAGGGAAGCCCCAGCAGTGTATGTAAAATGGGTCGAAGTCTTTATACTGCCACTTCATGCTCATAGTAAACATTAAATTTTTCAAGCCCCAAACAGTCAGATATCTTCCAGTCATATTTTCATTCTATTTGGAAAAATTGTTATTAAATACACACTTCTTAAAAGGTTTTGACAAGACATTGCTCTTTTTTTATATCAGGCTCCGACAAAATCAAGCGGGCTCACATTAAACACACTCCTAGTTCATGTGTGGGACCAAATCAGTGCTTTCACTACCAATGAGCAACACATCTTAAGTTGCAACCAGACGGGACTTGAGCAATTATGCACATATATTATCTGGCATACAGGGGTGAAACATCAAACATAGCGCGTCAAACTACTGCTGCCCATGTGATTTCTCTGATAATACCAAAGACTATTTCACAGAGGTGAAATATTTAGGTTATCTGTTGATTAATTCAGGAAGGGACATTAGTGGTTTTTGCAAAACATGCAAAAAGTGCAGTATACGTGTAACTGGAGATAAGTAAAATCAGTCAGAAAACAGTGGAGTAGGAGGTTATCTCAGCAGGAAGAAAGATGGACTGAATGTGTACCCATTTCTTAGAGGTAGTGACCCTTTATAGACGTGTTTGTGGAGTACTTTGCCTAACAGGATCCTGTGCAAGGATAGATGCTGCTGCAGTAAATGTTCCTGAAGTCGTGACTGTGAGTGTTGAAAGGAAAGAAAAGCTTTTATACTGGATTGCATGCAGTTTCCAGCATGGAGGCTTTAAAAGTCATAAAAATACAAAGTTTAACATAACCCTACCCCGATATTGCAGGTGAGTGAATATAATATATATTTTATATTATACAGTAACAGAGTAACTGTAGAGTTAGATTAACTGTTATGCTCTGAAAAGTGACAATAAAATGATATTGCAGTGTTTCTTGTTTATTGGGCACCAACGATTTTTTAATCAAATACATGTTTTAAGTAAAAAGATGCTTTGCGTAGCTGCAAATCTTCCAACAAAACTTCCAGACCTGACATGTAACTAATTACTGTTTTCAAGCACTACCATCAGAATCCAAGATTTGTGCAGACAAAATAAAATCTTCACTGACACATCTGATTCCGGTGACTATGGGTGGGATATTAAAAACGTCCAGGGGGTATTTCTCTGCTGTGGAGCACAGTATAGAGATCTACCCAGTTAGAAATAAGTGAACTAGCTCAGATATTGAAAGCAGCTTAGCTTCAGCTACTTTTCACTGACATAAATTAGCTCATGCATCTCTTTACGTGCTGTGTCAAGCCCCAGGGTATTCAGCAACACGTGGAATGTAACTTCCGTGAGGCATGCCGCTTATCTTCATAGACACTTTTGAAAATCTCACTTTTACCTTCACTGGTCCCTAGGCAGTCCTCCTGCCCGTATTGGCTTTGTATCAGGTGAAGTGGGTTACAAAAGAACCATACACAATTAATGTATCTATTGCAAAAATGCCTATGGAATACAAAATGTATAAAAGAAAAAATATGTTAATTTAACTATTTTTGTATGAAATCCACACTTCTATTTGTTTGCGTATTTCCCCCCGTACTTTAAAGGCATGCCTAGTGTCATTTTCCAAGGTTTTCTCAATTTTACTGATATGCTTTGGTCAGTCTGACATGACACTGCAAGCTTGGCATCATTTGCTCCTGGTCCTGTTCCAGATCTGTTGCTCAAAAGAGCGTCCTTACTAAGTCCCCATCAGCATTGCTGCTATACAGTCAGCAGGACTGTTTAAAGATGGTAACCTATTTGTGTGTAAAGACTTTACTAACGGAAGTCTAAACCTTGCTTTGTATAAACTAAATTCACGCTATTGAAAAGTGAATAGAAAAGTAAATGGAGAGGAATTTGAAGTTGTTCATTTATGGTATGAAGATTCAGTCTCTCTCTGGAAAAAAAAAAAAAAAACAATCTGCTTAACTTGGCTTCAGATTCTCCTTCAGGAGAATTTTTAGGTAGACTTCCTGGGGATATACATTCAAAGGGTCCTTATGTTAACCGAGATTTTATCTTCTGGAAATCTCCACTTTTTCATGTAATAACAGGATGTCATGTCCATATCCATTGTGTAACAGAAGGAGTGAAGAAAATCTCTACAGTGAGAGATGGAAGATAGGTACTTCAATTATGGTCATGTACTTTGGAAGAAGTAATATTTCCAGGAATCTGAGATACTCTGTACAGGCTCTCAGAGAAGCCCACAGCTTTAAACACAGTCAAAGTTACATAAAAATAGCCATGCCTATGATCTTCATTTGTTAATTTTATACCATTTGAGAAATATAAATGGATATTCAAAAGAGTATAAATTACATTTACACTTATTCTAAAATCCCATTGCAGTGTGAAAATGACACTAAAAGGCCTAAATATAAATAAGAATTGCAGATCATGCAGGAGATAATACAATACTCAGGCAATAAGGAATCACAGGATGGCACTATACTTACATCGATCAACACATTTTTAAAAATCAGATCTTGTTAAATAAACTTGATATGATTTTCCTATGAAATTACAAGTCTGGTATGTCAATGTTGTTCTAATACGACAGTCTCTGTGAGGCATTGCAGTGAGTACTAATTAACATTTGGATTTTGAAATTATTGTATAAAAACAACACAACATATTCTAAAGGGATTCAAATGCCCCAAAACCCTCATTTATGAGCTTATGAGAAATCTTTTCTGAATATATGTGTTCAATTATTTTCTGCATTCTGTATTTCTATTTTCTGGAAGACTAGTTTTGTGATCTTTATTAATATGCTATTCTTTAATGATTGTGTTAGGTCATTTTTTCACCACATTTAAACACTTGATGCAATACAGGAACCACATCAAGCACACCTTTGTGAGATCCTGGGATATGACATCGAGAAAAAATAATTTTCTTGTTTTCAGCCCAACTAGATAGAGGTTTTGAAGTAAAATCTAACTGAAGGATTTGTCCAACCCTTCTTCTGCAGGCAAGCACATCCTTGGATCTTTCCACCTTTGATACCAAAGTCCCTGTTAAGAGCTATAGCTCTGCTGAAAGTACTAGAAAAGTCATTTAAGAGACAGCAGGTGTAAGTGAGAGCAAAGTTGCTGCTGAAGAATTTCCTGTTGGCACAAGACTGTGGCACACTATTAATTAGCAGTTAAAATCTAATTTCCTTTGTACAGTTCCTAGCAAAAAGAGCTGTATAAGAACAGTGAATGACATATCTATATAAAAGATCATACATACACTACAAAAGCCACGGACTGTTTACATTTTCTTATGACACAGTCTAGGTTTTGTTTCTTCGGTAATGGTTGGAAGGCTCCAACTCATTTCAAGTTTAGCCTGTTTCAAGTTTAGTCTGTGTTTAACAGTTCCTGTAAAAGTAAATGTTTTATTTTCTCACTAGTCTTTAAGATGAGCAGTGTGCCCTCCCACTTTCCTAATCCAGTGCCTCTGGATGCTGGGGCAGTATGAGGGTACTGAACCGCAGGTAGCGTCCTGGCTTGTGCGCTCTTTCTAAATAGCAACTCCCATCGGCACAGTTGGAGACAGGCTTCAGAACTAGGTGGGCCATGGACCTGACCCCATAGAGCCTTTTCTTATTCAGCAGGACTAAGCTGCCTGAATTTCTTTATGTCCCTTGGACTATGTACACCATTTCTAAATTTTTTTAGTTCCATACTGTAGTTAGAGAGCTGCCACAGGGAACTGCAATAATGAATCACTGCAGTGGAGAACCAGCACAAATCAGAGCTACAAACGTTTTCTTTATGATCTTACTGTTCTTTTTGCCGTGACTGGCTCTCAACAATAGATCCAACGTGATTTCTCATCCTTGACTTACAGTCCTCAGTTCTGTACACCTGAGAATGTCTTTTCCTGATCTAAGTTTTATCATATCTTACCAGCTTGTAGAATGTGACAGTTTTCATAATTATGAGCAAAATACTATAATCATGTCAACAATGTAACCATAGTTTCTGACTAGTCTTTGTCAAAGGCACCTAATAAGTTTCAGTATTAAATGATTTTTTTAAATAAATCTGGATGACTCACTTTTCTTAAGCTCCAGTAAATTTAGGTGATCTGCTAAGTTTAGAAATCTGCAGCTGTTCTCATGGGTTGCTGTGAACGGAGAAAATCTCTGTAAGAAGTAGTCTCTCTCTGATCATAATATATCCAGGTTGTGGCCCTGCATAAAGATTGGAACGCTGCTTGACTAACAAGGTGGGTCAAGCACGGGAGAGCACTGCAGAGGGCTCTCAGCAGATGCCGAGGAGGACTGCTCCACCATTTGGAGCAGCACCGCTGTGTCAGCACAGCAGAGTACAGGACCCAAATCTTGCTTCGAGGCAGTATCCTGCATGGTATTGCCCCGCAGTGTATAAATACACTGGTTGTCAAGAACCAGTCTGAGCATCTCTGCACCACTCCTCATGTTCTCAGTGAACTCTAGGAGCAGGGTTGTCTATGGTATGTGTCTGATTTTTAAAACTCTTCTTTTTAGTATTAATTCACATGCAGCATCGCATTTTAAAATCTTAAAAATGCAGGCCAATTCCTGCAGGATTTTCAAAGTTCTGTAAGTAGTTAGTGTAAGGACTGTTAGATTCCAGCAGCTAACAGTTAGCTGCCTCAACAGTTTTGCAGATTGCAAGAGCCATCTCCCTATTTATGTAGGTGCTTAAATATTGCAAAAAATATTACTTCTATTTTTATTTATTATTCATTATATATATTTTATAACGGTAAAGTTACATCATGTATGAATGAAGATAGTGGAAAAAATAAAGAGAAATCCAACTGGTTCCTAATATAATTTCTGAATTAGCTGTACTTCCATCTCACTACAGAATATTCAAGCTATTGTTATGAAAGCTATAGAACATAAAATGCGAAATATCATTATGCCACTATATAAAGCCACAGTTATTTCCACAATTTCAGTAGTGAGTGCAGTTCCAATCATCTCAAAAAGACTACAGCAGGACTGAAAAAAAAAAAACCACGAATCAAAGAGCAAGTATGATTCAAGATGAAATCACTTCTGCAATACAGGATGTAATAGCAAGGAGTTGTAAACCTCTGATTGCTGGACACACAGGGTATGCTGGGGAAGCGTCACTCTCTGCACCCCTGTTGCTATACGGATAATCACCACTACTGCCAACTGTCAGAGGCTGGGCGCTGGGATGGGTGGATCTTAGCTCTGTCCTGTACAACAGTTACAATCTTCTGGCACTCAGCTTAAGCTTCAGGACTCCGCTTTCCCTCTTTTACATGGTGAAATCCTGAGTCTCTGTCCAGATGAGGCTTCTGAGTGCCATCAGCTGCACTATTCTGCAATTGTCTCTGTAGGTCTGATTTCAGGGCAGTCTTAAAACCTCCGGTAAACTCTGTGCACTTTCAAAAGCTAAATATGGAAAAAGACCAAAAAACAAACAGCTCTCCCCCCATCCCCTCCAGTTAATTAATTAATTCAGATCAAGAGCATCTCAGAGAAAAGAAGGTTTAAAACATGCTGCTAATGTATTTGCTAGTTTATCAAGTGGTGACCTATCTTCCAAATTGGGACTTGGAAAATCTGGGATACTTGGAGTCTTTCTCCCGGGCTGTTGTCTCTGGGTGCAGCATATCAGTTCTGGAATAGTGCTTCCCTCTTCCAAAACAACACTGTCAAAATACAGAATTTCAAGTTCTTCATCTGAGGCCTTCTAAGACAGTTAAACATATCTGCGTGCTGCTTCCCCAACAGAGTGGGTGAGTAGAACTTCAACTGACTTGTTATTTGTACTCTTTTAACACTAGAATTTCCTATTACTAACTCTCGAGATTGCCCTTAGCCAGGAACAGGAATGCTAACAAATATATGACACTTACAAAATTAGTATAATGTTTGACTGCGACATGATTCCATAGCATCTGTTACATCTAAATATGTCACTGAATATTTCACAATTATTTAACATCTATCACAGCTTCTCCAGGAAAAATTAAGTATCCAAAGTTCTTTCTTTTCTAGCATAAATGTTCTGCAGCTACTAAGGTTTCCTCAGTAGACGTACCTTAGGTTTTTTAATGCAGGAACTCATTGTGGTGGTTCTACCCAGCTAAACAGCCGACCTCCACCACAACCACTCGCTCACTCCCCCTCCTCAAAGGAACAGGGGGAGAAAATACGATGGACAAGGGCTTAAGGGTTGAGATAACGACAAGCAGGTTACTCACTAATTATCGTCATGGGCAAAACAGACTCAACACAGGGAGATTAATATAATTTATTACTATCACTAGCGGACTAGAGCAGTGAGAAGCTAAAAGCAAACTAAAAACACCTTCCCCCCACCCACCCTCTTCTACCTCCTCCTCCTGAGCAGCGCAAGGGAACTGGGAATGGGGGTTGTGGTCAGCCCACATCGCTTCGTCTCCGCCGCTCCTTCATGGTCACTCTCTGTTCCCCTGCCCCAGCGTGGGGTCCCTCCCACGGGATGCCATCCTTCCCGAACGGGTCCTGTGTGGGCTTCCCACAGGCTGCAGCTCTTCAAGAGCTGCTCCAATATGGGTCTGTACCATGGGGTCCGTCCTTCAGGAGCAAACTGCACCAGCACGGGTCCCCCACGGGTGGCAGCTCCCACCGGATCACCTGCTCCTGCGTGGGCTCCTCTCCACGGGCTACAGGTCCGGCCTGGAGCCTGCTCCTGCGGGGGCTCTCCATGGGCTGCAGCCTCCTTCAGGCCACATCCACCTGCTCCACCGTGGGCTCCTCCACGGGCTGCAGCGTGGAGATCTGCTCCGCCGTGGTACACCATGGGCTGCAGGGGGACAGCCTGCTCCACCATGGGCCTCACCAGAGGCCGCCGGGGAACTTCTGCTCCGGCGCCTGGAGCACCTCCTGCCCCTCCTTCTTCACTGACCTTGGTGTCTGCAGGGCTGTTCCTCACTCCTCTCTCCCAGCTGCTGTTGTGCAGCAGTTTTTTCCCCTTCTTAAATATGCTCTCACAGAGGCACAAACATTGCTCACTGGCTCAGCTCTGGCCAGCAGCAGGTCCCTTTTGGAGCCGGCTGGATCTGGCTCTTATCTGACATGGGGCAGCTTCTGGAATCTTCTCACAGAAGCCACCCCTGTGGCCCCCCTGCCACCAAACCTTTACTACGTAAACCCAATACACTCATCCTAAGATGTACTGTTGTAGGTGTCTTACTTTTCATAGCTAGTTTGTAAGCCATCTTTATTTACATTCTTCAACATTTTCTTGTATTTAGTAAAGTCAATAGTAAAAGAAACCAAATGTTAACCTTACATATTAATTCTATTTGAATTAGAATGACTCTGACAAAATGGTATGTCTAAATGCAAACTCAGCATTTTGCAGTGCACATAGAAGTACTCCTCCTTGCCGTCAGTGAGACTTCATCTGACTAAAGCTGAGATTTTCACTGTACCAAGGATATCAAAGCAGTTTTAAACACCAGACTCTTTCTGGCTAACTCTACATTAGCAAACACTTCAGTGCAAAAACAGTTGTTTAGTATTTTGATGACTCTGGTGTTGAGGTTCTTACAAAGTGGAATTTGGGGGGTTTACTATGGACTAGAATGAGTGTGATTCACTAGATGAAGTGTTTTCACCGTGTATTTTGTTCAAAGCTGTTTGTATAGAAGCCATGCCACAGAACTGTTGCTTCCTTGTCCACACGTCCCTCTGCCCTGGGATATTCCCTGCCATTCTTTTGTCTGTCCCATTCAGATGACAATAGCATACTGCTGCCCTGCCTCCTTAAGGTCTCACATTGAAAACTTTTATTTCTGTTCTTGCTCATTTCTGGCTGACACCATGATGCTGGTTGCTAAATTATGTCCCTGTGCCGAGTTTGATCAACATCCAAAAGTCCATGGCAGGGACTAATGAAGGACCGGAGCTGTGTGAACAACTCCAAGAGGATACTATGATGGCAGGGCCACTGGCCTTTCTTTCAAATGAAAAATCAGGCATGGAGAATGGGAGGCCTTGTTGCTGTGATTGTTTTTCTGATGGGCAGCTGGAGGTTCTGGGCCCAGGAGATGAGCTCAGACTGCCTCCTCTTGGAATACAGGACAACAGCGGTGGTCCACACAAAACTTTCGTATGTGGAGGAGAGCATCCATAGCTCTTCAAGTGTGAGTTTGTGCCATTACTCCAGCGTAATTGCAAGATGTTTTGGCATCTCATGCCCGTGTTCAGAAGTGACTGTCATCCTGTGGAGCCTCACAACCCTTGTCTTCTTCTAACCCTTGCCTCCAACTGATTAGTGACTAGTTTGGGGTAGGCAAGTCCTCTATTGGCCAAGTTGTGATCAAGAACTCTAAATCCTTCCTTCTAATACTGATTGACAGTCAACTGCAAATGTAAAGGTACTTAGGCCATTTCATCATTCATACAGTATGAGAAGGCCTTCAGAGCACGGTAGAAGGTCTGACCATTCCAAAGAATCCTAAAGGGGCATGTCTGCTTGATATATGCTGGAAGACCTGGAGGACTTCATGGTGGTGCAAGCTAGTCACTCATTCAGACACATATGTCTCCATTAGGTATCGAAGCATGTTTAATGGGTGCCCAGAGTGGACTTCTAGTTTACTTTCCACCAAAATTAATCTGATTTGCATGCACCATAATGGCTCTGCAAACTGGACCAATACACAGAATGTGGGTAAGATCAAGGTATTCACTTCAGAACTATGCTATGCTTTGAGCCAAAATGTTAATGCATGTGCAACCTGTATGGGCTCTTTTGAAAATCATCACTAACTTCTTGCAAATAACAGGCTCGGATACGGGTCCTTAAAGAACTATTATAAAAAAAAGTTTTTTCCTCCTGTTTCTTGTGGGAAAATGGTGCAATTTGTTTTCTCAAATTGTTAGTGGCAATCTGTATGCAGGAAGTTGTAAAAACAGGTCTTAACTCTTTTTTCATTTGGGTAGCTTTCCATTCAAAGAACAGTGTTAAGGAATCAATGCAGGGATGCAGCTGTAATTCGTACTAATTTTAAGACAGCATTTCATTGCCAGAGAAGTGTAAAGCTAATGTTATAGTAAATGAGAGTCATGCCAAAGCTTTTCTTTGAACTGTGACATTTCGTGTGTCAGTTAGTTACTGGGTTTGACGTGTCAGCCACCACCCACCCAGCTGATTAAAGACAGAAGACACAGTAATATTGTCACAAACCTAATGTACTATCTTTAAACTAAGTTTTATTTTGGGAACCTTACAGGCACATATTGCATATTCTATGATGTACTGCTCATATTTACTTTTGGGTTCTTCTGATTACTGAATATATGGATGAAATATTCATTATCTGATACACTAGGGGAAAAAAAATAAAAAGAATGGAAAAGAACGGAAAAGAACAGAAAAGAAAGGAAAAGAAAAAAGAAAAGAAAAGAAAAGAAAAGAAAAGAAAAGAAAAGAAAAGAAAAGAAAAGAAAAGAAAAGAAAAGAAAAGAAAACCTTTCAATGAGGAAAATCTTGAAATTTCGCTCAGTCCTCTGAATTCTTTTTCAGTTAAAGCTCTCCTGGATTTCAGTATACTACACTACCAGGAACATCAGCTTGCCCAAAGACCAGTTTAACAACTGCTCATTCCATCAATAAAATCATCCAAATCCTTTAAAAGGAAATTACAGATTACTAGATTTCAAGAGCTCTAATGAATTACAGAAGTCCCAGTAGAACAAAGCAAATATATTTTGAAAGTATGGTTATATAATCTACTTGCTATAAAGTGGCAGCAATAAACTAAGCATACAAGTATCCATTTGCAAATAATTTGAACAGATGATCCCTCATTTGAAAACTCAGGAAAATAGCATTCTGATAAGTAAATCCTGAAGATTCACCTCTGTGCTGTTCCTTAGTGTGTTTGAATAATTACTTGTTCCTTTTCAAGCTCTGGCTCTTTAGCTACTGCAACACAGTTTTTCAGTGAGGGAGATTCAGTCCCAATTTGGTTCCCAGGATTCTGCCAAAGATGATAGCCATCGGACAAAACTTTTTTTTTCTGGGTTCATATTATTGTTGGCCTTACATGCTTGGAAGTGTTGCAAATAAGAACGTAACCTGTTAGTGAATGTATAGTCCCTTTTATGTCACTCTAGAGCTGACATGAGTTATCACTGACACGAGCTGCGGCTTGCGAGCTAATGCTCATCATAGCTCTTAGCTCTGCCAATCCTTTTATGTTGACCAAAAAGGGAGCTGTTGCATCAGCAATAGAACACATACAAAAATGAAAAGCGTATGGTCTCTTTCATCTGATAGTTGAGTAGCTGCTGCTTTTATTATTTCTCAAACCATTAGTGAGAATAATCCACCAGCTAACACACCTACTAAATGTCATTCCTAATTTTATCAATTTGTAGTGACAGCTGAAGTGTTTCTGCAGCTCGCTAGTCAAAACCCTGATAAACACTAGCTAGTTATTAGTTTTTATTCAGCTAATCAGTAGGGAGAGCATCACCAGAGCCTACTCAGTTCCACTCAGCTGTGGTCATCTGCAATTTCTTTCCGTGAGTCCTCAGGAGAAGAGAAACAAGAACACCTATGAACGTTTAATAAAGTTCTGTTTTTTCCTTAAAAAAAAAGACTTTTGCAACATGGTAAAATAATTTTGTTGGCCTCTCCTGGAGTTTCTGTTCTCAGTAATTCAAGTTCACAGTAACTTTTAAAGTCCTTGAGAAAATGAGGATTGAGAGCATATGGAAGGAAAGAGAGAGCACTTTCCTCTCTAGAGTTCCTTGCCACATATACAAGACATTTATTTCTTAGAAGGAAAAGCATACAAAGACCTTTCTGTCTGTAATAATCTTTAACAGAAAATTATTCTTGTATGGTACAGAATCTATAAACTGCAAACATTGTTAGATATTTAGACGGCAAACTGCAGTCAGGCTAGAAATACAAACAAGAGGCCATAGACTTTTTAACAGCTAAATGGAAGCTAATACTAAAAATTAGATTTCCAGCAGTTGGAAACTTCTCAGATCAGCTGCTCCTCATGAACTAAATAATTACTTTGAAATAAATACAATAATAAAATTATATGTATAATAATAATACTGCATGGAATTAGTGTATAGGAAAGGTACAGGGACTGGATACCACAGTCAGTAAACCGAAGTCTATTGACCGAAAAAAATACAATGTAAGTAATAGCACAGCAACCCATCATACATTTTTTCATGAATGTATCTAGACCTGTAGCAACTGTCCCTGTGGGATAATAATTCAATCTTCTGTGTCTCACCAGAGACTGTGATGATATTGCTAATTAACATCCATGATGATGATTCTTTTTTGAAAATATTCATCTGTTGGGAAATAGCATTTCTAAGGCAAACCCCCCACTCTATTAGCATGTCTTGCCACATCACCTTTCAAAGGGTACACCAGTTCTCTCACACTGATTAGCACATAAAGCATGCTATTTGAGTTACAGCTCATTTCATCTAATGGGTATCTGGTTCTTATATATAGAATCAGATATATCTGCTGATATATTCAGTGCCTCCGATTTCCTCCCGTTATTTATATACTATCTGCCTTGGAATTAAATAAGAGAAAGATTTCACTTTATGTGTATATAGTATGGTACACAGATGTAATGGGAACAGAAAACATAGGCATTACTTTATAAATACTTTGCCCATGTATTATATTCTGGAATGTCTCACTAAAGTTAGGAAGAAATTGAAACTTCTCTTTTGATTTAAGAGTAGAATTGATACTCTCTTCCTCTTACTGATCATTATTATTTGTTATTTATTTACAGTAATATTAAGTGCATGCTACAGTCTGTAAGCTCACGTGAGGAGGGGATTGCTTCTGGACAGTTTCAGAAGAAATCTCTAGTCCAAGCAATTTAACAACTGGCAGGTAAACAGAAATAGAGCAACAGAGTGGAACATATGATCAGATATCAGTGCCCATAATGAAATCTTTATTATCTATTACTACTAATATGAAAACACAAAGGCAGAAGGAAATAAGGGATCACAGATAAAATAAATTGAATAAGAAGGATTTATTTCAGTACAGCACAGCTTGGATGGGTGTACATAAAGTTACAGCAGGTAAGAACATCTCCATAAGCAGTTACTGGATGAGAGAGACAGAGAGAGAGAGGGAGGGAAGGAGGAAGGGAGAGAGAAGGGAAGGTAGGTGCGTACACAGTGACAGATTCTACCTTATCCTTCCCCTCAACTCTTGGAAAATTCTCTGATCTCGCTAAAGCATACACATCCAAATTCTTCACTAAAAGTCAGCTGAAGGTTTGAATATATACTATCTTCAGCCTGCCAGTCTGAGGTCTATGATGTACACTTTAAGATTTATTCTTATCTCCATTTAAAAAGTTATTTCGAAAGAAAATAGCTAAGTATTCATGTTTACTTTACTTCCTTTTTTTTTACTATACATACACAGTTCTCAGTGATTGTTCAGAATTAAATCTAGTAGATAATTAGCCAATAAATGTTAAATTAAAAACAATGTGTAATATAAAAAAAGAACAATATATGAAGGTGAAACAATAAAGGAAAGACAAATATACTATTGATTTTTAAAAAACAGGCATTATCCACCATAAATTTAATCAGCTTCTACATGTGTGAGATATTTTGGCCTGTGAACAATGGGCTGTTGAAAAATCGAGCAAATTTCACAGTAAATGTAAATCAGAGTCAGTCCTTTTCCATCCGTTAAGTCAAAACCAAAAAGTACGAAGTTGCAGTTCCTAACTAGGGTGACTGGGAATCAACTGAGTTTTCAAATATTTTAAGTATTCTACACACATATACACATGTAAATTAATACACCCAACTTGTCAACAGTAAAGCTTCAAAGGCTGTTCTTCAGAGCTACACTTATAGTCAAAGTTCTTAAAATGCTGGCTGAAACAAACGAAGTTTCATTGATTTTTAAATAACTTGAGATCTAAAGTTTTCACTTTGTCTTTTCACTAGAGAATATACTTTAGGCAAAGTACAATGGTGATCCTTCGTCTTGTCCGTACTTCATTGCAGATTCAAACTCTTTGAAGCTGATGCGACTGTCAGAATCCTGATCAACCTCTCTATAAGAGAAAAGAGATCTGGTATTTAAAACTCAAAAGATATTACGTGAAACAGACATTATACTTAGTTGTAGATATCCAACACCAATATTGTTTTGAAGAGCTCAAGTCCTACCCAATTGAATTCTATACTAGGAATTAATGAACTAAAAAATGCTTTTTGTG
The DNA here is from genome assembly GCA_013399475.1 of Chauna torquata. Classification (NCBI taxonomy): domain Eukaryota; kingdom Metazoa; phylum Chordata; class Aves; order Anseriformes; family Anhimidae; genus Chauna; species Chauna torquata. Next base: position 76,390 of record VXAL01002654.1, read on the forward strand.
TAGTACATCTCATATGAGTACCTCAAAGCTTTCTAAAAAGAACAAGTATCATTATGTTTATTCAACATGAGGCAAAAGTGAATTACAAAATGGCAATACCATTTCCATAAATTTAGGACTTTTAGCAAAAATTTAGCTTTTTCACATCCTCCTTAATTCTCAAAATTCAATCATCTGGGGCAGAGATCCTTGAAGTTCCTTAACATAACATGGAACCCAAGACTTCTAGGTCTTAAGATATTGCAAACTTACATTTAAATTTTCCCAGATTGCGCCATGACCTTCCACATACTTCAAGCAGCTTATTTTGAAACAAAGATTGTGTTAAGAAAAGGCCTACTCCTTGTAGTTGTAAGAAAAAAATGATAATTTGCATATTAGTATCTGCTAAAGTAGGTATTCCAATGCTCACAGAAACGTCTCTGAAAAGTAAAAACTTAATATTGATCTCCATGATATAAGCTGATAGAAGACGGCAATTCAGTTAATATTATTAACATACAGGTCCAGGTTTTGTCAAATACAGTTTACAAAATTATTTGATGCAGTTACAGATTAGGCTGACAAAATAAGTCGTCTGTAAATTATTTGTCTTAGTTCTGTCTACCTTTCTTACTAGAAATACGAGAATTATACATAAGTTAAGATTAAATAATTAAAAAGTTGGTTAACTGTTGGAGCTCAAAATCACTCAACATCTTGGAAAATATTTGGTTGGTTTACACCAATGTGCAGTCCATCATTCCATTATTAATCTGGAATAATATTTATAATTATTACTGATAAAATTTGCAGATGACACAAAAATTGATGGAATTATAGTGCTGTAAACTTTGCCATCACCATTAGTGTTCAATGGTAGTATTCCCACTATCCTGCAGCATGCAAAATGGGATGCATCTACTATTTCGATTAATTTGAAAATTCCAAAATAATCCATGCTGTTTAGCAGAAGCACATTTTATTATCCTCTCAATGCCCGGGAAATTTCAAAGGGTTTCTAGATCCTGCAGAAGTAGTACAGCATCTCAGTTTTAAAGAAAGCCTTACAGAAAGGGATGGGATGTTCTATTCTATAAGAAGTCCTTATTCTAAACACACTCTTGAGAGGAGTCTGTTAAAGGTAAAAGAAAATGATTTATTTACAACACCTTCAAATATGGAAACAGTCACAAAGGTTACAAAGATTCATAAGAGAAAACAGAATACTGCTTACATCTATCTATCCTCACCTCAGTTGCAAGAAGCTTCTCTGTATTACCCAGCTTTCAAGATATCAATAACTATCAAACCATGGAACTGAAGAAAGATTTCTTCTGAAGAAAATACTACATCTTTAAGTTAGTCTTCACAGAGGAGGGTCTTCATTTAGAATATGTTCTCCTTATTTCCATCTCCCTGAACAAGTACTGTTTGGATTAAAATGTTATAATTCTCCCGTTCAATATAAATTATTAATCATCTTATTCAAGAACCTTCCAGTCTACTAACTTTCCACCTCTTTGGAACTTTTACAATCATTTGGTAAGATTCCTCTCATCTCTTGGCAATAAACAAGTTGTACTATGCTTAACTATACTACAGGTGAACTATTAACCTCTTGTGAGATTAAACATTTTCCGAACTTGGTCAGTTGAACTTCAAACCTCACGGTGCAATGACGAACCTTACATGGCCATCAACATATGAAACGACACCCTATCATTGTGGAAATATTTAAACAAAATTAATTCCTTCAGCTAGTTGTTGGCTTTAGATCAAGACTAAAACAAGTTCATATTCTACTGCTTTTCAGGTAATGACAAGTTTGGGATGATGATCACCTATATGTCTTTATGGACAACATGACAGCAGATAGTAATTCAATCTGATGAATTTTTTGGTAAAAGGGATCTTTTCAAACATCGTATGTTATAATACAAACATGCAAGCTTATTCACCAGTAGGGGATGAATGCAGGTCATAATTACAAAATGGAGATGCCATCCTGGAAAGCAGTGACTAGAAAGGGCTGAGGAGTCATAGAAAGTAATCAAATGAAGATTATCTCCTGCTGTGATGCTTTACGTAAGAGGGTGAATATGATCCTTGAATGTATAAGCAGGATAATATCTAAAACAAATACAAGACTGATTTTATTTCAGAATACAGCATTAGGAAAATTATGAGGGAAACCATGTGTCTAGTTTCTGGTGCACACACTTGAAAAAGGACAATGAGGAACTAAAAAGAATTGAGAAAATAACTGCAGTAATTACACAAGTTCTGGAAATGATGCCTTACAATGAGACATTAAAATACTCTGTTCAAAAAAAGATTAGAGAACTGATTCAATCAAATCAAGACCACAAGTATCTCTCTAGGGAAAATATTTCAGATAGTAAATACCTTTTTAAGCAGCAAGGAAAAACATGATGGTAGACACAAGTTGGAAGCCAAAGCTAGACAAATTTATAACTTAAATAGGGTTCATTTTTTTAAACAAGGACCATGAGCTGTTGAGATAACTTACCTATGGATATGGGACAGTTTCTATCACTTGAAAATCAAGACTACGTGTCTTTCTACAACATGTTCTAGCCAAAAGGAAGAATACTAGGTTTAATTATTTCATTACTGACTCACTCTGTGGTGGTAATCATTACTCATTGATTTGCATTCTATGTAAATATATTATTTAGACATCCTCCATTGGTAACAGAGCAAAAGAGGCATTTCTAGAGAATAATGGATATAGATAAATAAAATGAAGCTCAGCCTGAAAATTTAAGCAAGTTTTAAGAACCTGATGAGTTCTGGTTTGAATAGTACCACCACCTTTCTCCACTGATACAGCCTTATAAAAAGACACTGTAGATGGTGAATGATGATCCATGCTTGTCTCATCTTGTTTTCACTTATACAAACGTATTTGTACACTGATGCTTTTCAGATAAATAGGAACCCCTTAAGAAGAAGAACAGTTTTACCATCCCAGACAATCAGTTCAAGACCCAAATGTCTTGTCTCGAACAGCAGCCGTCAGTTCATAGAATCATAGCATCATAGAAACACAAGGTTGGAAAGGACCTTCAAGATCATCTAGTCCAACCGTCATCCTATCACCAATACTACCCACTAAGCTACTAAATCATGTCTTGTAGTACCTTGTCCAGGCACTTCTTGAACACCACGAGGGTCGGTGACTCCACCACCTCCCTGGTCAGGCCGTTCCAGTGCCTGACCACTTTCTGAGAGAAAAAGTTTTTCCTGATATCTAATCTGAATCTCTCCAGGCGCAACTTGTGGCCATTTCCTCGAGTCCTATCATTAGTTACCTGAAAGAAGAGGCTGACCCCCTCAGTTGGACATTTATGGAAGAAAAGGGTGAGCGTAGTGACACTTCTTTAGTTTATTCTCCCTTGGTGTATTCTCTGTACTTTCAGGGGGTTCCTAAACCAGACATGCAGGTTTGTACGCAATTATTCTTGATGCATATTTATTGCATGAATTTTTCTAACAGCTTTTCAAACCCATGTGAAGCCCATGGTTCGAACACCTGCTCTCTGAATAAACACCTCATCTTATTTGTTTTGAACCTGCAAGTCATTTGACATTCCCATATTTGTAAAGGTCAACCATTGAAGCATTTTTTTAATGAAGAGCCTATTTCAATGACAGTAATTATTACTATAACCTGTGCTATTTGCAAGTAAATTAATTCAAAGAAAATGTACAGATTCAAATATCTGAGAGAATGTATAATAATCAAATAGCAAAATCTACTTTTTTTTTAATACCTTGAGGTATTCTTAGAATTTAATTCTGGAAGACCAGTTCATGAGTATTTAAGAAGTTAGTGCTGACAATCTGGCTAAACTGAAGTTAACAGGAGTTTTGTCATTAGTTTTCAGAAAGCAAATATTTCACCCCAAATATCTGAGTTATGGGCACAAATCAAGTATTTAATGTTTATATTCATTAAATATGCCTGTTTGGAAGCTGGTCTTGAAAAATGCCCCTCAACTTTATATGGTGTTTGTTCTACATTCCAAAAGCCACCAAATGTCTCGTTGAATTAACTATCACTTTCTGAACAACCTTTCAGCAGAGATTAGCAAGATATGTTGGCTGATAAATAAATGACTAATAAACTGGTAAGTAGTTAGCTGTTGTAATCTGAAGAAACACTGTATTTATTTAAATGTTACGGATTTTTGAAACCTTGCCAAAAGTAATCTAGGTCAGAATGGTCTTGGAGTGTTAAATTTTCATTTTCATCTAGCTGAAGCAAATGATATATTCATTCTTACGATTATGAAAATACTGTATCACAGATCTGTATTTCACAGACCAGTACTCATTTAACATTCTTAGTAAAACATATATAGATGTTTCAAGGTATGTAGCGCCGTAGGTAGGTTGTATGATCTTTCACTGAAAATTGAGTAATAATCAGCATCACAAGTTACTGCCTCTGAGACAGAAATTCATATACAATTAGGTAGTTGAAGACTCTCAAAATCACCTAAGTGTATTTTCACAGCAAACTGGATTAGATAAATGGTACTTCCCTTCTGACAGGAATATTTTAACCGTAAATCTGAGTAGAGTAAATGAATAGCTTAAAAGACTAATGTCAATATAAGTTGCCTCTGTAAGTTTCATGTTTATTAATTCACTGAAATAAGTACTTATCAGAAAAGTATCCACGTGCAAATACATGTGCTTAGCCTTTTATTTTATAACTAACTGTATATATTAAGCAGACACTCAATTTTTTTCCCCACTATGCCCCAAACAATTCAGATATGGTCAGATCTTGCAGTTGCTAAGATAAAAACACTCACTAAAAGTAACAAATAAATACAGAATTTGGCCACAATACTTATTCTTTTTGTATGGACTCTCACATAAGCACTACCTCTTAAAGTAGGCACAAAATTTGAAGTATACCTTATCTGATTTATATATAATTTCTCATTAATCCATCATATCTATCCAAAACATGTAAAAATATAGATTAAAGATTTTAATTCTACCCTGTATTTCTCTAGATAATTCAGTGTCTGACCTGAGTGGTAAATCAAAAAATCGAGCAAGCATTTCTATTACTTAAAACAAAGAGCAGTGAATGCACGTCAAAGCCAGCAGAGATTGCTGTTGAATTGGCTTTCAACTGGTTAGCTCAGTAGAAAAAGTCCCAAAAGTCACAAAAGAGCCAGGATAAATTAAGCTCTGCTCAGATCTCTGATGCCATGGCTATACATCATATATATGCAAGGAAAGAAGGTGGCTTAAAACTAGCTTAGATTTCTCCACTATGTAAACATAGTTAAAGATCATTAATTATACAGCTAAGGATGGATGGTCCTCACTTTGACTTTGAAAGAATTGAAGTTAACCCATGGGGAGGAAGTTTTCATTTACTCTACTTTATGCAGGCAGTAGTTTTCATAGATAGAGATCAGTGAGGAGAAAACAGATCTATCATGTAAATCAAATATAGGAAGAGAAATACAACGTATGGGATGTACCACTGAGAATGAAAACTTTAATATTCCCTCTCACAACAGTCTACATGAATAGGGGTTTACTTTGGTTACTGCTCAAACAAACAAACAAAAAAAAACCAACAGAATTTCTTTAAAAGTGACGGAAGTGGTCACTTGATTTTCCAAATTATTTATTGGCTAATGTATGACTTAAAAATGTTCATGATACATTTAAATTTGGGTAAAACAGCATTGACAGTTACCATGACTAAATATGAAAAGACTACTTTCTGTTTACAAATAAATATAAAATTAGACATTTGAGAAATTTTAACTACTTGTTTCCAAACACTTCTAGTTTCACCAGTTTACGAGGCACTTTACAGCTGAGGTATTATGAGAAACAATAAGTTACAGAGGCCCCTACTTTCCATACACAGTTGCAATTTATCAAATGCCTACATTTGGTGCCTTAATAGATGGCTTTTTATGTATTGCTGTGTAACAACCATTTTCTCAGAACAGATGAAGATATAATGAGATATACCATGTATAGAAGTAACTTATTTCTGTAATCGTCCATGATCTACTGTGATTTTTTTATTGTCCCTATTTTTTTTTCCACACTGAATGACGGAAATTTTATATACTAGTTCTAAATTAGAGGCAGAAGCATATCAGGCAAACAGGGCTGGGTATAGTGTCTTCAAATCTTGACTTCTCTGCCGTTTCAGTGGTTTTAGGACATACCAAGAATAGCAGTGGTCTTTAACTGTTTATTGTAGCCAAACCTCAAATAAGATTAAATATTTGTACACATTTCTATCCCAAGCCTCCAAAATCTGTCTATACCAAGTTCCCTGCTATCTCATTATTTAGGTGTATACCATGAATAAGGAGAAGTTGTACAGTTTTTTAAAATTATTTCAGGGAAGTGCTAAAGTGTGCAGTTTTCTGAATTAACAACCTATATTGTATCTGAACTGCATTTAAGTACTGTGTACCATATTTAATTACCACTTAGTAGTACTGCCTTGCAACTCTCATGATACATTTATTGTCTCATTAAATATTTTCTACATTTCAAATGCTACATCATATTTAGACATCAGAGGCCAGCAGGGTTGCTGGCTATGAACAATTTAGGCCTGGAGTACTTTTTGCAAATGTTTCTGGGCATGGTTCTTTCATGCTTAAGGTCCGAGCACTGTTCAAGTCAATTCTTCTGACTTGGCTGTGATAATCCAAATCCCATTTTCTATTAAAATAACTTTTATTGCATTCTTTAAGAAAATGTAATATGAACATCATAGACAGCCAGCCTACTCAGGAAACCCATGGTGATTTACAAGGAGAAGGCACTCTAAAAACCCCATTGCCTTGTTCACTAATAATAAAAGATGTTACACTTTGATCTAACTTGTGTTTTCAAGGAAGTAGTAGCACTGAAGAAATGCAACTTACAGTGTGATCCAGGAATTCTCCTTTACAGCTCCTCTCCTATTTCTGACACTATCCTTCCTCTGCCACAGTCAGAAAATCTGGATTCAATTTCCAAGGGAACCCCTTTCCCATTAAAACATAATCATCCATTGTATGTGCTCCAGTGATAAAATTTTCCAAATTATGTCTGTCTACTGTATGCAAATTATATTTAACTCTATTATTGACATCCTTCTTTTTCTACTTTCATTTGCTCTATACAGCCACTTGTTACTTCTTCTCCCAACCCTCCTTGATCCACTGTGCTTCTAAAGCAATATGGGTAAATGACACTTGGCTGTCATCCTGTTGGCTCTCATTTTAACTTATTCCTTGTGACCTGAAGAACACCAGAAGATCTGTAGGTTAACATGTTGCCTGTCTGCCATGAGTCAGAGATGACTGATTTACTGCCTTTTGCCTCAGATTAAATTTTAAGAGCACTGGGCTCAGAATGATCTTTTATTTCTTCACTATCTGACTGAAAATTTCAACCTTGAGCTCTTCCTTTTGGAATTACAATACAAATAATAATTTTAAAACCTTAAAAATAAGAGAATTTACAAATACAAGTCTGTTAAATGCATTTTCCTACTATTTGGTCACAGGCTTATAAATTAATATTGGCTCCAATAGGCAACTATTACAAAGTAGAAAAATGTGATGTTAACTGGAAAACAAACAAACAAACTTTTTTTCCTCCTATGCAGACTGTTTATGGAAAGAGCAATGACAAGAACAGAACATTTGCTTAGACTTTCTGAAGTACCAGCCTGTGACACAGATTCATAAAAATATTCCATATGATTACAATATAATTCCAGAGAGTAAGCAGAAATATTACTCAAATGTGTAATAAACAACACAAAGAACATACAGACTTGTGGCACTACAGTAGCTGAAATCTTGTTTTTCACAGTTTGAATTGCTCTGAGTAAGTTTCTCATTACTTGACAGTTACTCAGAAAAAAAAACAAACAACAAAAAAAAACCAACCCAACCTGAAAATGCTAGAAACTGCATAAATTGACCACACGTATATAATCTCAACAGTTATATGAAGAATAAAGTTTTCACAGCCAGAGTTTTAAATTGATTATATCTTTCACATTCAAATTTTATTGCTAGTATGTTTATTTGATATTTTTACATAAAACCATCAGGGACTAATTTAAACCAGAGTCAATACTTTTACTGCATTAGAACCAAAGCTGTCATACTGATTGAGCAGTGAGAGTAAAAATTACACATCATGCAAGGAATCCCTGCCGAGGATAAAATGACCCACCAACTGAAGATTCAAAGATGATGGCTTCTTCAACAAGCTGCCTTCTCTTCTGATTAACCAGCTGTTTCTTCCTACTCATAGTGCTTGCTTCTTTGTTGATGGGGTTCCTGCAGAGCTCCACAGCTGTTTTGTTACTAATGTGTATATTAATTTCTCTTCTTTAAAGACCTAAGTGATGAGAAAAGCCATTCTGATCTTTGGTAAATGCAGAAGAATTATGATGAAACCTCTGGTTTTGCTTCCTGAAATAGGATGTGCAAAGTATGTAAAGTACAAGATGGAAAAATACGCAAAGTACACGACATGGAGTACTAGCAGTCAGAAGTTTCGGTCAGATAGGAGAGTTTAAGGAAGCATTTAAACTGTCAGAATTATATTACTATTAAGGTAGAAATGTGCTTCACTTCACCTTCAATGCTGTTCAGTTTTTAAAAATATTATTTTAAAGTAGAGAACAAACAAATTACTAACTGCGGGGAGAACTGCTCTAACAGTGTATTACATTCAGTTCTTTCTTCTCTGGGATAAATACCATCATTTTTTTTCTGACTGCACTGCCTGACTGCTGCTCTCAGTAAATGTAATATACTTTATTCCTGATGCCCAGTTCTCTACCTTCTTTATCCATTCTTCTACGCTTTCCTTGATTTTCTTTTCCCTGAACAGTGGCAATAGTCTTGGACACTGTAGTTCTGCCAGTTCTTGTCCCTTCTTCCTTAACTGGTTCTCTTTTCTGAAGTCTTTACCATTCATGCCATGTTTGATCCTATAGGGCTAGTAGCAGTACTTGGGTAGAGTAACTCTTCAGTTTATTTCTCTGAACGCTTCCCAGAGAGCAAACTACCCCAGACCCTCTTCTCTTGATCACTTCTGCCTTCCTTTTCTGCTGACACTCCACAGAAGAACCTCTGAGCTTCTATTTCTTTGAGTGTGTTTCCTAGCTCATCTTGAATCTTCTGGTGCGCAACTGCCCACTGTAGCTTGTCCTCTTGCATCTTCTCACTCTCTTTCACTTCAGAAAAAAAATTTACCCCTTGAATGTAAATGACCCTGCTTATGTCAGTCCTTTTTACTTCTTTTTCTTGCTCTTAAGCTTCTGCCCCTTAAAAAAGATCTGCTGAAACCTACAAGAATCTATGAGTTTTATACATGAATTAAGAAATGCCTTGTAGAGCTCAAGAAAGAACTACCATTTGCAATCACTATAAAATGTGTGTGTTTCTAGTGGAATTACTTATTGAGCAGCTGTAGGAGCAACATTAATAAATATTTTCATCCCTGAC